>JARHVA010000692.1:855000-962500 GCA_037957365.1 Torreya grandis | reverse complement strand
CAAGGTGGTGGCATATTTTATTGACTATTCTTTATTTGATTATGAAAATAATTGACATCCAATTTGTGGATCGAATCAACAATGCAATGACGCTAATGTGGAATAAATACATTGAGATTATGGATTCAATCTTGTTTCTTCTTTTTTTGGTTGAAGTGAGTATCGACACTTTTACAAAGCACATGCTACATGGATATATAAGAGGGCATCATTCTTGATATAATGTGAATGTCATGGTAGAGGAGTCAACAATTGAGGGAAAAGGTGTTTGATTGGTAATCATTCCCACATGGTAGGGAGAGTTTGTAGGTTTAATTCTCACACAGGAGGGGGCACCCACATCATATGATTAAAAGGGCATTATAATCCAACAATGAAATCAAATCCCTACTGGTATTTGCATTCTGTATCCAAACGATATCACGATTTAATGTATTAAAAAAAATAATTTATTTTATATTAATATTATATACAATAAATAATAAAATATATAATATTAATAATATTATATTCACATGTTATAGTTAATATTGATAATATATTTTTATATAACTTTTAATTTCGATTGACAAAACTTTTATATATTTATATTATTATATAAATATACCTTATTAATATATTTGTATTAGTAATATTATATTCACATGTTATAATTAATATTGATAATATATTATTATATAATTTTTGACAAAACTTTTATATATTTATATTATATTTTATAACATATCATTATTTTTTATATAACTATATATTAAAATTTAATTAAATTCTATATTAAAACCATACAATGAAGTTGCATCATTCATCCACGTACCTATATACTCGATGAATTTATATACACATGTTACTTAGTTGGTTTAACATGCATTTGCAGTAAGTCTGTTGTACTCCGACTCGCATTCTACTCTCATAAGGCATTGGATAATGAAAGGGAGGACAATGTTATGCTAAGCCTGGATCTCCTGGTGCACTTGCAGTAAGTCTATTGTACTTCGTCTAGCATTCTACACTACACAAGGCATTGGACAATGAAGGGGAGGACAATATAATGCTAAGCCTCGATCTGCCTTCTCTCAAATTTCGTAGACACGAGATATCCGATGATTTTTTTGGTTAGAGAGTTGTCAAACCCAAGGTTCGCGTTTGTTCTATGGTGACTATAATCGATCGACAAAGGCTTGGGCATGCTCATTAATACATTCGAGGAGCTTGAGCCTGCGTATGTGTGGAACCTAAAGAATTTAACGGGAAAATTAGTTTGGGCCATAGGCCCATTGTTCCTCCAGATTATTTTAGCAGAACATCTAGGGTTAGAATGCGAGGCAAAGGCAGTGGGAGTGGTGATGGAGATTATGATGACATTTGCGGCACTGGTGTACATGGTGTATGCAACTGCTGTCGACCTAAATAATGCAGATGTGGGGATCATTGCTCCCATCACCATTAGCTTCATTATCGGAGTGAACATCTTGGCCACATGGCCCTTCTCAGGTGGTTCAATGAACCCTGCGTGCTCCTTCGGCCCTGATCTCGTCAGTGGTGACTAGATGGACCAGATCCAGGTCCATGATGCCTACCAGACGGAACAGATGACAAACACAGGTCCTTTTTGCCCATGTGAACTATTGTATTGTATTTCATGTATTCAAAAATAAACCAAACCAAAACACATAAACAGTTGAAGCAGCAACTTCATGATGAGTTATCTGGATTAGTAGAACACCAAAAAAAACCATCTTCCATCAATTCACTACCAGACTGGGAATTACATCCCCCCACATGGCAATGGCACAGAGGGAAATAAAATTAAACATTTCTGACTGTATGTGAGACAAATCTTCGCATACTGTTCCATATAAAACGCCTCCAGCATAATTAAATGTGAATGCAATTAAACAGGAAATTTAAGTCTTTTATAGGAGAGATAACCTGATTGAGTTGGACACCATGCCAAAAAGACATTAAAATTTTATTTTGCCTTATATTAAAATACTCGACAATGCGAAAAAAATTGTGGCTCTAGATAAGGTTGTACGGTTTTGACGAACCATTTGCAGGTTATTCCTCATACCTACTTAGATAATCTCATCCACTGATATTTAGTGCTCAACGGAAAGGTCTCAGTCATTGACCACTTCTTTATATCAATCAAAGGATCTTATTTTATTTCCATCAAATCTTCCTGCTTACAAATAGAAGGAAAGTTTATACAATGTCTGAAGGAATATTATAGTTCCAATAGGTATTTTGGCACCCGATCTTCCTAAAATTTTAAAAAGAAATCATCTTGTCTATGATGGTTGGTTAAGGAAGATGCTTCATCTATTGTTTTCTTGTATCATTTGGAAATGAATGTTTTCTATTGAAAGATTAGGTCCATGCGCTGATAGTTGGGCTAGAGGCAACCGACCTATTATTTCTGTGGTTGATGCACTTACACTGCTTATCAAATGAGATAGTGAGCACATCGACGTTACTATTAGAGGGATTTGAGTCTTGAACATGGGATAGAGGATTTATATATACTGAGTAGGCGCCACACTTTCACATTATTTTGTAAGTCCATGTACAAAATCTACCCAAAAAATCTATGTAAACCATATATCTCGTGGCATAAATTAAACTGGTAATGTCATATACAAATCCAAATACATGTTAATATGATTAATTATACAACATAACACACATTTGATTATGAATTTAGCAACATCAATCTGAATTTCATGCTAAAAAAATTAGTGACAGCACAGCATGGATCGCAGCTCAGTGACAACTCAGCAAAGGACGAATCATGAACCCTGTAGAAGTTCCCTGGAAGCTCATACCCAGCTGGAATAACAGCATAGCTTAGGATAGATATTACATCATTTTTAGGAAATATTCTAGACTAATCCAACTCAGCAAGCTTAGCCTGGTTCGATTCTGATGGATCTAGAATTTTCCATAGCATTGTGTTGTTAGATTTATGATCAGAATTGAAATAAACAAAAATTGCAACACAATGAATAATAAACTCAACAAGATAAATTTGATTTAATCTTTAGAAGTCTGCTCTTTATAAATTATACTTGTTATTGAATATTTCTATCTTGAACAATGAGGAAGCATTATATATACAAGTGAGAGGAAAGAGACACATCTCTTCAATCTCCCTATTGGCAAAGAGACACAACACTTCAATCTCCCTGTTGGCCTCCATCAAAAGTTCAAGACGTTGGGCTGGAAGTATGAGCCCGAAGCTGCTCCTCCAACATCAACACTCCCTCTCAGCTAGGGAGGATACTTCCAGCTACATAAGACATGTCACCTCATCGTGATGTCAACCACACTAGATGACATCCATCTGGCTCTCTTAGAGTGTGGAATCAAGGTATTTCACCTCGAACTTCTCTCACAAAGAAGAACTCATTATCAAGGGATTTCACCTCGAACTTCTCTCTCAGAGAAGAACTCGTTATCAAGGGATTTCACCTCAAACTTCTCTCACAGAGAAGAACTCGTTATCAAGGGATTTCACCTCAAACTTCTCTCACAGAGAGGAACTCGTTATCAAGGGATTACTGATACTAAGACTCTTTCTCAGTTAAGGTTGTATTCTCCACTATACCAAGCTTATCTCGAAAGTACACAAACTTTAACTTGGAGAGAGGCTTGGTGAGAATGTCTGCCATCTGCTCATTAGTGTTGATATACCTTAACTCAATAGCTTTCCTCAATACCATATCTCTGATATAATGGTATTTGATTTCAACATGCTTGGTTCTATCATGAAACATTGGATTGACAAAAATCTTCACACAGCTCTGGTTATCACAATGAATGATTGTAGGCTCCATTGATTATTCAAACAATCCTGCAAGGAGCTTACGAAGCCATACTGCTTCCTGAGATGCCATACAAGTTGCAATATACTCTACCTCTGCTATACTCAATGCTATGGATGACTATTTCCTGCTGCACTAGGAAATCATAGCAGATCCCAAACTGAAACAACATCCAGAGGTGCTCTTCTGATCAGAGACACATCCTGCCCAATCAGAATCAGTATATCCATGTAGTTTCAAGTCTACACTAGAAGAATATCTCAAGCCATATCCAACTGTGCCACACAAATATCTTAGGATATGCTTCACTGCAACTAGATGTATTTGTCTTGGTTCACACATGAACTGACTAAGTGCACTCACTGCATAGCAAATATCTAGTCTGGTATTAACTAGATACATCAATGAACCAATCATTTGTCTGTACATGCTAGGATCCACCAGATTTGAACTAGCTGCAGCCTCTTTTAACTTCAACAAATTTGACTCCATTGGTGTAGACATTAGTTTGCAATTTATCATACCAAATCTCTTCAATATGTCAATAGAATACTTCCCTTGACTTAGAATGATCTCATCTGGTTTTTGCCATACTTCTAAACCAAGGAAGTAATGTAAGAGATCAAGATCCTTCATTTCAAATTTTGAAGCTAACTCCTTCTTACATTTTAAAACGAGGTGATCTTCTCCGGTAATAAGAAGATCATCAACATAGAGAACCAAGATTAATGTGTTGCCATCAATTAGCTTGAAGTAGAGGTTTGAATCAGCATCATTCTTGGAGAAATTCAAGCTCATCAAGTATCGATCAATTCTTTCATACCAAGCACGAGGAACCTGCTTAAGGCTATACAAAGCCTTCTTCAGTTTGCAAACATGAGACTCCTTCCCATGAACCTCAAAACCATCAGGTTGCTCAATATATACGTCTTCCTCAATTACACCATTTAGAAATGTTGTCTTCACATCCATTTGGTGTAATTTCCATCTTTTAAATGCTGCAATAGCAATGATGGTTCTGACGGATGTATAATGAGCAACTGGAGCAAAGGTTTCCTCATAATCTACTCCCTCCTTATGAGAGAATCCTCTAGCCACAAACCTAGCCTTGTACTTCTCAATGCTTCCATTAGCTGCATGCTTGATCTTTAAGAGCCACTTAAAAGAAACAACAGATTTTCCTTCAGGTCTAGGTATGATATCCCAAACATCATTCTTGAGGATGGATTGATACTCTTCAGCCATAGCATCTCTCCATACTTGTTGACTAGTAGCTTCCTTAACACTAGAAGGCTCAGACTCAATAATTTGACTCATTAATAACACATAATTTGAGAACTTATGAGGTCTCTTGCTTTCTCTAAGAGATCTTCGGGGACTTGTATATTTTCCTACCTCTTGCATGTTTTTTTGAGTCCATCGAGGCCTTTTTCATACTATAACAATGTCACTAGGTCCATCAGTTGGTTCCAAAGGCTTAATTGAAACATCATCTTCTTTTAAATCAAAAACCTCCCTCTAAATTTTAGGAGTATGGTCAACTTCCATACCCTGAGGAGACTCTTGGTCTTCATTATCTATCTCCATATGAATGCTCTTAGATATTTTGAATGTAACATCCTCTTCAAATGTAACATCCCTATTGATCTCAATCAACTTATGACCTGGAATGTAAATTCTATAGGCTTTTGAAGTTTCACTATAGCCTACAAATATTCCCTTCTTGCTAGAAGGATTCAACTTAGTCCTTTTATCTTTTGGTATGTGAAAATATACTGGACAACCAAATATCCTCAAATTACTTACTTCCGGCTTTACCCCTGTGAAAGCTTCTTCAGGAGTCATGTTCTCTAAAATGCGGTGAGGGCTTCTATTCTAAACATAAACCTCTATCTTAGATGCTTCAGCCCAAAGGAAGATTTGCAGATCTTGGTCATGAATCATAGCTTTGGCAGCTTCTACAATAGATATGTTCTTCCTTTCTGCAACACCATTCTGTTGAGAGTTGTAAAGAACACATAACTCCTTCTTAATCCCCATTTCAATGCAAAAGTTATAGAATTCATCAGAGGTATACTCCCCTTCGTTGTCGGATCTCAGAACTTTGATCCTCTTCCTAGATAAGTTCTCTACCTGAGCTTTAAACTCTTTGAACCTCTCAAGTACTTCTTTAGATTCTATGTATTTCAAGAAATAAATCCAAGTCTTTCTAGAGTGGTCATTAATAAAAATAATGTAATACAAGAAACCACTCAAAGAAGCAATAGACATTGGACCACATAAATCAGAATGAATGAGATCTAGAATACATTTAGATCTACTTTCTCTGCTATAAAATGGTCTTTTAGTATTCTTACCCATGGCACAACCTTTGCAGGTACCTTCATGCTCCTAGTTGAATTTTGGAAGACCCATGACCATCTTCTCCATGATAGGTAGAGATCGAAAGTGTAGGTGAGCTACTCTTCTATGCCAAAGATCACACAAGCTTGAAGAATCATGTACTAATGCCTGAAGTGGTAGCCTATAGAGGCTCTCATGTCTAACTCCAATTATTCGAGTAGTTTTGAAGTTGGAATTCTTCATCCACACAAGAACTTTGCCTTCAGAGAAGGCAACTTGATAACCCTTGTCTTCCAAGGCTGAAATGGAAACCAGATTTCGTTTGATGCCTGGAACATAGAGAACATCACTTAACCTTAGAGTAATGCTAGATTTTAAGTGGAGAGTAGAGATTCCAATCCCTTTCACTGAATAGCTAGCATCATCTCCAATGATAACTTGTTCACAAGAATTTCTCTCCATCAAGTTTGATAAATGCTTCTTAAAACCATTGATGTGTCGAGATGCACCACTATCAATCAACCAAGTGTTGGTGTCAGTAGGTACATTGCTTGATAATGCCAAATAGAACAAATATTCACACGTTTCCTTCTGAGGAGAGGTATCATCAACATCTGCAATGGTGGCTTGTTGCTTAGGCCTGGAGGGACAATATTTGGCAATGTGACCATACTTGTCACACCTAAAGCATTGGATGTTGGAGAGGTCCCTTTTCTTCCTGAAAGCGGGAGCACCATCAGTTTCATTATCTCTATTTCTCTTGAAGAATCCTTTCTTCTCAATCTTACTTTTCTTCTTAAATGATTTAGAGGAAAGGACATGAATGTCTTCATTGGTAGAGCTTTGACCAAGTCCTCTAGCGACCAATCTGGCCTCTTCTTGAATGCAATCTACCCTCAATCGATCAAACTTGGGAAGTTTCGATCTTGCACTGATTCCTTGAATGTAGGATTCCCATGATGAAGGAAGGCCATTGAGAGCAAGCATGGTCAAGTCTTTGTCATCAACTACATGACCAATTATAGAGAGCTGATTTCTTAATTCCGAAATCTTCATAAAGTAAGCAATAACTGTTTCTCCTTTCACCATTTTCACATGATGTAGTTGTTGCTTCAGTGCAAGAGCCTGGTTGGTGTTGTTGATTTCGTACATTTCCTCCAAGGTTTTAAACATGTCCCTTGCTGTCTTCAACTTGGAGACAATCGGAACAATATGATCTTTAATGGAGTCAACCAATATCTTCTTCGCCTTGATGTCTTTCTTTTTCCACTGCAACTTCTCTTCTTCCTCCAATGGTTCGGGAACTTTGGTTTCCACAAACTCAGCCAAGTCATTTTCTTCCAAGGTGAGCATGAATCTAAACCTCCATAATGTGAAGTTGGATGCTCCTTCAAGTCTATCCTCAATTTTAAGACTGTTCACCATCTTGACTAAGATAGGGATAGACAAGAGATATAAAGAACAATAGAGAGTATTACTGCAATTACAAGTCTGATCACGATCGTCTTCAAACCTGCTCTGATACCATGTTAGATTTATGATCAGAATTGAAATAAACAAAAATTGCAACACAATGAATAATGAACACAAGATAAATCTGATTTAATCTTTAGAAGTCTGCTCTTTATAAATTATACTTGTTATTGAATATTTCTATCTTGAACAATGAGGAAGCATTATATATACAAGTGAGAGGAAAGAGACACATCTCTTCAATCTGCCTGTTGGCAAAGAGACACAACACTTCAATCTCCCTGTCGGCCTCCATCAAAAGTTCAAGACGTTGGGCTGGAAGTAGGAGCCCGAAGCTGCTCCTCCAACATCAACATGTATAAATTAACATGTAATGATCTTTTTCGGATCAATGAAAAACATTTTCAACTTGCTAATAATTGGTATCAGAGCCTGCAGTTCGGAGTGCAGCAGTCGGGCGAAGGGAGAGAAGAGGAGCAGAAGCGCCCAGGTTCAGTGGCTTAGAGAAAAATAGCAAGATTGGTAATTGTTCTGCGACCTGCACGGCAGTTCGGTGAAAGGTGAATCCAGCCTGCGAAGTGAAGATCAAACAAGCAGAAGCCAAGAAGAGTAAGATGCAAACCTGCAGAAGCTGTTAGTAAAAATAAATCGTGAACTGCCTACCTGCTGTTACAAAAAAATGCGACCTGTCACGTAGGAATTGCTGGGAAAGTGCAGCTTGAAGCTTGACGTAGCCTGTCTGGTCAACGTGACAGCAACACCTCGAACGTGAAGCGACGCCTGCAGAGAGGTAAAAAATAGCTGATCAATGCACAGAAAAAACGTGGAACAACAAAGGCAGCAGTAGAAGAAGGAAAAATTGTTCGCCATCCAGCGACGTAGCAAATAGGCAGCATGCAAATCACTGAGACAAGGTGAAAAAAAAATCTGAGTGCAACTCCAGACCGTAGAAGCAAGAACCAGTTCGCAGCCAAGACGCCTGGGAAGGTGCATCGAGTAAAGCAAGATTTGAACTGTGTGGAGGCTACCGTGTATGTTCAGCGTAAAAGAGACCGTTGGAACGGCTGAAAGCCACCAAGGCAACTCGCAAGCCATAGAAAACCGTCAAGACTCTCAAGAGAGCACCGGTTTTTATTTCGCCTTGCTAGATGCTCTTCGAGATATCGGTAATCTTCAATTTGATGAGCTCGTTCGACAAGACCTTTTGGAGTATTTCTTGTTCGACGTACGCTATCAAGCCAAGAAAATTTGAGCAGAACTCCAAGTTGGATATGATGCTGATACTGAAGACGAGGTTGAACGTCCCAAGAAACGTCGTCATCTTTCAGCGCGTCAATATTTTAATCATCTCCAAACTTAATTCTCTCATCAGTAAGACTTGTAACTCTATTTTATAATAATAAAATAAAAAATTTGCTTTTCAATGTCTCCTCCAAAGTTACTTCTATCAAACGCCGAACTTTTTAAAGGGCCAAATTATGCTGCATGGAAAATGAAGATGTGCATGATAGGAGACGAGCAAGCTCCCACTAATCCTGATGAATGTGCAAAGTATGATAAGGCTACTGCCAAAACCTTGATGCTAATTATGCTAAGCATCATTGATGATGTCCAACCACATATCAGGGACGTTGATGATCCAAAGGTAGCATGGGACAAATTTTCGGCCATACATGAGGTAAAGAATAAGATGAAGATCTTCCATCTGCAATCGAGAGTTCACATAATCACCATGGAGTCTGAAGAGAAAGTTGAGGAATTCTTATGTCGAGTGGCTAAAATATGGGCGAAATTACTAGCACTCAGTGAGAAGGTAGAAGATGATCTCTTGGTCCAGATTACCTTGAGAGCACTACCTTCCAAATTCAGAGTGTTCATCATGACATTAAATGTTGCCAAAAAATTAGTATCATTAAAAGAACTCATGAACCTGTTGCAGCAAGAAGAAGCTATTAACTCAGTCCAAGACAAGTTCGAAGATAAAGCTCTTATCTCAAAGAGGCAACAAGGTCAAAAGTTTTGGCCTTCGAAGAAGCAGCTACAGAAATAGTAGCAACAACAACAGTCTCGACATCAAAAATCTCAAAAGTCAAAGAGATGGTGTCATATCTATCAAGCCAATACTCATGACATAGACAACTATTGGTATAATGCTTGAAAATAAGCCTCTACCATCACAACAGGGTGAGATGATTCTTAGAAATCGAAAAGACATCCCCATCAATGGAAGTAGAAAGGGACATCTCGTTGTTCAACAAGATGATATATTTGATGAAGAGAGATATGATGAAGACAAGAACTTGGTACTAGTCTCCCAGACCTTGAAGCCCACGAGGAATATCTAGTTAATCAATTTTGGTGCCACCAAATATATGTCAGGCAATAAGAAGCTATTCGATTCACTAATGGAACAACCCATTGGAGATCAGGTTAGGATCGTAGATGATAAAGAGTACATTATAGAAGGAATAGGACAAGTTACCATTCCTCTCAGAACATGAAAATGTACAATAACAAAGGTACTATATGTTCTTGGTCTGACATCAAATCTCTTATCTATTAGCTAGCTACTGAATAACCATTTGAAGGTGGAATTTCTTGTCAAAAATGGCATCAAAACTTACCTAATATCACAAAAAAGTAAAGTTCTTGCCAAAGTTTTTCTTAAAGATAAATTATTTGCTCTAGATGTTGTTTCATCTTCTGCAGTAGCATTATCTACCTCAATGGTAGAATCTACTGCCCTCTGACACTACTGTTATGGTCATTATCTGCTAGTTGTTGGGGATCAACCAACAATAGATTACACTTGTGAAAGCAATAAACGTGGAATTAAATCAAATAGACAAGTAACTAGAATGATAAACAACAAGAACACGAGATACAAGAAACCACTCTGAAAACTTGTATTAACAAACTCTTTACAAAAGGAATACAATTGAAGAAACTTCTTTCTTCCACACCTCTCCTAGGTGTATAGATCTCTCACTAGATCTCTATTCCTCAAGAACTCTCTCTCTCAAGAACAATCAACTCCAACAAACCTGGATTGATTCAATTCTGTACTGTTCTTCAACATACCAATTCTACAATAATTCACCCAAAGCTAAGAAGATCTAATTCTACATATAGAATTAGGAGACTTGAGCATGCACTTCCAACAAACAATTAAGTCACTTGAACAAGGGCTTTAAAAATAGTATTGCTAATAATAGAGATGCGAGCTTAAGACTACAACTCAAACTCATCATGCAAACACTCGCTTCTATCCTCGAAAATAGCTTTCTGGACGCACAGGTAATCGACGTCGGTTCCTTCTGCTTGCCTGTGACTGCCGCCGGCCGATACCCTGCCGACATCGACGTCTCTCCAACTGCATCTGACCAACGTCGATCGCTCCTGATTGACGCTGGTGTCTGTGTAAACCCGAAACTGATAAAGTATGCTCTTTGGTGAAGCTTTTAGCTCCACACCCTAACAATCTCCCACTTGGAGATAAACAGCTACACCAGTACCTGTACAGCAACATCTTCTAGCTCCTCCATCTTCAGCTCAATCATGAAGACCAACAGAAGTTGAATGAAGATTCAACTTCTCCTTTGTAACTGGCTTGGTTAACATATCAGCAGGATTCCTATTCATATGGATCTTCTCCAGCTTCAACTCACCATCTTCCAATACCTGTCGTATGAAGTGATACCTTAGCTGTATGTGCTTTGTTCTTGAATGAAAGGCTGAATTCTTAGCCAAATGGATTGCACTCTGACTGTCACTATACAATCTGTAACTCTCATGCTCCCTACCAAGCTCATCCATGAACCGTGTCATCCATATCATCTCTTTGCTAGCCTCTGTGGCTGCAATATACTCTGCTTCTGTAGTTGACAAGGCAACAACCTTCTACAACTTAGATATCCAGCTAACCGCCGTTCCACCTACAGTGAAAACATAACCTGTAGTGCTCCTCCTGCCATCCAAATCACCTGCCATATCTGAATCTACATAGCCATGTAGAGAAGTATCTGAAACTCCATAGCACAAGTGCCTACTGCTGGTTCCTCTCAGATATCTAAGGATCCATTGAACTACTTTCCAATGTTCCTTACCTGGATTGGCCATATACTTACTTACCACTCCCACTGCTTGGGCAATATCCGGTCTAGTACACACCATTGCATACATCAAACTCCCTACTGCGAAAGAATATGGAACCTTACTCATGTACTCTACCTCATTATATGAATTAGGACATTGTTCTTTACTCAACTTAAAATGTCCAGCCAAAGGTGTGCTTACCAGTTTAGCATCCTGCATATTGAACCGTTTCAACACCTTGTCCACATAATCTTCTTGAGACAATATCAACCTGTGATTTTTCCTGTCTCTCTTAATGCTCATGCCAAGGATTTTCTTTACTGCTCCCAAATCTTTCATAGCAAACGTTTGAGCTAATTTCACTTTAAGCTCAGAGATATCCTACATGTGAGATCTTGCAACCAGCATATCATCTACATACAACAATAGAATAATATATCTACCATTATCAAATCTCTTGAAATACACACAATGGTCAGATTGACACCTACTGTAGCCATGCTCAGTCATAAACCTGTCAAATTTTAAATACCATTGCCTAGGAGCTTGCTTGAGGCCATACAAGCTTTTCTTCAATCTACACACAAACTTCTCCTTACCCTTGACCTCAAATCCTTCTGGCTATTCCATATATATTTCCTCATCCAAGTCTCCATGAAGAAACGCTGTCTTAACATCTAGCTGCTCAAGATGCAAATCCTCAAAAGCAACCAAAGACAATACAACCCTTATAGAAGTCATTTTAACAACAGGAGAAAAAATCTCACCAAAGTCAATACCTGGCTTTTATGCAAATCTTTTTACTACTAATCTGGCCTTATATCTCATCTGTCCATTCTCACCTTCTTTTAACCTGTAGGTCCATCTGTTCTTGAGTGTTCTCTTACCTGCTGGCAATTCAACCAAATCCCATGTTTGGTTCTCTCTTAAGGACTCCAACTCCTCAACCATGCCACGCTCCCACTGACTCTTGGACTCCACCTGTATTGCTTCCTCAAAACTCTCTGGTTCTCCACTATCAATTAGCAATAAATAAAATAAAGAAGGAGAATATCTAATTGGAGGCTTACTCACCCTTTCTAACCTCCTGATGGGTGTCTGAGACTCGTTCACAACACACTGTCCACCCAAATTCTTTGACAGTGACTGACCTCGATCACCTCCAGACCTGTTACTGGCAGACGTTGATTCTACCTGACCGACCTCGGTGCCTGTCTTGCCGATGTCAGTCTCTGTACGGCCGACGTCGGTTTCTATACTGTCGACGCCGGTTCCTACTTTGCCGACGTCGGTTTTTGTGTTTTCCTGCAAGTGATTATTTCTTTTTTCCGCGAGCTCATCTTGGACTTTCATCTCGTCCAATTCACCATTGCTATGCTCAGATTGATTCAGCTTCCTTAGCTGATCACAATACATCACTCTTTCATTAAAAACAACATCACGGCTCCTGATTACCTTGTTAGTTTCTAGATTCCACAATCTGTAACCAAAATCATCTGAGCCATAGCCAATAAATGTGCACCTCATAGACTTAGCATCAAGCTTCTTTCTATTTTTTTTATCTATGTGCACAAAGGCTTTACAACCAAAAACTTTGAGATATGAGAGATCAACCTTTTTATCTATCCATGCCTCTTCTGGAATACCACCATCCAGAGCTGTAGAGGGTCCTTTGTTAATCAAGTACACTGCAGTGTCAACAGCTTGTGCCCAAAACTGTAAGGGCAAATTGACATGCAATCTCATACATCTTGCACGCTCCATTATTGTCCTATTCATCCTTTCAGCAATTCCATTCTTTTGAGGTGTCCTTGAAACCATCCTTTGCCTGTGGATTTCATGCATGTAACAATAATCTCTGAACTTATGACTGCAGAACTCACCACCATTATCTGATCTCAGGCACTTCAATCTCTTACCTGTTTCATTCTCAATCATAGCTTTCCAAATCTTAAAAGTCTCAAATACATCAGATTTTCTTCTAATACAATAGATCCATACCTTCCTTGTAGCATCATCTATGAAAGATACATAGTACTGTGATCTTTCAATAGAAGCAACTTGAGTCGGTCCCCACATGTCTGTGTGAACAAGCTGCAACTTATGCCTCTTCTTAGTAGACCTAGTCTTGAGAAAACTAACCCTTTTCTATTTTCCAAATACACAGTGCTCACAAAACTCTAGATCTATGCCTTTTAAATTTGAAAGCATAACTTTGGACTTAAGAATTGACATCCCCTTCTCACTCATGTGGCCAAGCCTTGAGTGCCACAATTTAGCATCCACATCTGAAGTAGATAATACAGAAGGAGATTTGTTAGTAACACAATTACACAAATAGAGAGTACCTTCTCTCTTACCTCTGGCCATAACAAGTGCACCCTTCGTCACCTTCCAAGATTCTGCTGTGAGAGTTACTGTACAACCCTCATCCCCTAGCTTTCCTACAGAAATCAAATTTTTCTTCAAGCTAGGAACATACATCACATCTCTCAACACCCATGTGTTGCTATTCTGCATCTTCAGCTGCACTTTACCTTTGCCAATTATTTTACAGGGCTCATCACCCCCTAAATACACTATTCCAAAATCTCCATGGATATAGTCACTAAAATATTCCTTGTTAGGGGTAGCATGAAAAGATGCACTAGAATCTAACACCCAAGATTCTATATTATTATGCAGAGAGAAAATTAAAGCATCTCGTGCAATACCTGCAACCTTGGCTTCTTCCTTTCCTCTGTGCTAATTCTCCTCCTTAGGCTTTGACCAACAGTCTCTGCTTATGTGCCCCATCTTTCCACAATTCTAGCATTGTGGCCTTCTGCCATTTCTGGATTTAGATCTGCCTTTCCCCTTAGATTTGGATCTTGATATGCCTTTCTTGCTCTTCTCTTTTTGCCTTCCCCTGCTCTCAAAACTTAAAGCATTTCCAGATGTCTCTTCTATGCTTTTCTTGCGTATTTCTTCATTCAAGATAACACTAACAACATCCTCTACTTTCAAAATATTTGATGCAGATGCAATATTACTTACTGCCATTACTAAACCATGCCAGCTTTCAGGCAAAGAACATAATATTAAAAGAGCTTTTATTTCATCATCAAATACTATATTGACTGAACTTAACTGATTCACAATTCCATTGAAATCATTCAGATGAGTAGAAACAGATCCACCTTCATTCATATGCAAATTAAATAACTGCTTCATAAGATATACCTTATTAGAAGCTGAGGGTTTTTCATACAAATTTGCTAACGTAGTCATCAACTCTACCGTAGACTTTGCCTGTGATAGATTAGATATCACAATGGAGGCTAGACTCAGTCTTATAGAACCCAGAGCCTTTCTGTCAAGAACTTCCCATTCTTCATCCTCCATGTCTTTGGGCTTCTTTGCAACCCCACCTAACGGTAAATAGAGATGTTTCTGATACAGATAGTCCTCTATCTGCATTCTCTAATGTTGGTAATTTTTGCCATTGAACTTTTCCATCCTCAGTTTACTTTCATCTGCCATTGCTTCTCCCACTCAAACAGAAATTCCTGTGAGAACCTGTAATCAATACGCACTATACAGATCTGAACCACCTGTTAGTGAACCTGAGCTCTGATACCACTTGTTGGGGATCAACCAACAATAGATTACACTTGTGAAAGCAATAAACACGGAATTAAATCAGATAGACAAGTAACTAGAATGATAAACAACAAGAACACGAGATACAAGAAACCACCCTGAAAACTTGTATTAACAAACTCTTTACAAAAAGAATACAATTGAAGAAACTTCTTTCTTCCACACCTCTCCTAGGTGTATAGATCTCTCACTAGATCTCTATTCCTCAAGAGCTCTCTCTCTCAAGAACAATCAACTCCAACAAACCTGGATTGATTCAATTCTGTACTATTCTTCAACATACCAATTCTACAATAATTCACCCAAAGCTAAGAAGATCTAATTCTACATATAAAATTAGGAGACTTGAGCATGCACTTCCAACAAATAGTTAAGCCAGTTGAACAAGGGCTCTAAAAATAGTATTGCTAATAATAAAGACGCGAGCTTAAGACTACAACTCAAATTCATCATGCAAACACTCACTTCTGTCCTCAAAAATAGCTTTCTGGATGCACAGGTAACCGACGTCAATTCCTTCTGCTTGCCTGTGACCGCCACCGATCGATACCCTGTCGACGTCGACGTCTCTCCAACTGCATCTGACCGACGTCGGTCGCTCCTAACCGACGCCAGTGTCTGTGTAGACTCGAAACTGATAAAGTATGCTCCTTGGTGAAGCTTTTAGCTCCACACCCTAACACTAGTTCATTATATGAGTTAAGTACTCAAGGGATGGTATGTGGACTTCCCAAGCTATCTAGTTCCTTGCCTGTTTGCCCTAGTTGCCTTGTAGGTAAACAACACATGGATTCATTTAAAGGAAGCTCATTTCATGCCAAGAAATGATTGGAGGTTATTCACACTGATCTGTGTGGCCCACTACCTGATTCATTCTCAAGATACAAGTACTTCTAGCTATTCGTGGATGACTACTCCCAAAAGATGTGGGTATTATTCCTGAAGAAGAAGAATGAAGCACTTCATCATTTCTATATCTTTGATCAGTAGGTTGTGAAGGAGATAGGACAACCTCTACTTCACCTCTACTCAGATCGAGTGGGGAATTCACGTCAAAGACATTCTTGGCATTCCTGAATCAATAAGGTATAAAATAAAATTTGATTGCTCCCTACACACCCTAGTAGAATGGTGTTGTGAAACAATTCAATCATACCATGATGGAGATGGCTCATTGTATGTTATCAATAACTAAGTTGAAGAATTGCTATTGGGTAGAAGTAGTCCAAACTGCTATTTATCTTCTCAACTAGGTACCAACAAAACTATTGAAGGATAAAATGCTAGAAGAGGTATGGAGTGGTAAGAATCCTTTGATTTCTCCTTTACGTGTGTTTGGTTACATAACTTATATGCGTTTACCAACCAAGAAGAGGAAGAAACTTGAGTCAATACACTCCCGTGCATCCTATTAGGATACACCACTACCTCGAAGGCATATCGTCTCAAGGATCCAAAATGAGAAAAATATATGAGATCAGAGATGTGGTGTTCGACGAGTTATATTTTAAATCAATGGTGCAGAATGATAGATCAACACCAATCACCTCTCATAAATTACTTCTTGAGTTAGATAGCGAGGAAACTCCACAGTTGCAAGGAGAGCTGTATGTTGATCTTAGAGAAATAGATCTTCCAGAGCTACAAGGAGAGTTATATGTTGATCTTGGAGATTTAGAACATCCACCAAATAGTTCTTCACATCCACCAAGTAGTTCATCATAATAGGGGTAGAGTTCTCATCTGAAGTCATTACTAGGTACCAGTAGAGACACTCATTCATCTAGAGTAAAAATGAGGAGTCAGACAAGATATGAGGTAAATTTTGCACTTATGAGTATAATAGTTGATAGCTCTAAATCAGATAATGTTCATGAAGCTTTAACTCAACCTCATTAGAAGAAATTAATGGATGCCGAGTACGACTCACTCATGAAGAATAAAACTTGATAACTGGTTGATCTACCTACAATAAAAAAACCCATAAGCTGCAAATGGGTTTTTAAAACAAATTATAAGGTAGATGGATCCATCGATTAACATAAAGCATGGCTAGTAGCAAAGGGATATGCTCAGAAAGAGGGCATTGACAATGAATAAGCCTTTATACCGACTACAAAGATCAAGACCATTAGAGTTGTTTGTGCACTTGTAACATAGAATGGATGGTGAATTCAACGGATGGACATTAGAAGTGTTTTTCTTAATAGTGATCTGAAGGAAGAAGTATACATGACCCAAATAGAAATATTTGTTGATGAAAAACATCCTAAAAAGGTATGTCATCTCATAAAATCACTTTATGGACTAAAATAAGCTCCTAGAGCATGGTGCACTAAAATAAATGATCAACTTTTGCAGGATAGTTTTACTCATAGCCCCTTGAATTATAACTTATATATAAAGAAGGTTGGAATAAAAATCATCATTCTTGTTCTATATGTAGATGATCTTATGATCATAGGAAGTTTAAATGATCAAGTTAATATTGTGAAGAATGACCTCAAAATATCCTTTGACATGACTGATTTGGGGCTACTACACTATTGTCTTGGCTTGGAGATATGGCAGAAATAGAATCACATTTTCATCTCTTAGATCAAATATGCCAAGACACTCCTAGAAAAGTATAGAATGTCAAATAGTAAGCCACTTTCAACACCAATGTAGAAAGGCTTAAAACTTTCTTGATTCCAAGACTCACCTCAAGTAGATGCAACTCTATATAGATAGCTCATCAGAAGTCTCATCTACTTGACCTACACCAGACCAGATATATGTTTTGCTATGAATTATCTCTCCAAATTTATGTAGGAATGGAAGAAATGTCACTGGATAGCAGCAAAGCATGTTTTAAGATATGTTTTAGGTACACTTGAGTATGGTTTGGAGTACAAGAAGAATACTCAATTATTCTTACAAGGATATATAGACTTGGACTACACTAGATCTATTGATGACAGAAACTCAAAGTTAGGATACATATTTCATCTTGGATTTGGACCAATATCGTGGATTAGTAAGAAGCAAATAGTTATTACTCTTTCATCTACTAAAGTATAATATCACGTTGCACATGGAGCTATGTGTGAAGCAATATGGTTATGTCTTATATTAGCAGATATGGACTATGAATAAAAGAAACCACCCATCATTCACTGCGATAACAAGGCATGTTAAAACTTGTTAAGAATCTTGTTTATCATGAAAGGACAAAACACATAGAGGTAGAATGTCACTACATTCAAGAACAAGTTTTGAACCATCATATCCAGCTCTAAAACTAACCTACAGATGCACAAATAGCAAATATACTTACCAAATCTCTTGGAAAAGTGAAATTTGAATTGTTCAAGGAGTACATTTGTAAAAATAATGTAATAAAGGGGGGGGGGGAATGATAGCACAACATGGATCGTAACTTAGCAAAGGATGAAACATGAACCTTATATAAGTCTCTTGGGAGCTCATAACTAGATGGAATAACAATGCAGCTTAGGATAGATTTTACATTATTTTTAGGAAATATTCTAGACTAATCCAACTCAACAAGATTAGCCTAGTTTGACTCTGACAGATCTATAATTTTCCATAGCATTGTATAAATTAACATGTAATGATCTATTTCAGATCAATTAAAAACATTTTCAACTTGCTAATAATTACTTATATAAATGTGTATCAGTATTTGTAACACCATAATTTCTTACAATTTTTTTAATATGTGCCTTTATCATTTGTTGAACTCTTTCTTGCTTAAGAACATAAAACTTACCTAACTTGTAGAGAAAGCCATAATGAAGGTAATAATCCCCCTTGGATCAAATACTACACCTCAAGAGATATTTAATTGAATAAATGGCTCCCTAAAATATGTATTAAACTCATATATTTCTCACAAAAAATCACATATAAAAGGCTCAAGAAGATTTATGGTGCCCATGGATTAAATCAAAGAAGGTCAAGATAACATATCAACTAATTTTTAAGTCACACCTTTTTTATAATTTATAATCAATTTTTTTCGGTAAAAATCCCATCCATTTATAATGTCTATCTTGTTGATGTTTGTTTTGTACTTACAAATATTGGAGAGGTGTGTGATTCATGTGGACAATAGTTTTGTTACTAGTAACATAGTGTTTCCATTTCTTGATCGATTTGAAAAGAGTATATAGTTATCTATTATATGTAAAATAATTGATAATTGCAGCATGAAATAGATCTAAATAATAATATAGAAGCTTACCTCATTGTAATGGGATAGCCCCCATAACATAGTTACTTGTATTTGTTTCCATCTCAAAGGGTAGCCACAATTTAGGCAAAGCTAACTCTAGAGTATGGCTAACCTTATTTTTAAACACATAAAATGTATCATGTTTCTTTTTACCCAAAATAAAAGTCTTAAATATTTTTGAAGTGGCATGAAAAAGTGTGGTTATGGAGGAGAAATCCTTGATGAAATCCCTCAAATAACAAACTACACCAACAAAACTTTTATTTATGATCACATTATAAGGCTTTGGCCAATTCATGATGGCCTCTATATTTTCTGAATCAATCCTCAATTCCCCATTTCCAATGATATGCCCCATGTATACAAGTGATTTTTGAACAAAAACTCATATTTCTTCCCATCTAACACTAACTTGTTCTCCTTCAAAACTTGCAAAACTTGTTTTAAATGAGCAATATGCTAATCAAAAGTTCTTTTAAAAATAGTAATATAATCTAAATACACAATGATAAAGGAGTCAATAAATGTCCTCATTACCTCATTCATCAAATTCATGATGGCATTTGGTGCAATGCATAGCCTAACAAGTAAAACAACCAATTCATAAAAACCTTTCATTGCCTTGAATGTTATCTACTAAATTTTCTCTTATTTAATCACCAATGTTAGGGATTAGCTTTTACATTGTGGGTATGAATATTGTTGTATAACAATACTACAATAATAGATTAGTATATTATATTGTTGAGATATAATGTTATAATTTACAATAATATATTGTATATAGGATTGCATAATCACAGGGATGAGAAAATGATGGAGAAATTATAGGAATCATATTCTTATATATTTTTAATGTGTCTCATATGATTTAATATAGAACAAATTATTATTATTGTGATTAAAATTCTCTCTTTGCACTATTCATATTTATGTTCAGCTCTTTGAATTCATAATAGTGATATCAAAGTAGCACCATATCCTTCCTATAATGGAAGCCTTTGTAAAATTTTAATGAATGATCAGGGGAAGCATCTTTGCTATTGTTAATTGCCCTGATCTATGGTCAAAAATCATTTGAGTATTGCATGTTTAGCTGTATCATATACATTTAGTATTTTTTATACATGCTTCTACTATTAATGTTATTTGTTGTTCTATCTAGTATTCACCATTTGATCTGAGCCATCTCATCCTTTTTACTAACTATTTGTTGTGCACATTTTGATGAGAAATCCAATCTAAAAAAATCATATGTTTTAGCACTATCTATGATTGCAGTTAAAGCTACATTAATAAATTGTTGGCTTTGCATGCATTATACCATGTAAGCAAGTGTCTTTTAGTAATGTTTAAGGAGACATAGAGTTACAACATTATTTTTAGTTCCTTTCATTTTACATTGACTAGTTGGATCAATATAGATCTTAATACATTTGTATAAGTGGATCCTATAAATTTGGCAGCATTAGAGGCTTTAACGGTGCTAGTTATATTAGTTATTTCCTCAAAACATTATTTTTTTCTAGACCTGTACCTACTATTTCATAAATGCTTCATCCACATCGACCCACTAAACATCAAATCCTAAATGTTGGTGAACTACCACATACAGATCTAGTTTATACGCTTCATGTTTCATGTCCTTTCTTTGTTTCTATCAGACCTACAAAAATGTCCCAGATTTGTCCATGCACTAGACACCTATCAATATTCTACTATGGATTACCATGCCAGATCACATTGAGTAGTCTTCCTTTGTATCCACTATGCAAAAGAGTTGTGATCTTCATTTTGATGGGTAGAGCTTTGATCTTTGTGTTTATTATCCATTATTGAGTTGGTTATTATTGGAGCACTTAGGTTGTCAACATTTATATGTTTTAGGAATTAATTTTATATTATTTTTATAGTTTACGGTTTTATAAAAGTCAAACACTACTTTATAAATAGTCAAATCGATAGGAACATTTAAATTTTTCATAAAGCCTTTTTAGATTATGTTTTAGATATAAAGTCTTTCATGTCATTATTTGAGTTGAATAAATCCAATATTCAATGGGATTTATTAATTAATTATATATGTAATCAAAACATTTTTGCCACAGGGTCCATTTTATTAGTATTTGTATAGTATTTTTGAGTCATTAATTATGTCTAGAGTCATTTTGAGTCTTTTTGATATTAAGACCAAGTTAAAAGTTGTCAAGTCAATAATAGAGTCATCATATTTTAAAATTGTAATATATATTAAATTTTTTGGATGCTATATCGCTTATATGTGAAATCCGCATTATGGGGGAATTTTACTTATAAAGTTCATGCACCTAAGCTCCATCAACATATGCTGATGTCATTAGCTAAGTAATCAATATCCCATACTAGATTATGGAGGATACATGGAGGTTGGAAGATAATTAGCATGATCTCATCAGTCACCAATGATGGGGCTACACCAATGATGTGGTGACATTTTATGTGGTGTCTTGTTATAGTTTCTATTGTGTGTTTTCATAATAAGAACAAAATATTATATCTGTTCAAGTAATGTAATTTGTATGCAAATTCAAAACATAATTCTCTGATGTAAAAATATTGTGAAAGGATAGAAAGCAATAATATAGGTCAGTTCATAGATCTTGAAAGGGTTTGTGGTAGACATCTAGAAAACCACAAGAGGTGAATAGTTTATGGGTCCTATTCATGTCAAAGTTTATAGTAAACTTTTAAAACCAAAGGAGGAGTGATTCTCTCTTTATATCAAGGTCATGAGCCAAGTAGGGCATGCTATAATGGGTGAGCATATTATAGATAAAAGTGTGAATGTTTTTGCTCCATTTAAAAAATATGGAGAAAGAATGTTAGGGATTAGATTTTACATTCTGGGTATTTACCAAAAGGTAAATAGTAATTGGTTAGTTAGTATTTGGTAATAGTTAGTTATCAAAATATTGATGTATAATAATATTACGATAATAGATTAGTATATTATATTTTTGAGATATATTGTTATAAGTTACAACAATATATCAAATATAAGTTTGCATAATCACAGGGATGAGAAAATGATGGAGAAATTATAGGAAGCATATTCCTATATATTTGTAATGTGTCTTGTATGATTTAATATAGAGTAGATTATTATTATTGTGATTAAAATTATCTTTGTGCATTGTTCATATTTATGTCAGACTCTTTGAATTCATAACAATCAATTGGTGATACTCAGATTTCAAATCTAGTTCAGTGAAACATGTGGCTTGCTAAAGTAAATCTATAAAATCATCATTGTATGGAAGATGATACCTAATGTTTGTGGTTATATTTTGTATGTCCTTTATAACAAAAATAAATTATCCATGGGTAGGGCACTGCTTAGGGTCAGCAACAATACACGTTAAATGTAGGTATGGTACTAGTGTTGTTAGCAACAAGAGATATGAAGAAACAAAGTTTTGGATCATTATATAAGGACATTGATCTCCCTAAGGTCCCTCAAGTATCATCTTTGCCTGTAAGTTTCCATAGTTTGTATATTAAGGGTAAATTAGATGAAGTTTTGATAGTGCAAATTTCTCTTTCTGAAATAACTAAGTTAATTTATGTATTTGCATATTATGTAGTTATTTATAGATTTAATGAGTTATGGCCTCAGTCATAAGAACTACATCTTTAGGTCTATGCTACTTGGACCAGTGACTGTGAGATCTAGTTATGTTCTAAAGAGTTATCTATAGTTAATTTTTTTGAACCTAAGGATTATCAAATGATTTTTAAGAAAGGACCTTAGTCTTAGGGTAGATTTAGGATTTTAGTTACCTCTTAGTTCTTCAATTTTGATCCCTCAACAATTGCGTTATCCAAAATTTTAGTTTGGGTTCATCTCTAAAATCTCCCTCTTCCCTTTTGACACCACTCAGTATGTGAAGCTATTAGAAACTAGCTTGGAAGATTAATCAAGATGGATAATGAGTAGTCTAAATAAGGGTTGTTTACCTATACTCATATTTGTGTGGAGGTGAACCTTAAAAAATGTATCCTGGATAGAATCTAGTTGAAACATGCCAATTTACATTGGATCCAAACCTTGGATTATGAAAATAATGCCTTTAGATGTCATTTTTACCATTAAACTAGACATCTCCAAGGGGTATATTGTTACATAGGCAAGGCAAAAAGCAAAAAGGAGTGGTCTTTTAATTCTAAAAATTAGAAGTCTTATGAACATCCTCTTTCAAATGAGGTCTTAAAAAGGACTAATGATGGGACATGGAAGAAAGAACATACAAATATTATTGGAGAAATGACTGTGATAGATTTCTCTTCTCAAATGACATTTATGGAAAACGTTGTAGGTGGAGAAATCAAGAGAACAAATGAGTATGACACCTTTGAATATGATAAGGAATCAACACCCATTTGAACCTCAACATACTATTTTACTTTTAATGGTTGTTTCTAGTCTGATTTTTATTAGTAGCCCAGAGGGTTAGACAAAGGTTCAAAAGAAAAAGGTCAAAATAAGTCATTTTGTGGATACATAATTTGGCTATCTATGATTTTATATTTATGTAGTTTTCCTTACCTAGTTCATTTTAGCTCTTTTTTTCTTCCCTAACATTATACTAGTAGCTTCCATGAGGGTAAAAAAAATGCCAAAAGAAATGTATTTTTTATTTTCATGTTTTTTTTTTAATTAAGTGATCAGTTCTCACATTGGCAGTGCTAATGACTAACTTGATAACCTCATGATATATTTGGTGAATTTTTTTAGTGGATGATGTGGATACCCCCTACTACTTAATAATTAAACCTACCAATTGTCCCTATCACATGGGACCGATTGTAAATCGACCACATTTTATCTTATCCAATGACTCCTCTATCACAACATTCACATTGTAACACAAATAATGTCCTATTATGCACCCATGTGGCATGCACATTAAAAAAGATTTGGCACTCACTTATAATAGAATGAAAACAAAAAAGTAGACTTCAGATCCTCAACTTATCACTCACACATCAGTAAAATTTCATTGTTGATTCGATTTACACATTAGATGTGAGGTCCTTACATAATCAAATATAAAATAGTCAATAACACATCCAACCACATTAAAAGTTACAAACCCTTTTATAATGGTTGGATTTCATATAAATCCAATAACTACCTTGAAGTCAAGATATGGGTATGACATGGGCCCTCTAGTGTACAATATCACCTGAAATAGCTTGGAACTGTCCCTAATCATCATCACCACTTAAATCAATTTAAAATCTTAAACCAATTGAGATTTATGTATGTCATTGCCATTTATTCCATGGTTGTGATTATGGTGTCAATATATTCATAACTTAGATGAACATAAGTTGTAATATTAACTTTGAAACCTCAATGTCTTATCTCCACATCAAAAACATTGCAATACTAATATGAGTCAAAAATTAGACATGAAATATTATTGAAATCAAATCTTCCTCATGTTTTCCACATTCAGCCTTGACAATAGCAAACATCCAATCAAATAATATTTCACTTTACAAGTCACATACCCCTTTGCAATGGGTATAAATCATTTATATCTAATAATTACCCTAAATTTGGATATGTTATAGGATATTATTTCCCCTTGCCATCAACACTTGACTCACCTATTAACACATCATGCCTTGTAGTCAAGAATTTGGTGGAGGTTTTGATGGTGGTTTGGGTATAATCTCTAGGTTTAGTAAAGGTGTTGGTGGCATATTAGATGGTGGCTTAAGGATTGATTAGGTAACGTTGCTAGTGATGTTTTGGTGGTGGCTTTGGATTAGGTAACGTTGCTAGTGATGTTTATAGGATTTAGTGTAGTGGTTAGAGTTTTAAGTGGTTATATCATGCTTGGTGGCAGTTTAGGTAACCCTAGTTGTAGTAGTGGGCATGGTGGTGGCATAAGGGTGGGAGCTAAATATTTTTTATTTTTAATATTATTTTGTAAGTATTTTGATTATTAGTGTATATTCCCATTTTAACCATATGATTGGGACAACCCTAATGCTTGATAATTAAACCTAACATCCCTACGCACCACTTGGGACTGATAACTAATTGACCACCTTTTCTCTCAACTCATACTCTTCCACCATGACATTTATATTGTATCACCAACACTATCCCCTTATGTACACACATGGCATGCACTTTATAAACACTTAGGTACTTACATAAACCTCAATGAAATTTATGGGATAGATTCCATTAATTCAATGTATTTCCTGCACTTCACTAATGTTGCATTGTAGCTTTGATCCACACATCAAGCATGGATTCCTATCGTAATAAAATAATCAATAAAAGATGCCATCTACCTACAAGCTACAAACCTATATTTAATGGGTTTAGTTCAGGTAAATCAAATAATTTCCTTGAATTTTAGGTATGTTTATGATATGGACACTATAGTGTATGATATCACTTGAAATATCCTATAATTTCTCCTCATCACCATTGGCATGTAATTTCTCTAGGTGTCAATATATTGGCAGCATAGATGAACATAAAGCTATAATATATTTGGTGAGGTGGGGTCAATGTAAATGGGTTTTAAATTACCCGTAAAACTTAATTAAAATAATAGTTGTTTGGTTTTATATTGATGTAGGTGTGTGTTAGTGCTAGCAGTGTCAAAAATATATCTCCTAGAATGTGAAGCAAGTTTCGAGGATGAGGTGCAAATGTGTTATAGAAGTGGTGGAATGTGTTTGTTCATGTGTGTGTATATATATTTAACACTAATATTATTTTATTATTAATAATGTATTATATTATATAATATTTATATATATTATTGACATTTACATATAATTATAATATATTATAAAATGAAATATTTTTCTGTGTTTTTTTGGTAGGTGTTTTTATGCATTTAGGGAATGTATTTCCCTTTTAAATATACAATGTGGACACCCCATACTACTTGATAATTAAACCTACCAACTTTTTATGTGACATAGGATTGATTCCCTGTCAACCACCTTTTCTCTCTGTTGATGACTCTTCTACCACAATGTTCACATTGTATCATGAACGATGCCCCTTTCTGCATCTATGTGGCATGCACTTTGAAAAATATTGAGTACTCACTTCAACCACAACAAAATTAGAAATATAGACTTCACAACCATAATTTATCACCCTCAAATCAGTGGAAATGCATTGTTGATTCAATTCACACATCAAATGTGGAGTCATTTTGTAATCAAATAAAAAATAATCAGTAAAATATGCCACCACCTTGCAAGATACAAACCCCTTTGTAATAGTTTTAGGTCATGTAATCTAGCAATTTTTATGAAGTCGAGGTTTGTTTATGATATGGGTCTTATGGTGTATGATATCAATTGAAATACCCTATCATTACACATAATCATCATTGGTATGTAATTTATTGAGTTTTCAATATATTGGTAACATAAACAAGCATAAGCTACTATATAGACTTTCGTGAGATGGGTTCTATGGTAATGGGATTTAAGTTACCCTAAAAACATAATTAAAACAAAAGTTGTTTGGTCATTTATTGATATAAGTGTGTGTCAGTGCCAATGGTGTCGAAAGTATATGCTTCAAAGTCCAACGCAAGTTTTGAGGATGAGTTGTAAATGTGTTAGGAAAGTAGTAGAATATGTATATATACCACTAATATATTTATATTATTAATAAAATATTTTATTATATAATAATTATATACATATTATTTGTATTTACATATAATTACAATATATTATACTATAAAATATATTTTTCATGATTTTTTTGACAAGTCTTTTCTTTTTATTTGTAGAGTATATTCCTCTTTTAAGTGTGTGATGTGACATCCCCTACTACTTGAGAATTAAACCTACCAACACTCCCTTCCACCTAGAACTGATCACCATTCAACGGCATTTTCTCTCAACTAGTGACTCCTCTAAAACAACATTCACATTCTATAATTAATGATGACCCCTTATACATAGTTTCAAGCATGAGGTATAAATGTGTTAGGAAAATGGTATATATATATATATATATATATATCCCTTATACATAGTTTCAAGCATGAGGTATGTGTGTGTGTGTGTGTGAAAATGGTATAATGTGTGTGTGCACACACACACACACACACAAACACACACATTATACCATTTTCATATATATATATATATATATATATATATATATATATATATATATATATATATCACACACATACATTATACCATTTTCATATATATATATATGAAAATGGTATAATGTGTGTGTATATATATATATATTATATTATAAAATATAATTTTTGTAATTTTTTTGTTATGTGTTTCTTTTCATATGTGGAGTATATTTCCCTTTTAAGTGTACAATGTGGAAACCCCCTACTACTTGAGGATTACACCTACCAACTCTCCTTGCCCCATGGGACTGATTGCTAATTTACCATATTTTATCTCAGTTGGTGACTCCTATATCACAACATTTATATTGTATCATAAATGATGCCCCCTTATGCACCCGTGTAGCTTGTACTTTACAAAAGTATCAATACTCACATCAAACGCAAAGAAAGAAACAAGATAGACTTCAAATCCTCAATTTATTTCCTCGACATTATCGAAATTACATTGTTGATTTGATGCACATCTCAGACATGGAGTCCTTGCGTAATCTAATAAAAAATATAGGTGGTTGTTTATGTTCTCATTGTTATCATGTTTTATCTTTCTTTTTAAAGTCTATTAAACCTCCATTTCACTTGTTTACAGCTTGAATTTTACCATGCTATTCTCTTACTATTTTATTTCACTAGGCAGGAAATCGAAGGGCATAAATCTTTCAACAACGGTCAATCTCATAACACAAAGTTCAATTTTCACACTGATGTTTTTATTTTTCCTTTATATATTTTTTATGTTTTTTTTTATGGAAAATCTAGTATTACATTGGGGGTAATGCTTAACCAATGACTTCTATCTAAAGTTGTCCTTGAAATTCCCAAACTAGGGGAAAATTGTAATAACACTATTGTACAAATATTACACGCTTGGAAGAGCATGCCAGACACTAAAGTTTCTTCACCACATACTGAAAAGGGTTCAATACCGAAAGGCCTCATGTCCGTACATGAAAATAAGCAGCCCTTGAAATGTGAAGGAATTCTATATGTTTTGAGCATATGTTATTTCTCATATAAAACACATCAAGGTGTGGCTATTTAACTTTTTAAATTTAATTTCTCCACCTATATTTTTTGATATGATTATTATTATATATATAATTTTATTAATAAAAATATACTTTTTAATCAAAAATTGTAGAAATAAAATAATACTATTAATTAATTTGAAAAAAAGAAGTAAGCCACAATAATAACGAATAAACAAAAATTAACAAACTGGATATCATGGGTAGATTTGAATCTTACAACAAACCAATAACAAACAACTCTCAACACAACCCAAATATTTAATTCCTCGACGTAATAACCCACTCAACATTTTCATATAACGGACTGATTTGGTGGGGTAGGATGCTCGAGGTGGTCAATGAATTCTTCGATATATTTTTCTTCACATTTGTCGTCAGCAAATCTGGCTTTTCTCGATTGGTTGATACTTGAGTTCACATTTTTTCCCTCCCCACAATCGTCTTTCATGACTTTGAGCAGTGTCGTCCGAATCTATTCTCTCTGAAGCTTTCGTCGTCTTCCCTTTGGACCTCAACGCCCACCTTCAATTTTTTTCCCACGAGTCTGGTGTTAAGACCCTGGTCAACATTCATGGGCAAAAGCACCACCTTCACTCCAAACTTCACCCCCTCCACCACAAAACTCCACCCGATGTGGCTCATAAACACCTCCACCAATGGATGCGAAAGAATATGCAGTTGTGGTGCCCACTAGATATATACAACTCCTTTATCTCACATTCGAGACTCGAATCCCTCGGGTAGTAACACCGATGCGATCGCTGTCTCGTTTGATAAGCGAGGAAAGCATAACAGCCATAGAAATGGCAGGTCGGTTGCAGCTATACATACATTAGCAAGCTTTGAGATAATCTCTCGATGACTCCCCTGCCCAATGTGGAGTAAATCTACCATGCTTGTCTCCATGGCAGCATTTTGAAACATTGGTGTATGTAAGATTTTTTTTTCAAATTAATGAAAATACATGTGGTTCTGTGCTATTTTTTGTTAATGAAGTGCAGTGATATATTTTGCAAATGTTGTTGATAGGATATCTTATTCTATGCTCATTATTGGTTGTCATCTTGGGTTTAGTTTTGAATTATAAATCCCTTTATGCATTGTATTTGGAGTATGTTATTGAACAATTTGTTAGGGCACCTTAGGTTTATGGATTCAATAGTAAAAGGCAAATCCCTCCTTGTAAGTCCAGTGGCTTGCATTTAAGGTTTTTACATCTTTGCAATAAATGATGTCATGAATGATCGAAAAAATTCCTACTGATTGAAGACCTCCATCACACCAACCTCCCCTTTTTTATAACTATCAACTTGTCCTACCCTATCCTACGCTACATATAACATGCCTTTTACATATCTGAAGTGTTATTTGCCTACAGATGCATAAACATTATGTATTTACCATGTGTTTGCATTTTATACTTTAAATCCCAACATTGCAATCTCTTTTTTAGCCCCTGTGTTGTTGAAGATTCTTTTCAGATGAAGGTTGCAATCACATATTCATATATGTACATATTTAGTAGCTTGTGTCTAGCCTAGAACATTTGCGCATTCTGTGTGACAACCCTACCTAGGTGGAGTGAAATTTTTTGGTTGTATTCTAATCAAATTTGTGTCTCTTTGTGCCAATAATCCCTATGGAGGTTGAATTGCAGAATCTCTTCATGTGAGCAAGTTACCCTATAGGTCCTCTCACCTTGGTTCAGGGAGAGCTAAAAGTAGTAGGGAGATAACCATACCCTCTGTAGGTGCCTCTCAGTGATTTTCTCCAGTCTGGTCCATTCATGATGCTAAACCCTCCCTCTACTACAATGACATTCTAGCAGGTTTCTTATCATTGTTTGTCATTTTCTTCAAGTATGCAAGGCCAAAATAGAGAGGTGTACTACTGGGAACCAACACACTCCAAACTTTGCTTTTGTCAAATTTTGCTTTAGGATGCTTTTCAAGAGGGTAACCCTCACAAACTCCCTCAAATAATTGGACTTGAGGCAAGCTTATGACCATGTCATTTTTTTTATGTTATTTAAGGTAGCAGTAGTTAAGGTAGCCAAACCTCTCATGCCATAATTTGTTAACTCCATCTAAATGAGTCAACAATACTATAAGATAAGAATCAGATGCAAAATATGAGGTGTATAACTTGTCTTGGTAATCTGGCCTACTTACTGCCATTGTAGAATCACTATGTTACTCCATAATGATAACTAAATCTGGTAAAAACTCAACCCTCATGCCTTTACTGATATGAGTGATTTAATATTTTGATAGGAGATTGGTTGAGAGAGAAGGGACACTTAAAACATTATTGAATGTTCCTCATTCCATCTCAACAGACCTTCTCCTTGCAATAGGTACAAAAGTGTCATCATCAAAACTCATATAAGACATGCTACAAGGTTCTAAAAAAGAAAACTCAACTAATGAAGAGCCCATATGGTGAGAAGCACTTGAGTCAATAACACATGAAGATGTTAACGCTGCAACTACTACAAAAGCCTTGCCCTTTTCTTTCTCTTTCCCCTTACCCTTTGTTTTAGTATAATCTTGAGTAGATAATTTCTACTTGATGGACTCAAAAACACTTATATTCTTTTTCTCTAGAAAATGAGTTGGATGATCTATTTTCTTATTGAAAAATTATATTATATAAATAAATAAATGTCATTAATTATAAAAAAGAAGAAAGAAAGAAGGGAAGTAAGCCACAACAATAATGGATACACATGAATGATCTAACTGGGTATCATGGATAGATTTGAATCTTACAACAAACCAATAACAAACAAATCACAACACAACCCATATATTTATTTCTTCAACGCAATAACCCACTCAATATTTTCATATAACGGACTGATTTGGTGGGGTAGGATGCTCGAGGCGGTCAATGAATTCCTCGATATATTTTTCTTCACATTTGCCGTCAGCAAATATGGCTTTTCTCAATTTGTTGATAGTTGATTTCACTTTTTTTCCCTCCCCACAGTCGTCATTCGTGACTTTGAGCAGTGCCGTCCGAATCTGTTCTCCTGTGAAGCTTCCGTCTTCTTCCCTTTGGACCTCGACGCCCACCTTCAGTTCTTTTCCGACGAGTCTGGCGTTAAGACCCTGATCAACATTCATGGGCAAAAGCACCATCTTCACTCCAAACTTCACCGCCTCCACCACAGAACTCCACCCGACGTGGCTCATAAACACCTCCACCGATGGATGCGAAAGAATATGCAGCTGCGGCGCCCACTCGGTATATACAACTCCTCTGTCTCGCGTTCGAGACTCGAAGCCCTCGGGTAGTAACGCCGATGCGCTCGCTGTCTCGTTTGATAAGCGAGGGAAGCGCAGCAGCCACAGAAACGGCAGGCCGGTTGCCTCTAGCCCAACTGCCACCGCACGGATCTGCTCTTTCGAAAGAAAACATTCGCTGCCAAACGATACATACACAACAGACGAAGTCGCACGCTTATCCAACCATCGTACACAGTACGATTCTTTCTCCGAAATCTGGGGAAGATCTGGTGCTAAAAGACCTACAGGGACTACCGCCTTCCCGTTGGATTTCTCCAGATATTGTATAAACTTTCCTTCCATTTCTAAGCAGGATCTGATGGCAATAAAAGAAGATCCTTTGATTGATTTTCTAAAGCGGTCGATGACAGAGACCTCTCCCTTGCGCCAGTTAAAGGCACCTAAAATATAGCGTGCTTCGAAGGGCAGCCAAACGATTTCAGAAGATGGGAAATACGGCGGCGCCACCAGCAATTCCTCCACCGTGGTGTCCTCTTCCGTGATCCTCCAAGGGTGAAACGCGTAGGCACAAACTGCAGCATTGAAAGTAAGGAATAGGATGGCCGGAATGCCGCACTTGGCGGCAACTGTTGCAGCCCAGTACTGCGAAAAATCGTGGACTACGTAATCCGGTGACAGCCTTTGTAGGAGTTCCTCAAAAGGCTTCTCCAAGCCGTCGAGCGCCGTCTTTAACAGGCCTTCCATTTCGTTGGGGATGTCGGCGGTGTTTTCTGCATCTGCTGGCAGACCCTCCACATGTGGCAGCACCACCTCTATCAGATTTATCTGCTGCGTGAACTCCTCTAACAACAATGACCTAATTTTAGAAAGATTACGCGGAGTGGAGAGGAAGGATACTTTGACACCATGACTAGCAAGCCTTTTGGAGAACTCGAAGAATGGCAAGATGTGGCCGTGTGCGAGCCAGGGGAACATGAGCAAATGCATTTCTTTGTTCCTTTTTCCTTTCATTATGAGAATGATATGCACGCCATTTATATTAAACGTTACAGTTACAGTTAGGGCGGCTATTCAAGACAGAGCCGTGACGGCCTCAGATTGTACACAAAAGACAATGTGCTGCAAAACTCTACGTCACCCATACAACCTTCTCCATCTTGATTTCATATTGTTGAGTATTTAAATGTATGAATTAACGAGTCGATGAGATGGTGTAAACGAGCAATTGCCCGGTTGGGCCAAAATACCCTAAGGTGGCAGGCAAAAAACAAAATTACTTACAAACCTTAAATCATACTCGTCAATCTTACAAACACGCTGTGGATGATTCAAATAAATAAACATACAGACAAATCAGAAAGAGCGAAAATCCATGTATTTTATGATTATAAATTTGAGTGGTGGATAATTATAAAGTAATTTAAATAAATATAATGTCAAGTCAAAAATCACAATTGTCAGTACCTAACATATACATTTTCAAATAAAAAATCGCAACGGTCTATGTCTAATTCTAACATAGAGGATAAAAATCTGTGTTTATGATTTAAAAATTGAGCGGTGGATACTGACACAGTAATTTAAATAAATAAACAAATATAAAGTTACAAGTGTTCATATTTAAAAGAGTAATGTTCATTTTTAAAATAGAGAGCCACAATTTATATATTTTATGTTTAAAGTTTTGAGGATTTTTAAGAATACACATGTCACATAGTATTATCAATCGCATAAAGAAGATGCAATGTAAATATTAATAGTGTAAAAAGAATGATATTAATTATTTGAAAGAGAGAAGAGATGAAAATACAAACAAGAATTTTTAGAAATTTGTTCTTCAATATATTAATCATATTTTTTTACACAACATAATTAATGAATTCTAAATAGCATGCCTTAATAATGTTCAAATACAAGAAAACAATGTTTCATTTTAAAATCACATGATAATATTTGTTTGAAAGAGAAAAGAGATCAATTACAAATCAATCACATTGTATATAACACAATCAACAAATAACATATGATGCATCTTGATAATATTCAAATATTAAAAAGCATTGTTGCATTCTAAATTACATGATAAAAATAAAGAAATAATTGCAAAGGAACAGATGAACTAAAATGTAATGAAAACTTAAGATATTATAAGACATTCTTGTTAATGCAGATTTTATCCACACCAAATGGTCCCATGGGTTGCCACCCTTGTGTTTTAGGATGTTTAGTACAACCCAAGGCAGGGGTTGTAGTTTCTGGATGTCCAATGTAGCCAAATATTAGGAATAATTTTGAGATCACACAATTGGCACCATAAAGAAATCAGTTCTACCTCTTAGCTTTGTTGTATACAAATATCTTTTCCAATTTACTCATGGTCAATACTAGCGGTTGCTCTTAAACCAAAGTGTGAATTGAATAAAAGAAACACAAAAGGATAAAGTGTAAGGTAGAAAAAGGATTTCTCAAATTTTTCGGGGTTGAAACTACTCTCATAGACTATTTACAGGCATCAATGAGGATTACCTCTGTATAGGTAGTTTTTCTTAGGCTCAAACTAAAATAAATAGGGTAAAGAGTGTGGAGAACTTGGTGATGAGCATGATCCCTGAAACATTATATTATAATATGAATATCCACAAATTTTGTAGGTAAACACATCTACTTGTGACTATTTTAAACAAACACAACAAATTACATAGATTAGTCGGTTAGTAATTAACTTAGCGTCTACAAACACATTCTATATAAATCAAGATTGATACCATAGCTTCTAATAGTAGTAAACATCCATAACATTTATGATGAGAATAATAAAAAGGCCTCACAAAAAATAGAAATAAACAAAGAGCCTTCTCTAAAATTTTAGAAGATCTCTTAGTTTTCCGTTAAATTTTTGACCGTAATACGACATTACAATGAGGTTTATATAAAACCAAGAGAGATAAGACCATCCATAAAAGACCATTAGGTCCCATATATAGCCATCAAGGCATAATTTGTTACAACTACACTCATGCATAAAAAAAGATAGAAACAAGAGTAGGAGTATAAAATTTAAACACATTATTCCCATCCACTGGGACCAATTAGAGACATGATGATTTGTACTTAGTTAGAACCAAGCTTGGGAACACCAACAAGCTAATTTTGTTATTCCAGAGTTGTTAGGGTTTGAGCAATCAACTTAGCTTCAAAGTCTAATTTAGAAAACATAACACCTAGCTCACATAACATCACAACTACACATGTCAACAAATCTATGTGGATTTTTGTGGGTCCTTGAGGATGCTATTTATTGTGCTCATCTTGATGACGCCCTTAGTGGTATGGGTGATTAAGTTAACAATTAATTGAGCTCCTTCCTAGTTGGCCTTAGCAAACTTCCATTTTAAATATATTTTTAACCTCTTATAATGCACCCCAAATTCTTCCTTGTAAATAATAGTGTCATCCTTAATGTTAAAAAATATAGTTACACTAACCTCATTAAAGTAGGTCAACACATTATTTTATCTCTCTTCCAATAGAGTCATATATGGCTTTTGTATCCCTCAACTACTCCTCCAAAGATATTCTCATGTTTGTAGTAAAAGTTTGATTTAAATTGGCATCCATAAATGACATGATATTTAACCAAATCAACATTCCCTTGTTGATCACAACTACAATTTTATTGATCATATTGTTCATTCTAATACTCTACTCTAAATATTGATGTGCCTTTTGATAAATTTAAATACTCTTAGTTAATTCCTCAAATACTTATTCAAATGCATGAAAAAGATTAGAAATAGCTTCCTCTAATTTGTTCCCCAGGTTTGTTTGGAAGGTAGTTCTCACCTAGGACTCTAAGGTTCTGAATTGGTCTCTCATATCCTCCATCATCTTTTATGCCATCTCATGTGTGGACTTCATAACTAAGATAAGGTTCAAATAAATGTGTTCATTTCTAGTATTTATTCTTTTATAACTTAAAGGGAACATGTCTTCCTCTGATTTCGATGTTACTATTTTACCTTTTGAATGAACTTTGATGTCATGACCCTCTTGAGCTTCTTAGTTCCCTTGTCAAATTTAAACTAGATGTTTGGGTCACCTTGATAAATAATTTTAGGATTATGCATTTTCTCAATTTGTAAGGCATCTATCCAATCTCCTCCACTGACTAGTTTGAGGATCCCTAAATTGATAGTTGAAGAAGTTGTAGCTTGTGATGTGGATGGAGAGACATGGGGGTATGAGAGGGTTTGATGGAATTTGAAGGTGGGGGAATGAAAGATAAGGTGGTATGTGTAATAGTGATGAGAGTTGAAAATGGGGTAATGTAGGCCATGATTTGGCCATGCGACATGTGAATGAAAGTCCTAATGAAACTAGGAGGACTAGTCCTTACCCTCAAAGAGGATATGGGCCTACTAAAATTAAACCCAAGAGGACCTTGAACATATGTAATTATGGACCATGAGGTATCAATTTTGGGTCTGAAGCTATGTTGTTGAAGAGGATGTGGAGTAACTGGAATATTTTGTGTATCCACATGGGGAACAAAGGGACCAAATGTAGAATTCACACTTGTAGGGAAGATAAGCTTAGATGTATAGGAGTAATTATAAATTTATAGTGGACTTATGTGCCCAAGTATTATCACTTGGGGCCTGTGGACTTTGAATATCAAGTGCCATTATGCCGTGCCCATTATAAATCTATGATAAAACTAAGGTTGATGGATTTCCATGAGGGATAATAACAAAGTTTTAATGAGAGGTGGAAAATGTAGGGGAATGATAAGTGATAAGGGATCCCAAATAAACCTAACTAGGTTAAGGCCTAAAGTGTGAATCAAAATATTATGAAACTAGTAAACAGTCAATGGTTATCAACAAGGAATATTATTATCATTTTTATATTAATGACAAAGTTTTTTTAATTATCTTCATCCTACATGAAAATTCAAGTCCAAGCAAGGAAAGTTTCCATGGAGGTTAGAGATTTACAAGACCTACTTGATCACTAGGGGAGTGCTCTTTGTAAAGTGATTTGTGTTCCCCTAGATTGTCCACCATAAGACTTACCACCTCCAATTCATAGACACCATAAAATTTAATCTCATAGATATATTCAATTTTCTCCTCCCCCTCAATGAGGGATGTAAATCATTGTTACCATGTAGAAATTATGATGTTGATACTTCTAGATAGGGGTCACTAGTTTTCCCTCCTAACATTGTGGTGTAGCCTCTTGATGGATGGGACATTAGTATTGATTGGGCTCTACTAGATCCCATTGATGGTTGGGTGAATTCAAATCATCCCTATACAAATCCTTCTTCTTGATCTACTCTACTAAACAAGGACTATCCACCTCCTCATCCTTATGGTGTACCTTTTATTGCCTAAATTTCTTATATGTTCTTAAGATATTTGTAATGATGTGATTTGTCATGAATTATCTGATGTTGATGTTTAATCATGTTTATTTTGTTATTGTAGAGTTTTATTTCGATGGAGAGTCTAATATTTGCATACCAACCAATTGAATTAGCATGTAGCCTTTTATACATGATTATTCTATTAATAATAATCATACTAAAATATCTCAATATTAAAAATAATAATATGATGGTGAAACTTCAATGCTATATTAAATAAAAAATAGTGGTAATGCAAGTACATCTCTTTTTTCCAATGAAGAATTTATTTTTTTGTTTAATTGGGTTAAAAATGAGTTTTGAAGGTCCCAAAACTTAGTATAAGGGAGAGAAAGATGTTTCATTAATGCTCAATTGGGAAACCTATACCAAAGGCAATGGATCAGGATAAATAATCACAAACTCCACATGCCAAAATCCCAAAAATAAGCACAAATGTAAAATAATACCTTTCTACTATAAACATCCCTATTGTAGTTAGGAAAAATTTCATGAAACTTCCACCTATCTTCCACATGTCCTCTATAATACATAACCCCACTTATGTTGAGGGTCAAGATGCGTCATTTATCCTAATTTTCATAATCTCCCTAAGACAATGAGTCATATTAAAGGACTGGACCTTTGGTCTTCTACCATTTTTATTTTTCTGTACTTTGGTCCACCCATCCTTATTTTCTATAGTTTTTTAATTGAGTGGTAAATGAATTTAAATTGGTTTTAAGGACTAAGATTTGGTTTTTATTGTATCCACTTCTAATGATTCTGGCATTAGTATTTCTATCTCTTGAATAGATTCCTTAGAGACCTTTTGAACTAGGGTTTACAATCCCAAATACAACACCCTCTCAAATAGATTTTTAACTTTAGGATCATCTTGTAAGTGAATAAAACCAATAGTTTCCTTATTTTTATTATCATGCTTATACTTGTCTGAGGCCGATTCAAAATCTTCACTCGCTAAATCAGGGGAATTCAAAATGAGGTGGGTAGGTTAAAAGTTTGTCCACTAGGATTTTCCATTTTTTCTATATTGATGCAATCTTTGGTTAGATGGCCTATGTTAAAGTAAATATGATAGTGAAACAATAGATATTTTTAGTTGAGGGGTTGGGACTAAGAGTGATGACTTGCTTGCAGGATAATTTTGTCAAGAAGATATTTAGAGTTGTTAACATTAACCAAAATTCTGGCAAAGGTTGTATGAGAAAAGGATGTAATATTTGAGTGTGTTTATAGAAAAATTCCCAGGGAGTTACCTATGACTCTAAAGCTAAGAGAAAAACAAAATTAGAATGAAATATATGATAGGCATATCCAAATCGATCTTTCATTTAGGGGTTCAACAAGGGGATTAAAGTAGGGGGCAGGGTTTCATGATTAAAGGGTATTGATTCAAAATATAGAATTGACCTCGAATCAACTCCTCATCTTTTATGTAGTCAAATAAAAGAATAAAAAGCTCTTGGAACTAGGGTATATTTCTAGCCTACCTTGTAGAAGAAGTTTCTATTGTTATGAGATCTAGGAATGTAACTCTTAATGTTTTAGCTAGAGACTTACAAATTTGCATGTGATTTCGTTGTAAGAGAAAAATTATTTATTTGGTTTGCTCCTCATCAAAAATAATAATAGTATAAGAAGAATTAGGTTTAATTGGATTTTGAGCTAATCTAGGTGGTGGATTGGATACAACCTCACCAAAAAATCAGGATTGGTGCTCCGTTATGCATTTGTTGGAGTTGTAATGTAAGTTAAGAAAGGGATCTACATGCTCTTTATTTACAACCACCTATAGTATGGCCCAAGCATAGGGAATATTCCACTATACCCCGTCAAGGTAGGGGAGCCATTCACCACCCTTATTTTAACCTTATAAGATGGTTAAAGTGGAGTGTTAGGGTCTTTGGAAGTCATGGAGTATACAATCAGGAGGCTAGTTAGACCTAGGATCTATGGGTCAACAGCCCTAAGGAGCTCATCCTTTATCAATGATATGGTATCTATTGGTTTTCAATTGTATGCATATTTCACTCAGATTTACACACTTGATGGAAATGTCAAACAAAGATGAAAAACCTATTGATATGTCATTATAGTCAGGTGAGGGTTTGGCATCAAGAATGAAATGAATAGAGAAAATCACTAAGAGGTACCAACAAAGGGTATGGTTATCTCCCTGTTACTTCTAGATATACCTGAACTAATGTGAGAGGACCTATGTGGTAGCTTGCTCACATGGAGAAATTCTACAATTCAACCTCCATGGGGATTTTTGGCACAAGGGAACACACATGTGAATGGGGCATGACCAAACTTGTTCACTCTACTTGGGAAGGGTTATCACACGAGATGAACTAATGCTCTAGGACACATAAAAGATACTTAAGACATATGGGTATTTGACTGCAATATTTATTCTAAATAATCTTCAACAACAAGGGTCAAATGGAAAATTGCAGTACTATGCTTCAAATCATAAAACACAAACACATGTTATATAGGGAAGGTTTTATGCATTTTCAAGGCAAATATCACTTAAGATATGCAAAGGGTGTTTTATTTATAGGGTAGGATAGGGTAGGATAGTTTTTTAGTTATTAAAAGAGGGTGGTGTGTTGGTGGTTTTTAAACAATAGGGTTTCTTTCAACATACATGACATCACTCATTGAAAAGATCTAAAAACAATAATTAACAAGCTAAGGGGAATTACCAGGAGTAATTTACATCCATTGGTGCCAATAGATTGCAAGTACCCAAATGATCATTGAAACCTAGAACATACACTGCACTTAGAATCTCAAATACCTTTCCCTATCAAATTCATCAACCTAGGGTGCCTTTAAGAGGTATTCAAAAAAATATTTCCAAATATCTATGCAAAAAGAGGTTTATAGCCTAGATCTATGCCCAAGATGATAACCATACATAAGCACAAAACTAGATATCCAATCAACATAACATGTAAAACATCTCAATGCATTTCATTAACAATAAAAAATTAAAAACCATAGGTATTTTCCATTATTTTGAAAAGAGATTTTACATATATCAATGCTTCAAAATGCTACCATGGGGAAAAGTACGGTGGATTTGCTCCATGTTGGACAAGGGAGTCATACAAACATGCACTCAGAGCTTGCTAATAGTTATAAATTTGCAACCACCTTAGCAAGAAAGAAAAAATGCACATAATAATGATCCCAAAATTTAGAAGAGCATATACTTGGAGAAAGACAAAGACCAATAACAACAACCAAAGAATAGAGAGAATGCCTCTATTTGTACAATTTTTACACCCATTTCAAATCTAGAAATGGGGGTTGTATTTTACAAATTTGCAAAATTGAAATGAACACCCCAAAGTCCTACCAAGATGTTACCAACTAGAAAAAATCCTTTTCCATGCCTGAAATCTTCATTGTTTTCAATAAAAATGATTCCTCTAACTAACTATACAAGAAATGATGAAGATTTGAAACAAAGCAAAGGTGAAAATTCATGGTGGCTGCCAAAAAAACTTTTTCCTCATTTGTAAATTCCTGGAGATGTCGTTGACCACTTGCTTGTATAGCTTGAACCTCCTAGACAACTACCTTTCCCCTTGTGCACTACATGGAACAAATTGCTCTTGTAATGATGGCATGGGAATATTATAGATTCATGGTTGTTTTAAAAATCTTCCTTAGAGTTGCCCACCTTAAATTTGTATACCTATAATATCTCTCCTATGGAGGAGCTTGAACAAGCAAAGCAAATGAAAATACAAAACTTAGGACATTTCACCTTTTTACTTTTTGGCTCCAACTTATATTTTCCATTTTTTTCCATTTTCATCCTTTATTTTTTCAATTTTGATTTTTAAAGTTGTTTCCACATTTTTTTTCAATGCATAAATGTGTTATTTTCCACTTTTTGACCTTTTTGGGGAATTATACCCTCTTTTGCACACTTGACATTTTCTTCTTCTATGGAAATCAAGGTGTCATTTTTAATATTACAATTTGTAAATTGCAATTTGTAGAATTGTAATTTGCAGAAATTTAAATTGTAGGATTGTAATTTACAGTTGTATTTCCCTTAGAGAGTTTCCTTAGGGAATCCAAAACTTCAGCTGCAATTTGCAAATTGCAAAATGGAAAAATTGCAAATTGTAGCTAGATTTCCCATTTCCCTAAAAAGCTTCCATTTAGGGAATCCAAAACTCCAACTGTAATTTGAAATTTTTTAAAATTACAAATTGGCTCTAGAATCTCCCTCTTGTACTAAGGCCTCCTGCTGACCCATGTTGACTAGCAAAGATAGGAGATCGAGTTACAATTTGCACAAGTGTAAAATTTGAAAATTACATTGTTTCTCCAAATTTCCTTGAACTTCTTCTTGAGTTGACTTTTTCCATGCTTACTTAAATTGGTAGGATTGGGAGAGTTGACCACAATTTTGCACTTGTATTTTGAGAACCTTCTTTTTACAGGTTGTATCTCCCACTCAAATTTTCTAGGGACTTTGGGGGCCTTAACTAAAATTTTGAAACTCAATTTTTTTAAATTTTTCAGTTCAACTCTATCCCTGCAACCTAAGAAGCACTTGTAGAGGATTTTTTTCTAAAAATCAATATTTTTCCAACTATATGCCTCAACATAACAATAAATACTTTGGATTAAAGTTTCCTTCCTATAAACCATAAACATGGAGATATGAGGTTTCTGTCAGATGTTCTTTTTCATGTAGCTATAATCATATATCTTGGCTACCTCTATAAACCTCCAATAATGGATCCCATCCACTCTCCAATGAAATATGTGCTAGTTTCTACCACATTAAATCATGGACACACAAAATATAATGGGTATTTTCTCTCATAATTTCTAACATTTCTAGAGGGATGAACATAAGCGCTAATCAATAGTCTGATATTCATTGTCAACAGTAATCCTATCAAGATACCCATTTCATAGGGATTTCCTTGAAATTGACATCAAAACTAAAGATGATCTCTTTACCTTCCTAAAAATCCATCTCATCTTGTTTAACATAGAAAGGAGCCTGCCCCTCAATTGCTCATTAACATATACAAAATTTGTAAACATTCCCTACAGTTCACTCGATGAAAAAGTAACATCTCACCTCCTCACCATTTTTTTTCATACCCTACAATGATGACACTCTAGGAAATGACGTCTGTATACATCAATAATAGTCTGTGCCCTTAGAAATGTTGCATTTCACATTGAATATTTTGTTTCTATTATGCTCTATGGAACAAAATATATAGATCATTTATTATGCATCTAGTTATAGCACCTCATATAGGATCTTTCTAGGATTTAAACAAATCATGAATGAGCTCTTGGTGATGAGCTTGAGCACAAACTAGGCCTGCACATTTGATGAATTTAAGCCAATCTTGAGATGCCACAATAGTTACTATTGACAGACTAGAATCTTTGCTAAGGTGAGGATGAGTAGCATAGGCTCCAAAGATGATGGTAAGTAATGTTGGTGTATTCAAAGATGTGTTAATTTTCTACATAGAATTTTGATAAACAACAACCATGGCAATTTCCATGTTATCACCCATGTACCTTTTTGATGTACATGAGATAACACATGAATTACCTTTTTACTATGGGTGGGATTTTCAAATGGTACTCTTTCATAGCTTTCATGTTTCATGAAGCTATGAGATCCAGGGATGGAAATGAACTTTACTATTTGTAATTTTTCTAATTTATAATTGCATCTCAAACCCCCTTTTCCACCATGATTTTGTATTTTTTTCCATAGGATCGGGAGGTGTAAAGACAAATTACAATTTGACAATTTGCATTTTGGCATGTGCTTTTCCTCAGACCTATCCTTGACGAAGTTTGGCATAACATTTGCAATTTTTAAAATTGTGTTTCACCCTTTGAACTCCTAGTAGAACTATGTAGTGTCATTTTTAGTTTAAACTAAAATTTTAGTCAATGTTGTTGGTTCCACCACATACCACACCTTCCCTAAAAATTTAATAATTTTGACTTTGTTATTATTTAATGGATGTCCACATGCCAAGGGCATGAGGGCATAAAACTGAGTGTCTCAAAAGCATGTTATGTTGCTATGTGTCTCCATGTAAGATGCTACATACGTGGCATTCCAAAACCATACTGTGTTTTCATGTGTTATTGCCTTCCATGTCATCTCTCTCATAGGTAGGTTTTCTCTTATGTGGGGTTGAGTGTCCACATGGAATTTCAAAAATGTTTCATGCATTTATTCCTCACAAAATGTCATGAATTCCATGGTGTGGATTTAATCACCAACATTGGCTCTCACCTAGGGATGTACACCCAATGTAGGTGTGTAAAGAACCCAAAAACACAAGACTAGGTGTCAATCCATTGGGCCATAGAGTCAACACTTTAGCAAATTTCACAACTAACACCTATGAAGGCTTAATGAAACAAGGTAGCTTGACAAAAATTGACCAGGAGGATCTTAAAATGAAAACATGATAAAACAATGAAATGAATTGTACAAACAAGGCCCAAAGTAGAGGGGCAACAAAAAAAATAAAGAAGTAAGACTATACACTATAAAATTATGTAAATAGTCATGGGCTTAATTGAGGAATTTTTTTAGATGTGTGTTATTAACTTGTGGCTTTCGAATTTCATCATCCCTTAATTCATTAAACTTTTCTAGTAGCTTGGTGACCAAGATGAAGTAAACCAATCTATGCACATGCTTTAAAGTGTTATTTTTAGGCTATGATAGGATGACAAGTTGAAACAAATCCTCTTTTTATGATCTCAAATATGAATATGACCAAGCCAAAATATCTTGGTGCTTCTTCAGTAGATGTAGATAAACTTACTTTTTTACTACAATCAAATGAGTACTAAGCGAGAGTGCCTTAGGATCAGTAATGTTATCAATGTAATCATAAAATGGCTTAAAATAAGACTAAAAACATTCAACCTTAGGGGCATAGAAGACAACCCCAACTCCATCCAATGACAATTTACAAATTACACCATTGCTGTCAAATCTAGCATCAAGAATAAATGGTTGTTCAACAACATCTATATTCCTAATTAATTTACCCAATTCCACATCTGTGCATAGTAATTGATTTAGAGCACACTTCAAATCTTTAATAAATCATGATTGGGTAACTCATTTACTTGTGTTATATTAAAATCACAAGAAAATCTGAGAGGTGAGACATATCCCTTCTTAACCGCACTCCAAAACTGATAAGTGGTAGTAACAATCATCATTTTCATGGAGGTCAAAAACTCACTTTGGGAGATTTGACCATTAAACATCAAAATATCATCACCATTAGTAGATGAAATTTCAAGATTAGACTTAAAATCACTGCATCTTCATCACTTGGCTAAGAAGTATCACATGAAGGATGTGGAAGGAATCACTTGTCACACCAATAAATTTCAAAATCACTTCCTTTTAAACTCTCCTATTCTGATATTTGTCATCATGTGCAAGTGATTATGGTGCTTGATTAAAATTCTAATATCTCTCCTAAATTTTATAATTATGAGGGATCCCCTTCTTAGCTCTAGCTAGCTTATAGAGCATCTCTTTGATAGCAGAGACCAAAGTATTAACCGTCTCCTCAAGGTTGGCATTCTTAGTGGACTAAATTTTTATGGATTGACCAAATTTACATCAACCTACTTATTTATGGGCTTTCCCATAGCCTTTATATTATTCTCAATTTGGATGGACATATTGAATGCCAACAATAGGTTAGTGGGAGGATTGTCTCACAAGTAATACATAGTTTTCTCATCAAAGACATCACATTATTTGATCAATCACACTATATCACTAGGCCTTATGTTCTTGGGCAGCCATATCATAGCTTTGTTAAACCATGTATTGAAGTCTTGGATGCACTCTTTAGGATTCTTATTGATGTTTTCAAAATTAGCTAAAAGGAATCTTGGATCAATTCTATCACCATATGGAATTCTAAAAACATTCTTCATTTTTTTGCACAAATCAATGCATCCACGAGAAAGGGAATTGAACCATTCTCATGTATCTTATTCTAGCATATGCAATAATAACTTAATGCACACATCCTCATGCTTAGCCTCATAATATTTAATGATATTGTGAAAGGCCCTCAAGTGTTGATCACCGCTCATTACATTGTTTCCTTGAAATTTTGAAAGGTGGATACGTACTTAATTTTGGACCTCATTGAGATAGCTTTCCATTTAATCAAAGTTGATAGGCCTAAATATTATAATGTAGACTGTAATATGCTCATTCTCATCTTGATCCCTATGCCTCATGATTGGTTTAATGGGAGGTTAAAAAATAAATGACAAAGGGATATGAGGGGATGAGTGAGGTGGGCTTGGGGGATCAAACTTAAAAGGGGATTAAGATGGTTGAGAAGGAGCTAGAAAATAAATTGGATTGTATGATTTTGAATCACTAGGAGAGCTATGACAATCCTCAGCGATAGGAATTTCAATAAAAAGTTTAGGATTACCAAAATATTGACAGCACAAACAATCCTTTGCAACTACACCTTGCTCTTCAACATGCCTCCAAACTTGTCTCCTTATTTTTTAATGAACACTCAAGGGTGACACAAGTTATTTTGATGAGTCACCTTTGAAGGATGACCTTAGTCATTCTAGATTTTCAAGCAAGAGAAATCTCAAAGCTAAAGATATTCAAAGTGGGAACTAATCTTTCTTTGAAACCAGATGATGATTTGGAGTCACCAATAGAAGCAAACTTATAGAATATAACCATTTGAAAACTTTTAGTGATACATATTGAAGCCATACCTTAATGAAATTAGTGATGATGTATGAAAGCAAAGACAATGAAATTGTTAGACTCATGTTCGAAAGGGTAAACCACCTAAAAACATGACAACTTCACAACTCTTTGTAACAAATTTAGAAGATGTCAAATTATAAAATCTCCCAAGTTTTTGGCACGTCCCCAATATAGTGCTACAATGTTGATGGCCAAGATAACAAAGGCAAGCTCAAATAACCCTAGATTTAAAAATTATGAGATAATTGGAATAAAATTTGTCTAAAAATGCAACTAAGATTACATGCAATAAACTAGTGGTGAAGAAATTTTTTCAAACCTGAACTTATTAATCATCACTCTGCAAGAGTCCTCAATAATGGTTCAAGTTGAGTGTGTGATGTTGACAAACCAAAGATAGTCAAAATAACACAAATAGGTAGAGAAATTTAAAACCATGAATTACTTACATCTCTTTGTAAGATCCCCTAGTAACACAAGTGGGCAAGAATTCAATTTAATCCTTGATAATGGTGGAAGTTGAGTGTTGGTTCCTAGTTTTACACTAGTTTCACTTGACCTTGCACAATTGAAAAAATGGCAAACAAATATGAAAAACTTACTAATATGTTGTTATAGTCAGGGGAGGGTTTGGGATCAAGAATGAACCAAAAGAAGAAAATGACTAAGAAGCACCAACAAAGGTTATGGTCAATACCCTACTACTTCTGGCTCTACCTAAACCAAGGTGAGAGGACCTATAGGGTAGCTTGCTCACATGGAAAGTTTTTGTAATTCAACCACCATGGGGATTTTCTGCACAAGGGAACATAAATGTGACCAGGGTACAACCAAACTTGTTCACTCCACCTGGGAAGGGTTGTCACACGGGATAAACAAATGCTCAAGTTCACATACCAACTAATGAAGATAGATGGGTATATGACTTCAATCATCATTTTAAAGAATATTCAACAAGGGTCAAATAAAAAACTGCATTACTATGCTTCAAAGCACAAAATGCAAACACATGTTATATAGGCAGTATTTTATGCATTTGCAAGGTAAAAACACTTAACATATGCAAAGGGTGTATTATTTGTAGGGTAAGATAGTTTGTTATTTATTAAAAGATGTTGGTGTGCTGGTGGTTATCAAACAGTAGGATTTTTTTCAACATACATGACATCACTCATTACAAAGATGCAAAAAAAATGACTAACAAACTAAGGGAAATTACCAAGAGTAATTTGGATCCATTGGTGTGAATAGATTATAAGTACCCAAATAATCACTAAAACCTAGAGCATACACTGCACTTAGAATCTCAAATACCTTTCCTTATCAAATTCATCAACCTAGGGTGAATTTAAGAGGTATTCAACAAAATATTTCAAAATATATATGCAAAAAGGGGTTTATAGCCTAGATCTATGCCCAAGATGACAACCATACATAAGCACAAAACTAGATATCCAATTAACATAACATGTAAAACATCTCATTGCATTTCATTAATAGTAAAAAAGTAAAAACCATATGTATTTTCCATTATTTTGAAAATATATTTTACATACATTAATGTTTCAAAATGTTGCCATGGGGACAAGCATGGTGGATTTTATCCATGTTAAACAAGGGGAGTCACATAAACATGCTCTGAGAGCTTGCTAATGGTTATATAGCTACAACCACCTTAGAAAGAGAGATAAAATGTACACAATAATGATCTCAAACTTTGGAAGAGCCTATACTTGAAGAAAAACAAATACCAATAACAAAAACTAAAGAATAGAGGAGAAGCCCTCTATTTATACATTTTTTACATCCATTTAAAATCCAGGAATGGGGGTTGTATTTTACAAATGTACAAAATTGTAATCAACACCCCAAAGTCTTGCCAAGATAATCCTAGCTAGAAAAAATACTTTTGCATGCCATAAATCTTAATTATTTGCAAGAAAAATGATTCCTCTAACTACCTCTACAAAAAATGGTGAAGATTTGCAACAAAGCCTTTGATTTCTTGGTTGGAGATACCTTTTACATGAGTTTTAAGGTGAAAATTCATGGTGGAAGTCAAATAATCTTCATGTCTAACTGCCTAGAGATGCCCTTAACCACTTGATTGTATAGCTTAAACCTCCTAGACAAATGCCTTTCCCCTTATGCACAACATGGAAAAACCTACTCTTGCAATGATGGCATGGGAATATTCTAGATTCATGGTTGCTTGAAAAATATTCTTTGGAGGGGCCCAGTTTGAATTTGTAGACCTAAAATATCTCTCCCATGGAGGAGCTTGAACAAACAAAGAAAATGAAAATAGAAAAATTTAGGACATTTCACCTTTTTAATTTTTGGCTCCAACTTGTATTTTCCATTTTTTCCTTTTTCATCCTTAATTTTTTCAATTTTGATTTTTAAGGTTGTCTCCACATTTGTTTTTCCATGCATAAATGTATTATTTTCTACTTTTTGACCATTTGGAGAAATTCTGTCCCCTTTTGTAAATTTGAAATTTTCTTATTTTAGGGAAATCTCGGTGTCATTTACAATTTTACAATTTACAAATTGCAATTTGTAGAATTGTAATTCATATAACTGAAAATTGAAAGTTATAATTTACAAATTACAAATTATAATTCATAGAATTGTAAATTTTAAGATTGCAATTTGAAGTCGTAGTTCCCTTAGGAAATCCATATCTCTAACTATAATTTAAAAATTGTAAATTGTAGTTGGAGTTCTTGTTTCCCTAAAAAGCTTCCTTTAAGGGATTCCAAAACTCTAACTACAATTTTCAAATTGAAAACTGTAGTTGGAGTTACTATTTCCCTAAAAATCTTCTCTTTAGGGAATCCAAAACTCCAACTGCAATTTGTAATTTTACAAAATTGTAAATTGGTTGTGGAATCTCCCCCTTGTACTAAGGCCTCCTGTTGACCAGTGTTGACTAGTGGAAATGGGAGATCTAGGTGCAATTTTTAATTTACACAAGTGAAAAGTTTCATTTCTCCTCCAATTTTTCTTGAACTTCTTGAGTTGACTTTTTTCATGCTTGTTTTGGCTGGCAGGATTAGGAGATTTGACCACGAATTTGCACTTGCATTTTGAGAACCTAATTTTTTATTGTTGCATATCCCACTCAAATTTTATAGGGACTTTATGGACCTTAACTATAGTTTTTAAACTTACAATTTTTTCATTTTTCAATTCAACTCTATTCTTTTAACTTGAGAAGCACCTTGTAGTGTATTTTTCCCAGAAACCAAGGTTTTTCCAACTCTATGCCTCAACACAACAATCAATACTTTGGACTAAAATTTCCTTCATGTAAACCATAAACATGGAGATATGAGGTTTTTGTAAGATGTTATTTTTCATGCAGCTGTAAGCATATATCTTTGCTACATCTATAGGGTAAGTGCATAAAGTTGGGGGACAAAAATTGGCCTACCCGTGGACATGTCTTTTTATGAAATTTTATAAATTTGAACTTCTATAGATAATTTGAGAGATCTACACTCCAAATTTGAAGATGGTGTAAAAACATGAAAAATAAAATTTTGAATCTAGTTTCCAAAACATTAAATATTTTTAAAAATGGTTAAGTATAACTGGGACAAACATCTAAAATTTGAAGAGGAACTCTAGGCTTTTTAGAAAACATAGTAGATAGATGGCCGTGACGCGAACCATTTTTGAGAAGAATTGAATATTATTTTAAACCCTTTGGAAAAAATTTAGATAAAAGTTTGTAGCATGTCACCTATATATACATTTCAATGAATAATTTTTTTTAAAGAATTTGGAAATTAAATAGATCCTAAAAATTGACAAAAAATGGATAGTTGTCCATGAGTCAGGGCTAGCTACTTAAAAAAAACAAAAATCATTTTTTTTAAATTTGTGTATAATTAAGATTAATACATCACCATATAATTTGTTTTTCACTTGGATCAATGAAACAAAAATTACATGAACACGTATAGGCATGTATGTTTATCTTATGTACTGGCCTTAAATGCATAGTTAGAAATAAATATAGTTTTAAACCTCAAATTAGTCTAAAAAATATAATAATCATATTTTTGGAAAGAGGAGAGCATGCTCGTCATTAAAGTATCAAGTTTTTGAATTTTCATGTTGAAATTCTTAGTGTATCTAGCAATCAAACTTGAAATTTTTTATTTATTTTCATACCTTTCAAATCTCAGTTGTACATTGAGAGTCCAATCCTTTGGCTCAGGAATCCAAGCCATTCTCGAGCCAAAAGGCATGGAAATTGAATTTAGATTTAAATAGTGCAATCACATTACTTAATAATGTAATCATGTTACTTAATAACATGATCACATTATATATTAACATCACCCTAAAACATGTGGGAGTTGTACATGAAGGCAACTTTGGCCAGAAGCTTATATTTACTACTCTAAATGTTAAGTATATGTTTACATTTTTAAATTTATTTTAGTAACAATAATAAATTAGGGTCACTTAACATCTAATAGAGTTAGTATCATAGTTGTATGTCTTACTATGTGAAAAGTATTTTTTCAAAATCCAATCAAGTAAGTTTTTAGGCATTTTCAGGGTCTAAATATTAAACCTAGGTATTTAAAGACATAATTTTTACAATTGATGTCTATTTTTGGTAAAATTATAGTCATTTTAGGTATTTTTTCCTTCTGGATTGATTCTTAGCATTTCTAGGAGTCTTAGGTTTGTCAAAATTGAAGTTTACAAACCATTCACTTTTAAATTGATGTAAATTGGTGTGATTGGGGTAGCATAGGTCATATTGATGACTTTCACACATCAAATGACCACTTTGTATTAATTTCACTTATCCATCATCCCTCCCTCATCCCCAATCACTTTTAAATCATGCCTCATCACCCCTAATCTCTCTCTCATCATTCTTCATTATCCCTAATCACTCCCTCATTGAATCTCACTATCCCTAGTCATCTCTAGTCACTCCATCATCCTTGATTACTCCCTCATTGACCCTCACTATCCCTCATCATTCGTAATCACTCCCTCCTCCTCCCTCATCTCCTATATGAAATTAGGGTCACTTAGCATCTGATAGAGTTAATCTCATAGTTACATGCCTTAAGACATGGAAAATAGTTTTTAAAAAACCAATATGGTTAGTACTTAGAAATTTTTAGGGTTTAGGTGTTAAATATAAGGATTTTAGTACATAAATTTTGTAATTGATGTCCATTTTTGGTAAACATATAGTAATTTTTTAGGTTTTTATGCCTTCTGGATTGATTCCTAGCATTTATAGGAGTCTTAAGTTTGTTAAAATTTAAATTTTAAAACTACTCACTTTGAACTTGATCCAAAGTGGTGTGATTAGGGTAGTGTAGGTCATATTGATGGCATACACACATCAAACAACCACTTTGTGTTAATTTTCATTCAAGCAGCAATGAAAATAATAATTCCTTTTAATTTACATTACTACTTGAATGGATTTGATTCCACCTTATGTAATAAAAATAAAAGTTGAATCTATACTAGATTTAAAAATAAAATGTTCCCAATAATCTAAATACATTTCATATCCAAATGGATAACTACTTCTTATGAGACCAATATCCCTCAAGTGCATAAGTTGTAGTATACCATCATGAGACCAATCCATTAGGAATCACTCATCCATTGTCACATCACAAATTTTCACACTAAATAAAATGTATAAAAGTGATAGATGGTCAAACTCCTTTTGTTCATTTTATATTCTATAACATCTTGTATTGATTATTAGCCAAATTTTGGCTACCATTAGAGAGGTTCACAAAACAAATTTGCAAATCAAATCTCCATCTTGATTGATCACCTTGAAAATCTTATTGTAATTCATGTTTAGAATATTTTAAGGTAAGTTTGACAAATTTAAGGTAATGGTTATTTCTAACATTATGCTTGTCTAGTCATGCTTGTCCTAGTTAAGTGGGTCCAAAGAGTGTTAAAGGTTTTAAACGTATTTGTTATGGAATTTAACATGTGTAAAGTCACTTCATGTCCACTCATGGTCTATAAAAGTACCCAAAAAGTGTTGAGCTCCTGTTTCTAATGTTACAAGCCTTTTCAAGTGTTTTTGCCCATTGTGTAATGTTCAAATGAGAGTATGTGTAAGATTGATAAGAAAAGACTTGATGATGTTGTTAAACATTATTATACATCTATATATGTATTGGAAAATACATTAGTGCTATTCTTCAGAGTTTTCAAGTAAGAAGATGGTAGTTTTCATGGCAAAAGAGAGGTTTCTCAAAGGGGGTTGTAGGTTTTTAGTATTGAAGAACATTTCCAAACACTTTAAAAACTCCCTCAATATTATTCAAGTAAACATTCATGCATTGGAGTGAGTTTCAGGACCAAACAATCAAAACCTACTTATCTCTCTTATCGACTTCCTTGACAACTTGAAAGTAGTCAGTAAATTTAATTTAGTATGCAGAGGAGAGAGAGAGTTAGAGGGAATGATATTGGGGGTTGATAAGGGTACTTATGCCCTTCAAGTCCATGGCCATAGTTATAATATTGATGGACCTTCCTTTATGAATAATCATTAAGATCTTAGGCAGTCAAAATATCCCTCTCCATCCACATAGGTTCAGTTTTAGATGGTTTCATTACATCTTTGGGTTTGAATGATATAAATGGTGGATGTAGGGGTTTCCCATGAGTCTTCCTATTCCTTACACAATATTTTCCATCACTACTTGGCACATGCCAAGAGAAGAGAGAGAGAAACCTTCATTGTGAATGAGTTATAGGCCTAAATGACAAGTCACATGCAAGGTTTGATCATTTCTAAGGATTTTATCACCTGAAGTGATCTTCAAGTAGATTCAATAATTTCCTCATTCATCCTACTAACCTCCTCATGTTATCTCTTAGTTGGTATCCTTCATTTTAGGTGGTCACTGAAACCATTCAAGGTAATATGCCTCTAATGAGGAGGGACAATCATGTAAGCAAGTGCACATAGGGCAAAGAGACTATAGAGAAGCCAAAAATGGCTCATGTGTGTTCTCTTAATTGGAATTGAACTCCTAAAAATCATGAGGATAACATACATCAGGTACAAGTCATATAGGTTCATAGAAAAGATATATGAGAGTGGGTTTGAACCTATTCACAAGTCAAGATGGTCTCCTTGGGCTTGTTTAATAAAAATATCATTATAAAGAATAAAGGATGGGTTAATCATGCCTTTTTCATGATTCATAGAATGTGAAGAAGACCATGAAGGTGAGGTATATTAATTATAATGTTATTATTATTCAATCATGTTAAGTATAGGTAGAACACAGAAAAGGAGTCTTAGGCATGATGGTAACCTATAGTGCTACCAAAGGTCTAGAAGGAAGTAAACTTGTTTATGATATAGGATGGATTTCCAAAGGAATCCAAGGATAAGTGAGAGGAATAATAGGGTGTTCACCAATAGTAGCATCATCAAAAGATGAGGGTTGTCTAAATAATCCTATTCTAATGATGCCCAACATTTAAAAGGCCCAGAACATCACCTATAGGCCTGAGTGTATGAAGGTAAAAACCTACAATTTTGAGGTGTTTTAGATATTGGGGGATACTAGGGAGGATTTATGGAATGATCAAGGAATAGATATATTCTTAAAATGTTCCATTGGTGACTTAAAAAAAGCAAATGTTGCATATGACTGAAGTCCTTTGAATTTTCATTGCTACTTGAATGGATTTGCTTTTGCCTTATGTAATAAGACAAGAGTGAATCTATACTAGATTTAAAAATAAAATTATCCCAAAAATCTAAATATATTTCATATATAAATAGTTATCTACTTCTTATGAGACCAATATCCCTCAAGTGCACAAGTTGTAGTGTATCATCAAGAGACCAATCCATTAGGAATCACTCCATTATTTCATCACAAATTTTCACACTAAATAAAATGTATAAAATTAGCAGATGGTCAAACTCTTTACTTTCATTTTATATTCTATAAAATATTGTATTACTTTAGTCATATTAACAAAAAAGTGGTTGTTTGATATGTGTAGGTCATCAATATTTTGAACTTCTATAGATAATTTGAGAGATATACACTCCAAATTTGAAGATGGTGTAAAAACATGAAAAATAAAAATTTGAATCTAGTTTCCAAAACATTAATTTTTTTAAAAAATGGTTAAGTATAACTAGGACAAACATCTAAAATTTGAAGAGGAACTCTAGGATTTTTAGAAAACATAGTAGATAGATGGCTGTGATGCGAACCATTTTTTGAGAAGCATTTAATATTATTTTAAACCCCTTGGAAAAAATTTAGATAAAAGTTTGTAGCATGTCACCTATATATATATATATATATATATATATATATATATATATATATATATATATATCAATGAATAATTTTTTTAAATAATTTGGAAAGTAAATAGATCTTAAAAATTGACAAAAAATGGATAGTTGTCTGTGAGTCAGGCCTAGCTACTTAAAGAAAACAAAAATATTTATTTTTGAATTTGTGTAGAACTAAGAGTAATACATCACCATATAATTTGTTTTTCACTTGGATCAATGAAACACAAATTACATGAACATGTATAGGCATGTATGTTTATCTTATGTACTAGCCTTAAATGCATAGTTAGAAATAAATATAGTTTTCAAACCTCAAAATAGTCCAAAAAATATAATAATCATATTTTTAGAAAGAGGAGAGCATGCTCATCATTAAAGTATCAAGTTTTGAATTTTCATGTTGAAATTCTTAGTGTATCTAGAAATCAAACTTGAAATTTTTTATTTATTTTCATACCTTTCAAAACTCAATTGTACATTGACAGTCCAAGCCTTTGGCTCAAGAATCCAAGCCATTCCCGAGCCAAAAGGCATGGAAATTGAATTTAAATTTAAATAGTGCGATCACATTACTTAATAATGTAATCACATTACTTAATAACATGATCACATTATATATTATCATCACCCTAAAACATGTGGGAGGTGTACATGAAGGCAACTTTGGCTAGAAGCTTATATTTACTACTCTAAATGTTAAGTATATATTTACATTTTTAAATTTATTTTAGTAACGATAATAAATTAGGGTCACTTAGCATCTAATAGAGTTAGTATCATAGTTGTATGTCTTACTACGTGAAAAATATTTTTTCAAAATCCAATCAAGTAAGTTTTTAGGCATTTGTAGGGTCTAAAAATTAAACATAGGTATTTCAAGACATAATTTTTAAAATTGGTGTCCATTTTTGGCAAACTTATAGTCATTTTAGGTATTTTTCCCTTCTGGATTGATTCTTAGCATTTCTAGGAGTCTTAGGTTTGTCAAAATTGAAGTTTACAAACCATTCACTTTTAAATTGATGTAAATTGGTGTGATTGGGTTAACATAGGTCATATTGAGGTGTTTTAGATATTGAGGTATACTAGGGAGGATTTATGGAATGATCAAGGAATAGATATATTATTAAAATGTTCTATTGGTGACTTAAAAAAAGGAAATGTTGCATATGACTAAAGTCCTTTGAATTTTCATTGCTACTTGAATGGATTTTCTTTTGCCTTATGTAATAAGACAAGAGTGAATCTATACTAGATTTAAAAATAAAATTCTCCCAAAAATATAAATATATTTCATATATAAATAGATATCTACTTCTTATGAGACCAATATCCCTCAAGTGCACAAGTTGTAGTGTATCATCAAGAAACCAATCCATTAGGAATCAATCCATTATTTCATCACAAATTTTCACACTAAATAAAATGTATAAAATTGGCAGATGGTCAAGCTCTTTACTTTCATTTTATATTATATAAAATATTGTATTACTTTAGTCATATTAAAAAAAAGTGGTTGTTTGATATGTGTAGGTCATCAATATGACCTACACTACCTCAATCACAACCACTTTAGATCAAGTTCAAAGTGAGTTGTTTTAAAACTTCAATTTTGACAAACCTAGGACTCCTATAAATGCCAAGAATTAATCTGTAAGGTATAAAAACCTAAGAAATGACTATATGTTTACCAAAAATGGATATCAATTACAAAAGTTATGTACTAAAATCTCTAGGTTTAATACTTAGACCTTGAAAATGCCTAAGTACTAAACAAATTGGATTTTGAAAAATATTTTCCTCGTCATAAGACATGTAGATGTGAGACCAATTCTATCAGATGCTAAGTGACCTTAATTTATTGTGGATGATGAGGGATGAGGAAGGAGTGATTAGGAATGATGAGGGATAGTGAGGATCAAAGAGGAAATAATCAAGAATGATGGAGTGATTAGAGATGATTAGGGATAGTGAGGTTCAATAAGGGAGTGATTAGGAACATTGAATAATGATGAGAGAGTTATTAGGGGTGATGAGGCATGAATAGGAAGTGATCATAGATGAGGTAGGGGCGATGAACAAGTAAAATTAATACAAAGTGGTTATTTGATGTGTGCAGGTAATCAATGTGACCTATACTACCCCAATCAGATCACTTTGCATCAATTTCAAAGTGAGTGATTTACAAACTTCAATTTTGACAAACCTAAGTCACCTAAAAATACCAAGAATCAATTTGAAAGGCATAAAAACCTAAAAAATGACTATATGTTTATCAAAAATGGACATCAATTACAAAAATTATATTTTGAAATCCCTAGGTTTAATACTTAGACCCTAAAAATGCCTAAGTAGTCACTTGATTAGATTTAAAAAAAACTATTTTCCACATTGTAAAGCATGCAACTGTGAGACCAACTCTATTAGATGTTGAGTGACCCTAATTTCTTATATTTACTAAAATAAATTTAACATTTAGAGTACAAAATATAAGTTTCTAGCCATAGTTGTCTTCAAGTGCAACTCCCACATGTTTTTATGCGCAAAATAACAAGAACGCGATCGCATTATCAATAACGCGATCATGTTATGAATAACATGATCGAATTATCTATCAACCAACATTCACTTGGTTTGTTCAAATGTGAAAAATAATAGTAATGTAGTCACATTTTTGTTTTACAATAATATGATCACATTTTTATTTTACAATAATACGATCGTATTTTTTACAATAACATGATTGCATTATACATTAACATAATCACGTTATATATTAAAATGATTGTATTATGGCTTAATAATTATCGAGCTTTAATTTAAATAATATAATCACGTTAATTAAATAACACGATCACAATATCTATTAATACGATCACGTTATTTATTAATGCAATTACCTTACATAAAATGTCCACAAAATTATCCCCAACTCTATGCACTTACCTTATAAACATCCAATAATGGAGCCCATCCACTATCTATAACATAGGTGCTAGCTTCTACCACAATAAATCGTAGACACACAAAAGATAATGGGTATCTTCTCTCACAATTTCTAACATTTCTAAAGGGAGTGACCATTAGCGCCAATCAACACTCTGATATTCCATGTCAACAGTAATCCCATCGATATGCCCATTTCATAGGGATTTCCTTGAAATTGACATCATAACCGAATATGACCTCTTTACCTTCCTAATAAGCCATCTTAACTTGTTCAGCATAGAAAGGAGCCTGCACCTCAACTACTCATTAACATCCATGAAATCTGTTAACATCCCCTGCAGTTCACTCGATGGAAAAATAGTAGGGCCTCCTCAGGATACCCATTTCTGTGCATACCCTGCAATCACGACACTCCATGCGGTGACGTCTGTCTACACCAACAACATTCTGTGCCCTTAGAAATGTTGCATTCCACATTGAATATTCTATTTCTATTATGCTCTATGGAACGAAATCAATAGATCCTTTATTATGGATCCGGTTATAGTACCTCTTACACGATCTTGCTAGGATTTAAACTATTCATGTTAAAATTTAAAAATTAACCTTGAATAAATAACTTCTATAAAAAAAATATTTATAATTAGTAACATGGACTATAAGTATAGGTCATGATCATGTTATTTCCATTTGACTCATCAAAGTTAATTGTAAGCAAGTCCCTTTATTTAGTCTTTTATATTTTATATGATAAACACTATAAATTTGTTTTTTAATCTTTAAATACAATCATTCATAATATAATAAATAAACGTATTTTTTTAATATTTCTTTTTTAATATAATAAATTATATTAATAATTGAAAGAAAATGTGAAATAAATAATTTTAAAAAAAATCAAATAGAAAGAATATATTGTAATAATAAATATAAGTTTTCCTTTCATTATGCGAATCATATGCACGGCATTTATACAGTTACACAGTTATTAGGGCGGCTATTCCAAGGTGGTAATGTATCTAATTATAGCTGTATGAAACTTAAAACTATACAACTTTCTCCATCTTGATTTCATATTGTCGAGTATTTAATTATATTATTGAACCAGTCGATGATAGGTGGGGGCAAAGTACCCGAAGGTGGCAGGGAGAAAACAAAATGAAATTCAAACCTTAAATCATAGCCGTCAATCTTACAAACACGCGGTGGATGATTCAAATAAATAAATATACAGTCAAATCACAAATCACAACTGTCCATATTTAATCGATATTGTTTAGTATTTAAATACATGGTCTAAACGAGCAGCATAAGTGGAGGGACAAATTTTAAGACCTTCGCTTTCCAAAATATTCACCAAGATCTTCCTTCTTGCGGATTGTGGGTATTATTGTAGCTGTCATTTTCTTTCAATTCAGAATCTTTGGTACTGGATGCATGATTGTAATTCAAACGTATGTTTTATATATTGTAATAGATGACACTATTTTTTGGGTTGTAATAATGTACTCTTTCTCCTCTCATGTTACATTGTGATTTTGATGTTGAGGTTCGCGTTGATGTTAGTGCCATTCAATTAAATATAATTCCTATTTTTGAAATCATTTTTGTCCTAACGAAATCATTAATATGTATGTTTTTGGTTGATTTATAAAAGGTTTGAATGAAATAATCAATCATTAATTTACTAGACGATTTTCCTTCCATGTTGTACGCTTTCTTAATTTTCAGAAACTACCTTCAATAGTATTTTTTTAAATTTTTTTGTACTTTATAAAGGAGGTAATTTTATTTAGTTAATATTTAACATAATTTATGATAGTTGTGGGAGCTTCCTTGTGATCATGTCACTTGGCAAAGACCTTGATGTTTAGAGTATTCATTCTTGAGAGAACATCATGTGGGCTCTTTGTATTCTATGACTCCGTAAACTTGTTCTAGCAGTCACATGTGACACTTTTATTAGACACAAAGCCCATGCTTAGTAAATCGAAGTATTTTTATATTTAGTGGCTTATTCAATAAAATGTAACCATATGTAGTTGTCTAGTTAGACACAGATATTACTGGCGCACGCCACTTAATTTCTGAGTGGTAGTTATAAAGAGACCTAAACTTATATAATAAATTATGGTGAATGCATTTGGCACTGAGTGGACATAAAAGCATGTTATGAGTTCAAGGCATCAACAAAGTCCATGAGAAGAAACGAACTTCAAAAGTGAATTTCATGCCTATGTAACCCCAAGATTGCATGCAGTAGACACGCAAATGGTCCAAATTTCTCATGTTGACTTAGGCCATGTATTAAAATAAACATGATTTTGGTTTTAGGCACAAACATTTGTATGTCTTAATCTAATATCGGTGTTCATATTCATTTGTGCACAGGCATTGAGGAATATTTTGATCATTTATGTGGCATGGTGGCCACAAAGATAAAATATGGTTGTGGCCACTCCATTTTTTTTTTAAAAAAAAAAATGGATTGACTTGTGACTCTTTATAGGTGTATTATTCTTTGGAGGGGCTTTATAGTTATATATAAGTGTGGTGACCCTTTCTCCATGGCATGGTGGCCACATAAACAAGATGGAGCTAATATATTATTAAAATATTATGTCTTCCCTTTTTCCCTTTTTCCTCCAAAGGTTAGAATATTCATAAGCGTTACCATTTAATAACTCCTATACTATTAAGCTATATAGTCTTTTCAAATATATTGCTAACATCTCTATCTTGCACTACGCACATGGATAAATTATTTTCCAAGACATTATCACCTTACATATATATGGTGTAGACTATATTATAATTTTATGCTCTGTTGATGTTATTACTCGTAGAAAGTAGATTAAAATTTTCTTTGTATTTTATATATGGCCCTTGTTTCAAATTTACTTGAACATCTCTATGAAATATTTCTTGGTATGTGCAATATTTAAACATGTCCATTTATTATGGTCCTTTTCCCCTTGTTTTATGCCACATCTGAACATATCCATTGTTTGTGACATTAAAAATGTCATTTATGTGTGGAACTTGGTATTTTTTTTACAATATTTTGTTCCATGACATTTGAACATGTCCCATATATGTGGACCTTGTCCTTATTTTATGGCAATGCATTTGTTGTGTTTGTGTGCTTGTTGAAAATTTTAAGATTGACGAGTGTCATGATCCATATCATGCACTAGCTATTGCATACACTTCTATTATAACTACTAATATGATCTTCATTGATACAACTATACACATTTAAGACTTTAGGCCTTGTTTCATATGTTACATACATGATTTGAACGATACATAGATGATTTTGTTGACATTGTATTCATGTATGATGTAGTATGTAATGATTACATTTTGATACACATGATGTAATTAAATTTTATTTAGAGATGAGTTACTTTCAAGATACATATTCCCTCACCTCAAAATGGGGTAATTTCATAGGAATTTTCCATGCATAAGCTAAGCCTCCATGAGCCAAATTAGATTTGGGTTTAGAATTTAGTTTCAAATAATTTAAAGTGGTTAAAAAATTCAACCATTTTAAAATCATATGCATATGCACTCATATTATAAGAATGGGTTAAAATTTCATATAATTTTTATGCATGATACATATTCATGCATAAGATTCAAAAAAGTTACAAATATGAATTTACAAGCAGTTATAAATTTTACATTTATCACAAATATGGACGCATTATATAGATTGATTACTTGTTTTTAGTACTATTTTATTTCTCTAGTCATGTTAGGATCATGTATGTTCTCCATTTTATTTTGATCATATACACAAAAAATAAAGAATAAAGTGAAAACTAAATATACATGGCATATGTAGTGGTTGATTTAGTTAATGTGCATAATGCATAACTTGGAGGTTTAGTTTTGTCTTGTATTATTATCCAAAAATACATTGTGAATTCCAACACATTTATGTCCTGGGTTTACAATTACCAAAACTGAAAATTGAGATATGTGCATCCCTTAAGGGGTCCTATTTTTTATACATGTTCAACTCAAATTAGAGCTTGATCAATCTCAATTTTCCATTGGTTCAACTAAGGAACCAATCTCTCTAAGTACTTCATTGGAATCACATATTCTCCAATGCTTCAAGGAAGCATCATCTCCAAGAAAAGTTTAAAAAACAACATGGTTTCAAACATACAAGTGTATTACTCCCTTGTTTTTGTTTCAAAATTTTAGATTTTCAAAGTTTGATCATTTTCAAAATTTCAATGAAAAAAATGATTAATTTTTGAGGTATTTAAGGGTTGGTTAAGTTCAATTTCCCCAGATAAATGAAATATCAACTCAAAGGCCAAGTATGTTGCACACACTAATGTATATCTTTCTTTTTTCCTTTAGTAATTTAATTTACATACTAAATATAAGGTAAATATAATCATTATAATTACATCATGAATACTTGATTATGTTATTTTTGGCCCACTTTCAATTTAATTGACTTGAGAACTTAATATTGATCTATTTCACCACCTCACTCTATCATAAGTACCTATAAAGACTTATCACATTCTAAGAATATTATGCCTCAATAAATGTTATTAATTACTAAAAACCTCTTTAAGTGTCTATATGGACATCTTAGATCAAAAAAATACATGTTATCCTTTAGGAAAAATCAAACAAAATGGGTTAATATTGGTACTCAATCTTGACCCCTATGGGTTGATCCTATCCTTCACCTTAGCAAGGGTTCCTTCCAAATCTAGAATCCCCTTTGTAAGTTGGCACATATTTTTAGGATAGGTAGTGTGAGGTTTTCTTATTTTTTATTGCTATAAAATCACATCTAAATCACCTATTCTATCACTTAACAATTTCAATATTAAGGTCGATTACACTATTGCACACTAAGAAAAAACTTACTCTTTCCAAATCTGATTCTAAATATTTGAATCAGTCCTAAACTAAGTCAAGAGCATGTTATATCTAGGTAAAAGTAAATAACTATAAAATATTTTAACTATCTATAAATGCATACATATAAAAAGAAGAGCAAAATAGGAAAAGAATTTCTAAGTGCAAGAACTATATAGGATTCATTTACCTCTTTGGAGTATTGGATATGTAGGAATAGATCAATCATAATGTGTGTGATTGGGGTTAACTCATACCATTACACACCCCATTTATATTTTCATGTTTTAAGTTATTGCTATCTTTATTGGGGTTTCAAATTTGAATAAGTATTTTAAAGTTCATCCATGTGCATCCAAAGATCAAATGTATACAGACATGTTTGAATTAATTAGGGACAATTGATTGTACTCTAATTTTCTTAAATTTTTAAAGATGAAAAAATTGATTAGTAAAAAAAATTACTTGGATCCTTCCTTATGATCCTAACCCTGATCAGATATAGTGAAAGTTCCAATTGCATATGTAGGATTAATCTGAGTTAATTAGATTCAAATATCAGTTAGTTGCACACAATTAGGATACAAATAAAAAAAAGACAAATCCATTTTTGTTGTTAATAATTAGCCTTATTTCATTTGATTATGTTTCTTATTTTTCAATTATTCATTTTCATTTTAATTATCGCATGATATTTTACAAATTTTTCTATCTTTATATTCATTTTATCTCAATTAGATCTAGTAAATGAATTAATTACAAATTATGATAACATAATATTTAGAATAGGAAGAAAATTATATGTATTATACGAACCCAAAAATTGAGTTTGATGAAAGTGTCAACCACATAATACTTAATGCAAGTAAATCAATCATGTGATGTTTTTTTAGATGTTGTGCAACTCAATGGGGTTCTTACCTTTTCAGATTATTTAAATGTCATAATCAATTCCATTCACATTTGATGATTACCCTTAATGTGATTGATGTTATAATTGTATTATATATGTATATATCATTTCCATTTTATAATTAATTTTTATAGAGATAAAAAATGCTAAGATAACGAAAAAAATAAAATCTAAGAATTTGGTGTAGTTTGGATGAAATAAAGGTGAAAAAAAACTAAAGAACACTAGAAAAAATTAGTACCTAAGGAGAGGTGTGATTATTTAAATCATTATCATATTGATGGGAAATGTATCAAATTTTCATGTATCTACACAATGGAAATTGTGTGCAATGTGTTTTACATGATAAATTGTTGCATAATATGCTGCACAATGTGATTTTGTAGGCAGGGATGGTTGCATAGACTTGTGTGGAGAATGCCTATGACAAGTGTGAAAAATTATCATCGTGAATAATAATGGAAGAGTTTTATAATACATTATGCACAATTTCATTACACTATAAAATGTTGAAAATTGGAGCGTAGTGATTGAATGACTATAAGGTGTTTCCAAGATCTTTCCAACATATCAAAAAATAAGGTTAACTGAATTAATTTCATATAATTTCCTAACAATATATATATACAAATAAATAAATAATGGTAACATCATCATGGCACTCCAATACATAATTTTTAAGGAGTGTTACACATTAATCACCTGGCTTAGTTTCTGGTGATTGATGATTCATTTATTGTGTGAATATTACAAATTAAGTGTCAGATAAAATTAAAATTCTTCTAAATAAGGACATCAGTAATAAAGGTGGTTGAATTTTAAATGCACATGATCAATTGTGTGCATTTTAAATTATATTAAATATTTGTATGAAGGTTACATAACCTTGAGACTTAGTTTAACATTGTAATATGGTGTGGTTTATGTTATAATCAATAATGATAGTCTACTAGGGTTTTAACCCAAAATTTTCTTCACAGGTGAAAATCATACTTATTTATGTGTTTTTATTTATCTTTATCTATGTAAGGTTCACATAGTAGAACTATCCTCTCTATTTTTTTAGTGTGCAAAAGTTTTGGGTTTAGATCATAGGTTGTAATCTTTGTACAGGTTGGAATAACTTGTGAAAAAATGGCTTCCTTAAAGTGGGAGTCTCTACAAGAATATTTTGTAAATAAAATTATTGGTTGCACAAGCATAGAAAATGATAAATTTGATTGTCAATATTTTTAGTTATGTAAAATAAAGATGAAGGATGTCTTGGTAGACATAAACCAATAAATTATTGTAGTAGATATATATAAACCACAAGGATAAAACTAGAATAATATGAGAAATTTGATTGGAAATATAGAAGCTCTATCAAATTATGATTTTTATATTAATTTATACTAAATGTTTCGACTGAAAATACTAGAAATCTTCTTTAGGATGAGTTAAATATGTTTTACCAAGCCAATTTACTAGCAACTAAACTTTTCATGCGAAATAAGTTGTATTCATTGTGAATAGAATAGGGTGACTCGATTATAGATCACCTAAACACATTCAACATTATGATAGGTTGATTTTCATTTGTGGATGTTAAAATCAATGATGAATAAAGGTATACCATGTTTTTGAATTTTTTTCTAGAGTTGTGGGATAATCTAGTAACAAAAATCACTAGTACTATGTTGGAGCTAAAAGTGGAAGTTATAGTCACAATTTTTTTATCAAAGGATATGAGGCACAAGTTTATGGAAATATATTTAACAAATGATACCCTAACCATGAAAGGTCACTTGTAAGAAAGAGGCAAGCATAATATGGGATAGGTGCTCAAATTATAGAGATATATCTAATACTATGGATATATCCCTGAAGAAGTGTATAAAGTTAGGTCATTTCAAGAAGGACTATAAAGCAAAGGTGAAAAGTCAAGAATTATGTGCCATCCTCAATTAATAACTTCTTAACTGATGGTGATGGATAAAGTGATGTATATATCATGGCCTCAACCTCACATGCATGCAATTATCAATCATTTATTAATTATAGATCTCCCTATTATATGTATATTGTGAGTGACTTGTTTAATAAATATAAAAAATGTGTTGTGTGTGATGTATTTTTTGGAGATAATTCGACCTAAAGGGGACTTTTGGGTAGAGTAAAATTGAAGTTATAATTCAGAGATAGGAGGATCAAGAGACTCTGAGTTTTTTTTTATGATATATAATTGAAAGATTGATTTTATATTGTAGAGGGAAGAAGAGATTATATGCAATAAAAAAGTTAGTTATGTATCTCCAACTATCAGGTCGGTAAACATATAACTAACGTACCTAAACAATAAATTATAAAAAACTAAAAAATGTAATATATAAATAATAGCTACGCTAACATTACCCCCTTTATTACATTGTTTTTTATAAATTTACCCCCAAAACAGATCAAATTTCATCTTGCCAAGTGACTTGGTGAGTATATATGCTATCTATGAATCTATTGAGCAGTTTTAGAGCTGAATGTGGTGGTTCCAGACTTGTTCTCGATTAAATTAGCACTAGCCCTCAATGTGTTTGGTCCTCTCATGAAATATTGGATTCTTCACAAGCTTTAACACACCCTAATTATCATAGAAAAGGACTAGTGGCTAATCTTCAGGAATGTCTATGTCAAATAGAATACGATGTAGCCAAATTATCTCACACATAGATCCTCATGTAGAATGGTATTATGCATATGTGGATGAGAAATCATCTAAAAATAGCTTATGACTAATCCACAAAAATGGTTAATATCTGAGATAAAATATATATCCAAAAGTTGATTCCCTATCATTAACAGATCCAACATAGTCCATGTCTGTGTATCCTTGCAAGAATAAATTTGAGTTTTTCTTGTATTCAAAATCATAAGTAATTTTGCCTTAGACATATCTCAAAATGTGCTTGACTATTACCCAATGACACTTATTTGGATCTTACATGAATCTTGAAAGATAGCTGATAATAAAGCATTTGTCTGGTCTAGTATAAGTCAAGTAAATGAGACTCCCAACAAGTTGCATATAGTGAGTTTCATCTACTTAAGGTGACACTTAAAATTGGGATAGTTTCAAACCTTTCTCCATTAGAGTTGACATTGGTTTACAATTTTTCATTCCATATTTCTCAAGCATCATCTTGACATATTTCATATGTGAGACAAAAATATGATTCTTCTTTTTCCATATCTCCCAGCTAAGGCAATAATGAAGTAGCCCCAAATCTATCATGTTGAAGGATTTATTCAAGTCATTCTCTAGTTATTCAACAAGATCATCTAAACTTCATGTGATCACAATATCATTCACATACAAAACCAAAATGATAATCTTTGTACCTACCTTCTTAATATACAAATTATTATCTGAGGGGCTATGAATGAATCTATATTGTAATAGATGATCATGAATCTTAATGTACCATGCCCTTAGTTCTTGTTTAAGCCCATAAAGTGACTTAATTAGATGCCATAACTTATAGGGATGTTGTTCATCAATGAAGCCTTTTATCTTGGTCATGTACACTTCTTCTTTGAAATCATCATTTAAGAATGCAATTTTCACATCCATCTACTAAATCTTCTATCCCTTTTTTGTTGTGAGTATGCAAATATCTCTGATGGTATTAATCTTAGAAATGGGTTTAAATGTCTCCTCATAATCTATTCCTTCTTGCTGAGCATATCCCTTTGCAACAAGTCATGCTATATATATATGTTGATGGATCCATCTACCTTGTACTTTGTCTTCAAAATCCACTTACAGTGAATGGATTTTTTTGCTATAGGTATATCGATAAGTTCCCACATCCCATTTTTGATGAGGGCATCATATTCAGCATCCATGGCCTTCCTCCACTGAGGTTGACATAAAGCCTCTCGAACTATCTTTAGTTCAGTGATGTCGAATACTAAACTCATTTGTGAGAGATTAATTTCTTGTCTTGCCTGTTTTTTGATCTCAATAATTGATGAGGTATCTAGATTAGAGTTCAAGTGTGAGTCCCTAATGGTACTTTATACCCATTTTGGATGTCAATGTTACTGTTGATTTGATGAAGAATTATCTTCAAGATTACCAAGATCAACAAATAACTCTCCTTGTAGCTCGGCTTCTTTGTGACAAGATTCTTCATTCTCATCATCTAACTATGGGAATAGTCTATGCAAGGTTGTATGTTCTGACTCCATCAATGGCAGTGAGTGGAATGATGACTCTTCACAAACCACATCTTGACTTTCATATATATTCTTTGTCTGAAGATCCATAAGATAATATGCTTTTGAAGTAGTACTATACCCTAATAAAAGGCATTGTAATATCTTTGGTTGGATTTTATTCCATTTTTTAGCACCAACATGCATATAATATGTATAACCAAATAGTCTAAGATGAAATATTGAAGGTTTATGACCACTCCATACCTCTTCTAGTGTCTTATCATGCAATATCTTTATAGGTGACCTATTGAGAAGATATATAGTTGTCTCAGCTACTTCGACCTAAAATGACACATCTAAATTCACAATGGAAAGCATGCAATGAGCCATTTCCATGATTGAATGATTGTGAACTCTAATATTCCATTCTATTTTGGTGTATAAGGAGCAAACAGGTGTTTTTTGATGCTGTGTTGCTTTAAGAACACCACAAATTCCTTTGATGTGAATTCCTCTACTCGATCTAAGTAGAGGAGGCAAAGAGGCCTCCCTAACTAGGTGATAATACACTAGTAGAAGACCTTAAAATGAGTTAAGGCTTCGTTCTTCTTCTTGAGAAAAAAACCCATATCTTATGAGATAAATCATCAAAAAATAACTAAAAGTGCTTGAATCCTTAAAAAGAGTAGGTAGGGGTCTACATAGATCAATATATACCACAACGATATGTTCCTTGGTTTGTGAGAAAATTGGCTTGAATGGAACCCTATGTTGTTTACTAGCAAGGTATCTAATGCATACAGGTAATGAATGAGATAGTTGAGGAAATCCACAAACCATGGCCTTAGAGTTGAGCTGGTATAAAGAACCATAAAAAAGGTGCCCTTATTGATAATGCAACAATGTTATATATTATAACATAGAGGCAAAGAGAATAACATCATTAGATGAAATTGTATCTAAGGTAAATAATAGATCCTTGAAAAAAAGATCCAACAATGACCTGATCGCCCCATGAGAGGAGACATGATTTTGTGCCATTATTGATCATGAATTTTTCCATAACCTTATGATTCAAGATCTGACTTATATACAAGAGATTTTTTGTCAACCTAGGGACATACAATACAATTTTGAGAGTACAGGTTTGCATCCCAAGAGGAATGATGACAATGCCAATTCTTTCTACAACATACTCTTTGTCATCTACAATTTGAACTCAATCTCCCATGGGTTTTGTATTCAATGAATGAAACAATTCCTTGCATCTTGTCATATGCTTGCTAGTGATAGAGTTGATCAACCAAACTTTGCTTGTGTGTGACGCGGTTTGGAAGACAAGAATAACATCCTTATATGTATCATTGTATTATATTTTTTTAGTACTTCTTCATATTCATCATCATATTGATGTTATAATAGTATATGTCCACACTAATTCCATCATCAAGGACATCTCTTTGATTTATGTGAATCATCTCTACCAGATGTGCTCTCTTGATTGTATGAGCCTTGTGTCAAGGCATTATACCAGCAACTATCAATATCATGCATATTGGTATGGAAAATATGACACCATCTTTTTGGCTTTTCAAATTTTTATTTTTCTTGTTTGAGAATTTTAAACCATGTTGCTAGGAAATTCAGGTTTTATCCTCAAACTCTTGTTGCATAGATTGGATGGTTTCTTCTTATTGAAGCAAATTCACTAGATCTTAAAAAAACATTGCTTTCTTGGTGATATTTAATGTCATGGTGAACATGGGAAATTGAGAGGGGAGAGATCTCAATGTGATTAGAACCAACATCCTTTCCTCGATTGTTTTTCCAAGCACAATCAATTTTGATCTTAGTTCTGCTACTCAACATAAGAATTCCTCAACTTTTTCTCCTTCTTTCATATTGAGAGTATGAATCTTGGACTAGAGATGGAAATGTGGGAGATCTAGGTTCAATTTGTAATTTACACAAGTGAAAATTTTCATTTCTCCTCCAATTTTTCTTGAACTTCTTGAGTTGACTTTTTTCATGCTTGTTTTGGCTAGTAGGATTGGGAGAGTTGACCATGGTTTTGCACTTGCATTTTGAGAACCTAATTTTTGATTGTTGCATCTCCCACTCAAATTTCATAGGGACTTTATGGACCTTAAATATAGTTTTTAAACTTACAATTTTTTGATTTTTCAATTCAACTCTATTCTTTCAACTTGAGAAGCACCTTGTAGTGGATTTTTCCCAGAAACCAAGGTTTTTCCAACTCTATGCCTCAACACAACAATCAATACTTTGGACTAAAATTTCCTTCATGTAAACCATAAACATGGAGATATGAGGTTTTTGAAAGATGTTATTTTTCATGAAGCTATAAGCATATATCTTTGTTGCATCTATAGGGTAAGTGCATAATGATGGGGGACAAAAATTGGCCTACCCATGGACATGTCTTTTTATGAAATTTTAGAAATTTGAACTTCTATAGATAATTTGAGAGATCTACACTCCAAATTTGAAGATGGTGTAAAAACATGAAAGATAAAATTTTGAATCTAGTTTCCAAAACATTAATTTTTTAAAAAAGTGGTTAAGTATAACTACGACAAACATCTAAAATTTGAAGAGGAACTCTAGGCTTTTTAGAAAACATAGTAGATAGATGGCCGTGATGCGAACCATTTTTTGAGAAGAATTTAAAATTATTTTAAACCCTTTGGAAAAAATTTAGATAAAAGTTTGTAACATGTCACCTATATATATATATATATATATATATATATATATATATATATATCAATGAATACTTTTTTTCAAAGAATTTGGAAAGTAAATAGATCCTAAAAATTGACAAAAAATGGATAGTTGTCCGTGAGTCAGGCCTAGCTACTTAAAAAAAACAAAAATCTTTTTTTTTGAATTTGTGTAGAATTAAGAGTAATACATCACCATATAATTTGTTTTTCACTTGGATCAATGAAACACAAATTACATGAACATGTATATGCATGTATGTTTATCTTATGTACTAGCCTTAAATGCATAGTTAGAAATAAATATAGTTTTAAACCTCAAATTAGTCCAAAAAATATAATAATCATATTTTTGGAAAGAGGAGAGCATGCTCGTCATTAAAGTATCAAGTTTTTGAATTTTTTTGTTGAAATTCTTAATGTATCTAGCAATCAAACTTGAAATTTGTTATTTATTTTCATACCTTTCAAAACTCAATTGTACATTGACAGTCCAAGCCTTTAGCTCAAGAATCCAAGCCATTCCCGATCCAAAAGGCATGGAAATTGAATTTAAATTTAAATAGTGCGATCACATTACTTAATAATGTAATCATGTTACTTAATAACATGATCACATTATATATTATCATCACCCTAAAACATGTGGGAGTTGTACATGAAGGCAACTTTGGCCAGAAGCTTATATTTACTACTCTAAATGTTAAGTATATGTTTAAAATTTTAAATTTATTTTAGTAACTATAAGAAATTAGGGTCACTTAGCATCTAATAGAGTTATTATCATAGTTGTATGTCTTACTACGTGAAAAATATTTTTTTCAAAATCCAATCAAGTAAGTTTTTAGGCATTTGTAGGGTCTAAATATTAAACCTAGGTATTTCAAGACATAATTTTTACAATTGATGTGCATTTTTGGTAAAATTATAGTCATTTTAGGTATTTTTTCCTTCTGGATTGATTCTTAGCATTTCTAGGAGTCTTAGGTTTGTCAAAATTGAAGTTTACAAACCATTCACTTTTAAATTGATGTAAATTGGTGTGATTGGCATAGCATAGGTCATATTGAGGTGTTTTAGATATTGAGGTATACTAGGGAGGATTTATGGTATGATCAAGGAATAGATATATTCTTAAAATGTTCTATTGGTGACTTAAATCATGCAAATGTTGCATATGACTAAAGTCCTTTGAATTTTCATTGCTACTTGAATGGATTTGCTTTTGCCTTATGTAATAAGACAAGAGTGAATCTATACTTGATTTAAAAATAAAATTCTCCCAAAAATATAAATATATTTCATATATAAATAGATATCTACTTCTTATGAGACCAATATCCCTCAAGTGCACAAGTTGTAGTGTATCATCAAGAGACCAATCCATTAGGAATCACTCCATTATTTCATCACAAATTTTCACACTAAATAAAATGTATAAAATTGGCAGATGGTCAAGCTCTTTAATTTCATTTTATATTATATAAAATATTGTATTACTTTAGTCATATTAACAAAAAAGTGGTTGTTTGATATGTGTAGGTCATCAATATGACCTACACTACCTCAATCACAACCACTTTAGATCAAGTTCAAAGTGAGTTGTTTTCAAACTTCAATTTTGAGAAACCTAGGACTCCTATAAATGCCAAGAATTAATCTGTAAGGTATAAAAACCTAAAAAATGACTATATGTTTACAAAAAATGGATATCAATTACAAAAGTTATGTACTAAAATCTCTAGTTTTAATACTTAGACAATACTAAACAAATTGTATTTTGAAATTTTTTTATGTCATAAGACATGTAGATGTGAGACCAATTCTATCAGATGCTAAGTGACCTTAATTTATTGTGGATGATGAGGGATAGTGAGTATCAAAGAGGAAATAATCAAGAATGATGAAGGAGTGATTAGAGATGATTAGGGATAGTGAGGTTCAATAAGGGAGTGATTAGGAACATTGAATAATGATGAGAGAGTTATTAGGGGTGATGAGGCATGAATAGGAAGTGATCAGAGATAAGGGAGGGGTGATGAACAAGTAAAATTAATACACAGTGGTTATTTGATGTGTGCAGCTCATCAATGTGACCTATACTACCCCAATCAGATCACTTTGCATCAATTTCAAAGCGAGTGATTTACAAACTTCAATTTTGACAAACCTAAGTCACCTAAAAATACCAAGAATCAATTTGAAAGGCATAAAAACCTAAAAAATGACTATATATTTATCAAAAATGGACATCAATTACAAAAATTATATTTTGAAATCCCTAGGTTTAATACTTAGACCCTAAAAATGCCTAAGTAGTGGCTTGATTAGATTTTAAAAAAACTATTTTCCACATTGTAAAGCATGCAACTGTGAGACCAACTCTATTAGATGTTGAGTGACCCTAATTTCTTATATTTACTAAAATAAATTTAACATTTAGAGTACAAAATATAATTTTCTAGCCATAGTTGTCTTCAAGTGCAACTCCCACATGTTTTTATGTGCAAAATAACAAGAATGCGATCGCATTATCAATAACGTGATCATGTTATCAATAACATGATTGCATTATCTATTAACCAACATTCACTTGGTTTGTTCAAATGTGAAAAATAATAGTAATGTAGTCACATTTTTGTTTTACAATAATATGATCACATTTTTATTTTACAATAATACGATCGTATTTTTTTACAATAACACGATTGCATTATACATTAACGTAATCACGTTATATATTAACACGATTGTATTATGGCTTAATAATTATCGAGCTTTAATTTAAATAATATAATCACGTTAATTAAATAACACGATCACATTATTTATTAATACGATCACGTTATTTATTAATGCAATTACGTTACGTAAAATGTCCAAAAAATTATCCCCAACTCTATGCACTTACCTTATAAACATCTAATAAGGGAGCCCATCCACTATCTATAACATAGGTGCTAGCTTCTACCACAATAAATCGTAGACACACAAAAGATAATGGGTATCTTCTCTCACAATTTCTAACATTTCTAAAGGGAGTGACCATTAGCGCCAATCAACACTCTGATATTCCATGTCAACAGTAATCCCATCGATATGCCCATTTCATAGGGATTTCCTTGAAATTGACATCATAACCGAATATGACCTCTTTACCTTCCTAATAAGCCATCTTAACTTGTTCAGCATAGAAAGGAGCCTGCACCTCAACTACTCATTAACATCCATGAAATCTGTTAACATCCCCTGCAGTTCACTCGATGGAAAAATAGTAGGGCCTCCTCAGGATACCCATTTCTGTGCATACCCTGCAATCACGACACTCCATGCGGTGACGTCTGTCTACACCAACAACATTCTGTGCCCTTAGAAATGTTGCATTCCACATTGAATATTCTATTTCTATTATGCTCTATGGAACGAAATCAATAGAACCTTTATTATGGATCCGGTTATAGTACCTCTTACACGATCTTGCTAGGATTTAAACTATTCATGTTAAAATTTAAAAATTAACCTTGAATAAATAACTTCTATAAAAAAAATATTTATAATTAGTAACATGGACTATAAGTATAGGTCATGATCATGTTATTTCCATTTGACTCATCAAAGTTAATTGTAAGCAAGTCCCTTTATTTAGTCTTTTATATTTTATATGATAAACACTATAAATTTGTTTTTTAATCTTTAAATACAATCATTCATAATATAATAAATAAACGTATTTTTTTAATATTTCTTTTTTAATATAATAAATTATATTAATAATTGAAAGAAAATGTGAAATAAATAATTTTAAAAAAAATCAAATAGAAAGAATATATTGTAATAATAAATATAAGTTTTCCTTTCATTATGCGAATCATATGCACGGCATTTATACAGTTACACAGTTATTAGGGCGGCTATTCCAAGGTGGTAATGTATCTAATTATAGCTGTATGAAACTTAAAACTATACAACTTTCTCCATCTTGATTTCATATTGTCGAGTATTTAATTATATTATTGAACCAGTCGATGATAGGTGGGGGCAAAGTACCCGAAGGTGGCAGGGAGAAAACAAAATGAAATTCAAACCTTAAATCATAGCCGTCAATCTTACAAACACGCGGTGGATGATTCAAATAAATAAATATACAGTCAAATCACAAATCACAACTGTCCATATTTAATCGATATTGTTTAGTATTTAAATACATGGTCTAAAAGAGCAGCATAAGTGGAGGGACAAATTTTAAGACCTTCGCTTTCCAAAATATTCACCAAGATCTTCCTTCCTGCGGATTGTGGGTATTATTGTAGCTGTCATTTTCTTTCAATTCAGAATCTTTGGTACTGGATGCATGATTGTAATTCAAACGTATGTTTTATATATTGTAATAGATGACACTATTTTTTGGGTTGTAATAATGTACTCTTTCTCCTCTCATGTTACATTGTGATTTTGATGTTGAGGTTCGCGTTGATGTTAGTGCCATTCAATTAAATATAATTCCTATTTTTGAAATCATTTTTGTCCTAACGAAATCATTAATATGTATGTTTTTGGTTGATTTATAAAAGGTTTGAATGAAATAATCAATCATTAATTTACTAGACGATTTTCCTTCCATGTTGTACGCTTTCTTAATTTTCAGAAACTACCTTCAATAGTATTTTTTTAAATTTTTTTGTATTTTATAAAGGAGGTAATTTTATTTAGTTAATATTTAATATAATGTATGATAGTTGTGGGAGCTTCCTTGTGATCATGTCACTTGGCAAAGACCTTGATGTTTAGAGTATTCATTTTTGAGAGAACATTATGTGGGCTCTTTGTAGTTTATGACTCCGTAAACTTGTTCTAGCAGTCACATGTGACACTTTTATCAGACACAAAGCCCATGCTTAGTAAATCGAAGTGTTTTTATATTTAGTAGCTTATTCAATAAAATGTAACCATATGTAGTTGTCTAGTTAGACACATGGATATTACTGGCGCACACCACTTAATTTCTGAGTGGTAGCTATAAAGAGACCTAAACTTATATAATAAATTATGGTGAATGCATTTGGCCCTGAGTGGAGATAAAATCATGTTATGAGTTCAATGCATCAACAAAGTCCATGAGAAGAAACGAACTTCAAAAGTAAATTTCATGCCTATGTAACACCAAGATTGCACGCAATAGACACGCGGATGGTCCAAATTTCTCAAGTTGACTTAGGCCATGTATTAAAATAAACATGATTTTGGTTTTAGGCACAAACATTTGTATGTCTTAATCTAATATCGGTGTTCATATTTATTTTTGCACAGGCATTGAGGAATATTTTGATCATTTATGTGGCATGGTGGCCACAGAGATAAAATATGGTTGTGGCCACTCCATTTAAAAAAATAAAAAAAATGGATTGACTTGTGACCCTTTATAGGTGTATTATTCTTTGGAGTGGCTATATAGTTATATATAAGTGTGGTGACCCTTTCTCCATGGCATGGTGGCCATGTAAACAAGATGGAGCTAATATAATATTAGAATATTATGTATTCCCTTTTTCCCTTTTTCCTCCAAAGGTTACAATATTCATAAGCGTTACCATTTAATAACTCCTATACTATTGAGCTATATAGTCTTTTCAAATATATTGCTAACATCTCTATCTTGCACTACGCACATGGATAAATTATTTTCCAAGACATTATCACCTTACATATATATGGTGTAGACTATATTATAATTTTATGCTATGTTGATGTTATTACTCATAGAAAGTAGATTAGAAATTTCTTTTTATTTTATATATGGCCCTTGTTTCAAATTTACTTGAACATCTCTATGAAATATTTCTTGGTATGTGCAATATTTAAACATGTCCATTTATTATGGTCCTTTTCCCTTTGTTTTATGCCACATCTGAACATATCCATTGTTTGTGACATTAAAAATGTCGTTTATGTGTGGAACTTGGTATTTTTTTTACAATATTTTGTTACATGACATTTGAACATGTCCCCTATATGTGGACCTTGTCCTTATTTTATGGCAATGCATTTGTTGTGTTTGTGCGCTTGTTGAAAATTTTAAGATTGACGAGTGTCATGATCCATATCATGCACTAGCTATTGCATACACTTCTATTATAACTACTAATATGATCTTCATTGATACAACTATACACATTTAAGACTTTAGGCCTTGTTTCATATGTTACATACATGATTTGAATGATACATAGATGATTTTGTTGACATGGTATTCATGTATGATGTAGTATTTAATGATTACATTTTGATACACATGATGTAATTAAATTTTATTTAGAGATGAGTGACTTTCAAGATACATATTCCCTCACCTCAAAATGGGGTAATTTCATAGGAATTTTCCATGCATAAGCTAAGCCTCCATGAGCCAAATTAGATTTGGGTTTAGAATTTAGTTTCAAATAATTTAAAGTGGTTAAAAAATTCAACCATTTTAAAATCATATGCATATGCACTCATATTATAATTACATCATGAATACTAAGGTAAATGTAAGGTAAATCTAATCATTATAATTACATCATGAATACTTGATTATGTTATTTTTGGCCCACTTTCAATTTAATTGACTTGAGAACTTAATATTGATCTATTTCACCACCTCACTCTATCATAAGTACCTATAAAGACTTATCACATTCTAAGAATAGTATGCCTCAATAAATGTTATTAATTACTAAAAACCTCTTTAAGTTTCTATATGGACATCTTAGATCAAAAAAATACATGTTATCCTTTAGGACAAATCAAACAAAATGGGTTAATATTGGTAGTCGATCTTGACCCCTATGGGTTGATCCAATCATTCACCTTAGCAAGGGTTCCTTTCAAATCTAGAATCCCCTTTGTAAGTTGGCATATATTTCTAGGATAGGTAGTGTGAGGTTTTCTTATTTTTTATTGCTATAAAATCACATCTAAATCACCTATTCTATCACTTAACAATTTCAATATTAAGGTCGATTACACTATTGCACATGAAGAAAAAACTTACTCTTTCCAAATCTGATTCTAAATATTTGAATCAGTCCTAAACTAAGTCAAGAGCATGTTGTATCCAGGTAATATTAAATAATTATAAAATATTTAATCTATCTATAAATGCATACACATAAAAAGAAGAGCAAAATAGGAAAAAAAATTCTAAGTGAGAGAACTATATAGGATTCATTTACCTCTTTGGAGTATTGGATATGTAGGAATAGATCAATCATAATGTGTGTGATTGGGGTTAACTCATACCATTACACACCCCATTTATATTTTCATGTTTTAAGTTATCGCTATCTTTATTGGGGTTTCAAATTCGAATAAGTATTTTAAAGTTCATCCATGTGCATCCAAAGATCAAATGTATACAGACGTGTTTGAATTAATTAGGGACAACTGATTGTACTCTAATTTTCTTAAATTTTGAAAGAGGAAAAAATTGATTACTAAAAAAAATTACTTGGATCCTTCCTTATGATCCTAACCCTGATCAGATATAGTGAAAGTTCCAATTGCATATGTAGGATTAATCTGAGTTAATTAGATTCAAATATCAGTTAGTTGCACACAATTAGGATACAAATAAAAAATAGACAGATCCATTTTTGTTGTTAATAATTAGCCTTATTTCATTCGATTATGTTTCTTATTTTTCAAATATTCATTTTCATTTTACTTATCGTAGGATATTTTACAAATATTTTTATCTTTATATTCATTTTATCTCAATTAGATCTAGTAAATGAATTAATTACAAATTATGATAAAATAATATCTAGAATAGGAAGAAAATTATATGTATTATATGAACCCAAAAATTGAGTTTGATGAAAGTGTCAGGCACATAATACTCAATACAAGTAAATCAATCATATGATGTTTTTTTAGATGTTGTGCAACTCAATGGGGTTCTTACCTTTTCAGATTATTTAAATGTCATAATCAATTCCATTCACATTTGATTTTTACCCTTAATGTGATTGATGTTATAATTGTATTATATATGTATATATCATTTCCATTTTACAATTAATTTTTGTAGAGATAAAAAATGCTAAGATAACTAAAAAAATAAAATCTGAGAATTTGGTGTAGTTTGGATGAAATAAAGGTGAAAAAAAACTAAACAACACAAAAAAAAAATAGTACCTAAGGAGAGGTGTGATTATTAAAATCATTAGCATATTGATGGGAGATGTATCAAATTTTCATGTATCTATGCAATGGAAATTGTGTGCAATGTGTTTTACATGATAAATGGTTGCATAAGATGCTACACAATGTGGTTGTGTAGGTAGGGATGGTTGCATAGACTTGTGTGGAGAATACCTATGACAAGTGTGAAAATTTATCACAGTGAATAATAATGGAAGAGTTTTATAATACATTATGCACAATTTCATTACACTATAAAATGTTGAAAATTGGAGTGTAGTGATTGAATGACTATAAGGTGTTTCCAAGATCTTTCCAACATATCAAAAAATAAGGTTAACTGAATTAATTTCATATAATTTCCTAACAATATATATGCAAATAAAATAAATAATGGTAACATCATCATGGCACTCCAATACATAATTTTTAAGGAGTGTTACACACTAATCACCTGGCTTAGTTTCTGGTGATTGATGATTCATTTATTGTGTGAATATTACAAATTAAGTGTAAGATAAAATTAAAATTCTTCTAAATAAGGACATCAGTAATAAAGGTGGTTGAATTTTAAATGCACATGATCAATTGTGTGCATTTTAAATTATATTAAATATTTGTGTGAAGGTTACATAACCTTGAGACTTAGTTTAACATTGTAATATGGTGTGGTTTATGTTATAATCAATAATGATAGTGTACTATGGTTTTAATCCAAAATTTTCTTCACAGGTGAAAATCATACTTATTTATGTGTTTTTATTTATCTTTATCTATGTAAGGTTCACATAGTAGAACTATCCTCTCTATTTTTTTAGTGTGCAAAAGTTTTGGGTTTAGATCATAGGTTGTAATCTTTGTAGAGGTTGGAATAACTTGTGAAAAAATGGCTTCCTTAAAGTGGGAGTCTCTACAAGAATATTTTGTAAATAAAATTATTGGTTGCACAAGCATAGAAAATGATAAATTTGATTGTCAATATTTTTAGTTATGGAAAATAAAGATGAAGGATGTCTTGGTAGACATAAACCAATCAATTATTGTAGTATATATATATATATATATATATAAACCACAAGGATAAAACTAGAATAATATGAGAAATTTGATTGGAAATATAGAAGCTTTATCAAATTATGATTTTTATATTAATTTATACTAAATGTTTCGACTGAAAATACTAAAAATCTTCTTTAGGATGAGTTAAATATGTTTTACCAAGCCAATTTACTAGCAACTAAACTTTTCATGTGAAATAAGTTGTATTCATTGTGAATAGAATATGGTGACTCGATTATAGATCACCTAAACACCTTCAACATTATGATAGGTTGATTTTCATTTGTGGATGTTAAAATCAATGATGAATAAATGTATATCATGTTTTTGAATTTTTTCTAGACTTGTGGGATAATCTAGTAAGAAAAATCACTAGTACTATGTTGGAGATAAAAGTGGAAGTTATAGTCACAAATTTTTTATCAAAGGATATGAGGCACAAGTTTATGGAAATATATTTAAGAAATGATACCCTAACCATGAAAGGTCACTTGTAAGAAAGAGACAAGCATAATATGGGATAGGTGCTCAAATTATAGAGATATATCTAATACTATGGATATATCCCTGAAGAAGTGTATAAAGTCAAGTCATTTCAAGAAGGACTATAAAGCAAAGGTGGAAAGTCGAGAATTATGTGCCATCCTCAATTAATAGGTTCTTAACTGATGGTGATGGAGAAAGTGATGTATATATCATAGCCTCAACCTCACATGCATGCAATGATCAATCATTTATTAATTATAGATCTCCCTATCATATGTATATTGTGAGTGACTTGTTTAATAAATATAAAAAATGTGTTGTGTGTGATGCATTTTTTGGAGATAATTCGACCTAAAGGGGACTTTTGGGTAGAGTAAAATTGAAGTTATAATTCAGAGATAGGAGGATCAAGAGACTCTGAGTTTTTTTTTATGATATATAATTGAAAGATTGATTTTATATTATAGAGGGAAGAAGAGATTATTTACAATAAAAAAGTCAATTATGTATCTCCAACTACCAGGTCGGTAAACATATAAGTAATGTACCTAAATAATAAATTATAAAAAACTAAAAAATGTAATAGATAAATAATAGGTACGCTAACATTACCCCCTTTATTACATTGTTTTTATAAATTTACCCCCAAAATAGATCAAATTTCATCTTGCCAAGTGACTTGGTGAGTATATATGCTATCTATGAATCTGTTGAGCAGTTTTAGAGCTGAATGTGGTGGTCCAAGACTTGTTCTCGACTAAATTAGCACTAGCCCTCAATGTGTTTGGTCCTCTCATGAACTATTGGATTCTTCACAAGCTTTAACACACCCTAATTATCATAGAAAAGGAATAGTGGCTAATCTTTAGGAATGTCTATGTCAGATAGAATACGATGTAGCCAAATTATCTCACACATAGATCCTCATGTAGAATGGTATTATGCATATGTGGATGAGAAATCATCTAACAATATCTTATGACTAATCCACAAAAATGGTTAATATCTGAGATAAAATATATATCCGAAAGTTGATTCCCTATCATTAACAGATCCAACATAGTCCATGTCTGTGTAGCCTTGCAAGAATAAATTTGAGTTTTTCTTGTATTCAAAATCATAAGTAATTTTGCCTTAGACATATCTCAAAATGTGCTTCACTATTACCCAATGCCACTTATTTGGATCTTACATGAATCTTGAAAGATAGCTGACAATAAAGCATTTGTCTGGTCTAGTATAAGTCAAGTAAATGAGACTCCCAACAAGTTGCATATAGTGAGTTTCATCTACTTGAGGTGACACTTAAAATTGGGATAGTTTCAAACCTTTCTCCATTAGAGTTGACATTGGTTTACAATTTTTCATTCCATATTTCTCAAGCATCATCTTGACATATTTCATATGTGAGACAAAAATATGATTCTTCTTTTTCCATATCTCCCAGCTAAGGCAATAATGAAGTAGCCCCAAATCTATCATGTTGAAGGATTTATTCAATTCATTCTCTAGTTATTCAACAAGATCATCTAAACTTCATGTGATCATAATATCAGTCACATACAAAACCAAAATGATAATCTTTGTACCTACCTTCTTAATATACAAATTAGTCTCTGAGGGGCTATGAATGAATCTATATTGTAATAGATGATCATCAATATTAATGTACCATGCCCTTAGTGCTTGTTTAAGCCCAAAAAGTGACTTAATTATATGACATAACTTATAGGGATTTTGTTCATCAATGAAGCCTTTTAGCTTGGTCATGTACACTTCTTCTTTGAGATCATCATTTAAGAATGCAATTTTCACATCCATCTACTGAATCTTCTATCCCTTTTGTGCTGTGAGTATGCAAATAACTCTGATGGTATTAATCTTAGAAATGGGTTTAAATGTATCCTCATAATCTATTCCATCCTGCTGAGCATATCCCTTTGCAACAAGTCATGCTGTATATTTGTTGATGGATCCATCTACCTTGTACTTTGTCTTCAAAATCCACTTACAGTGAATGGATTTTTTTGATATAGCAGATTGATAAGTTCCCACATCCCATTTTTGATGAGGGCATCATATTTAGCATCCATGGCCTTCCTCCACTGAGGTTGACATAAAGCCTCTCGAACTATCTTTAGTTCAGTGATGTCAAATACTAAACTCATTAGTGAGAGATTAACTTCTTGTCTTGCCTATCTTCTGATCTCAATAATTGATGAGGTATCTAGATTAGAGTTCAAGTGTGAGTCCCTAATGGTACTTTATACCCAATTTGGATGTCAATGTTACTGTTGATTTGATGAAGAATTATCTTCAAGATTTCCAAGATCAACAAATAACTCTCCTTGTAGCTCGCCTTCTTTGTGACAAGATTCTTCATTCTCATCATCTAACTATGGGAATAGTCTATGCAAGGTTGTATGTTTTGACTCCATCAATGGCAATGAGTGGAATGATGACTCTTCACAAACCAAATCTTGACTTTCATATATATTCGTTGTGTCAGGATCCATAAGATGATATGCTTTTGAAGTAGTACTATACCCTAATAAAAGGCATTGTAATATCTTTGGTTGGATTTTATTCCCTTTTTTAGCACCAACATGCATATAATATGTATAACCAAATAGTCTAAGATGAAATATTGAAGGTTTATGACCACTCCATACCTCTTCTAGTGTCTTATCATGCAATATCTTTATAGGTGACCTATTGAGAAGATATATAGTTGTCTCAGCTACTTCGACCTAAAATGACACATCTGAATTCACAGTGGAAAGCATGTAACGAGCCATTTCCATGATTGAATGATTGTGCACTCTAATATTCCATTCTATTTTGGTGTATAAGGAGCAATCAGGGGTTTTTTGATGTTGTGTTGCTTTAAGAACACCAAAAATTCCTTTGATGTGAATTCCTCTCCTAGATCTAAGTAGAGGAGTCAAAGAGGCCTCCCTAACTAGGTGATAATACACTAGTAGAAGACCTTAAAATGAGTTAAGGCTTCGTTCTTCTTCTTGAGAAAAAAACCCATATCTTATGAGATAAATCATCAACAAATAAAATAAAATGCTTGAATCCTTAAAAAGAGTAGGTAGGAGTCTACATAGATAAATATATACCACACCGATATGTTCCTTGGTTTGTGAGAAAATTGGCTCGAATGGAACCCTATGTTGTTTACTAGCAAGGTATCCAATGCATACAGGTAATGAATGAGATTGTTGAGGAAATCCACAAACCATGGCCTTAGAGTTGAGCTGGTATAAAGAACCATAAAAAGGTGCCCTTATTGATAATGCAACAATGTTATATATTATAACATAGAGGCAAAGAGAACAACATCATTAGATGAAACTGTATCTAAGGTAAATAATAGATCCTTGAAAAATAGATCCAAAAATCACGTGATCGCCCCATGAGAGGAGACATGATTTTGTGCCATTATTGATCATGAATTCTTCCATAACCTTATGGTTTAAGATCTGACTTATATACAAGAGATTTGTTGTCAAGCTAGGGACATACAATACAGTTTTGAGAGTACAGGTTTGCATCTCAAGAGGAATGATGACAATGCCAATTCTTTCTACAACATACTCTTTTTCATCTACAATTTGAACTCAATTTCCCATGGGTTGTCTCTTCAATGAATCAAACAATTCCTTGCATCCTGTCATATGCTTGCTAGTGACAGAGTTGATTAACCAAACTTTGCTTGTGTGTAACACGGTTTGGAAGACAAGAATAACATCCTTATATGTACCATTGTACTCTATTTTTTTGAGTACTTCTTCATATTCATCATCATATTGATGTTATAACGGTAGATGTCCACACTAATTCCATCATCAAGGACATCTCTTTGATTTATGTGAATCATCTCTACCAGATGTGTTCTCTTGATTGTATGAGCCTTGTGTCAAGGCATTATACCAACAACTATCAGTATCATCCATGTTGGTATGGCAAATATGACACCATCTTTTTGGTTTTTCAAATTTATATTTTTCTTGTTTGAGAATTTTAAACCATGTTGCTGGGAAATTCGGGTTTTATCCTCAAACTCGTGTTGCATAGATTGGATGGTTTCTTCTTATTGAAGCAAATTCACTAGTTCTTAAAAAAAAATTGCTTTCTTGGTGATATTTAATGTCATGGTGAACATGGGAAATTGAGAGGGGAGAGATCTCAATGTGATTAGAACCAACATCTTTTCCTCGATTGTTTTTCCAAGCACAATCAATTTTGATCTTAGTTATGCTACTCAACATAAGAATTCCTCAACTTTTTCACCTTATTTCATATTGAGAGTATGAATCTTGGACTAGAGATGGAAATGTGGGAGATCTAGGTTCAATTTGTAATTTACACAAGTGGAAATTTTCATTTCTCCTCCAATTTTTCCTGAACTTCTTGAGTTGAATTTTTTCATGCTTGTTTTGGCTGGCAGGATTAGGAGAGTTGACCATGGTTTTGCACTTGCATTTTGAGAACCTAATTTTTGATTGTTGCATCTCCCACTCAAATTTTATAGGGACTTTATGGACCTTAACTATAGTTTTTAAACTTACAATTTTCTAATTTTTCAGTTCAACTCTATTCTTTCAACTTGAGAAGCACCTTGTAGTGGATTTTTCCCAGAAACCAAGGTTTTTCCAACTCTATGCCTCAACTCAACAATCAATACTTTGGACTAAAATTTCCTTCATGTAAACCATAAACATGGAGATATGAGGTTGTTGTAAGATGTTATTTTTCATGCAGCTATAAGCATATATCTTTGCTACATCTATAGGGTAAGTGAACAAAGTTGGGGGACAAAAATTGGCCTACCCTTGGACATGTCTTTTTATGAAATTTTATAAATTTGAACTTCTATAGATAATTTGAGAGATCTACACTCCAAATTTGAAGATGGTGTAAAAACATGAAAAATAAAATTTCGAATCTAGTTTCCAAAACATTAATTTTTTTAAGAAAATGGTTAAATATAACTAGGACAAACATCTAAAATTTGAAGAGGAACTCTAGGCTTTTTAGAAAACATAGTAGATAGATGGCCGTGATGCGAACCATTTTTTGAGAAGCATTTAATATTATTTTAAACCCTTTAGAAAAAAATTAGATAAAAGTTTGTAGCATGTCACCTATATATATATATATATATATATATATATATATATACTTTTTCTTAAAGAATTTGGAAAGTAAATAGATCCTAAAAATTGACAAAAAATGGATAGTTGTCCGTGAGTCAGGCCTAACTACTTAAAAAAAACAAAAATCTTTTTTTTTGAATTTGTGTAGAATTAAGAGTAATACATCACCATATAATTTGTTTTTCACTTGGATCAATGAAACATAAATTACATGAACATGTATAGGCATGTATGTTTATCTTATGTACTAGCCTTAAATGCATAGTTAGAAATAAATATAGTTTTAAACCTCAAATTAGTCCAAAAAATATAATAATCATATTTTTGGAAAGAGGAGAGCATGCTCATCATTAAAGTATCAAGTTTTTGAATTTTCATGTTGAAATTCTTAGTGTATCTAGCAATCAAACTTGAAATTTTTTATTTATTTTCATACCTTTCAAAACTCAGTTGTACATTGACAGTCCAAGCCTTTGGCTCAAGAATCCAAGCCATTCTCGAGCCAAAAGGCATGGAAATTGAATTTAAATTTAAATAGTGCAATCACATTACTTAATAATGTAATCGTGTTACTTAATAACATGATCACATTATATATTATCATCACCCTAAAACATGTGGGAGTTGTACATGAAGGCAACTTTGGCCAGAAGCTTATATTTAATACTCTAAATGTTAAGTATATGTTTACATTTTTAAATTTATTTTAGTAACGATAATAAATTAGGGTCACTTAGCATCTAATAGAGTTAGTATCATAGTTGTATGTCTTGCTACGTGAAAAATATTTTTTTCAAAATCCAATCAAGTAAGTTTTTAGGCATTTACAGGGTCTAAATATTAAACCTAGGTATTTCAAGACATAATTTTTACAATTGGTGTCCATTTTTGGTAAAATTATAGTCATTTTAGGTATTTTTGCCTTCTGGATTGATTCTTAGCATTTCTAGTTGTCTTAGGTTTGTCAAAACTGAAGTTTACAAACCATTCACTTTTAAATTGATGTAAATTGGTGTGATTGGGGTAGCATAGGTCATATTGAGGTGTTTTAGATATTGAGGTATACTAGGGAGGATTTATGGAATGATCAAGGAATAGATATATTCTTAAAATGTTATATTGGTGACTTAAAAAAAGCAAATGTTGCATATGACTAAAGTTCTTTGAATTTTCATTGCTACTTGAATGGATTTGATTTTGCCTTATGTAATAAGACAAGAGTGAGTCTATACTAGATTTAAAAATAAAATTCTCCCAAAAATATAACTATATTTCATATATAAATAGTATCTACTTCTTATGAGACCAATATCCCTCAAGTGCACAAGTTGTAGTGTATCATCAAGAGACCAATCCATTAGGAATCACTCCATTATTTCATCACAAATTTTCACACTAAATAAAATGTATAAAATTGGCAGATGGTCAAGCTCTTTACTTTCATTTTATATTCTATAAAATATTGTATTACTTTAGTCATATTAACAAAAAAGTGGTTGTTTGATATGTGTAGGTCGTCAATATGACCTACACTACCTCAATCACAACCACTTTAGATCAAGTTCAAATTGAGTAGTTTTCAAACTTCAAATTTGACAAACTTAGGACTCCTATAAATGCCAAGAATTAATCTATAAGGTATAAAAACCTAAAAAATGACAATATGTTTACCAAAAATGGATATCAATTACAAAAGTTATGTACTAAAATCTCTAGGTTTAATACTTAGACCTTGAAAATGTTTAAGTACTAACCAAATTGGATTTTGAAAAATATTTTCTACGTCATAAGACATGTAGATGTGAGACCAATTCTATTAGATGCTAAGTGACCTTAATTTATTTTGGATGATGAGGGATGAGGAAGGAGTGATTAGGAATGATGAGGGATAGTGATGATCAAAGAGGAAATAATCAAGAATGATGAAGGAGTGATTAGAGATGATTAGGGAAAGTGAGGTTTAATAAGGGAGTGATTAGGAACATTGAATAATGATTAGAGAGTTATTAAGGGTGATGAGGCATGAATAGGAAGTGATCATAGATGAGGGAGGGGCGATGAACAAGTAAAATTAATACAAAGTGGTTATTTGATGTGCACAGGTCATCAATGTGACCTATACTACCCCAATCAGATCACTTTGCATCAATTTCAAAGTGAGTGATTTACAAACTTCAATTTTGACAAACCTAAGACACCTAAAAATACCAAGAATCAATTTGAAAGGCATAAAAACCTAAAAAATGACTATATGTTTATCAAAAATGGACATCAATTACAAAAATTATATTATGAAATCCCTAGGTTTAATGCTTAGACCCTAAAAATGCCTAAGTAATGACTTGATTGGATTTTTAAAAAACTATTTTTCACATTGTAAAGCGTGCTATTGTGAGACCAACTCTATTAGATGTTGAGTGACCCTAATTTCTTATATTTACTAAAATAAATTTAACATTTAGAGTACAAAATATAAGTTTCTAGCCATAGTTGTCTTCAAGTGCAACTCCCACATGTTTTTATGTGCAAAATAACAAGAACGCGATCGCATTATCAATAACGCGATCATGTTATCAATAACATGATCGCATTATCTATTAACCAACATTCACTTGGTTTGTTCAAATGTGAAAAATAATAGTAATGTAGTCACATTTTTTTTTTACAATAATATGATCACATTTTCATTTTACAATAATACGATCATTTTTTCTTCAATAACACGATTGCATTATACATTAACGTAATCACGTTATATATTAACACGATTGTATTATGACTTAGTAATTATCGAGCTTTAATTTAAATAATATAATCACGTTAATTAAATAACACGATCACATTATTTATTAATATGATCACGTTACTTATTAATGCAATTGCGTTACGTAAAATGTCCACAAAATTATCCCCAGCTCTATGCACTTACGTTATAAACATCCAATAATGGAGCCCATCCACTATCTATAACGTAGGTGCTAGCTTCTACCACATTAAATCGTAGACACACAAAAGATAATGGGTGTCTTCTCTCACAATTTCTAACATTTCTAAAGGGAGTGACCATTAGTGCCAATCAACACTCTGATATTCCATGTCAACAGTAATCCCATCGATATGCCCATTTCATAGGGCTTTCCTTGAAATTGACATCATAACTGAAGATGACCTCTTTACCTTCCTAATAAGCCATCTCAACTTGTTCAGCATAGAAAGGAGCCTGCACCTCAACTACTCATTAACATCCATGAAATCTGTCAACATCCCCTGCAGTTCACTCGATGGAAAAATAGTAGGGCCTCCTCAGGATACCCATTTCTGTGCAGACCCTGCAATCACGACACTCCATGCAATGACGCCTGTCTACACCAACAACATTCTGTGCCCTTAGAAATGTTGCATTCCACATTGAATATTCTATTTCTGTTATGCTCTATGGAACGAAATCAATAGACCCTTTATTATGGATCCGGTTATAGTACCTCTTACACGATCTTGCTAGGATTTAAACAAATCGTGAATGAGCTCTTGGCAATGAGCCTGAGTACAAACTAGGCCTGCACATTTGATGAATTCAGGCCAATTTTGACATGCCACAACAGCTACTATTGACAGACTAAAATCCTCGCTAAGGTGGGGATGAGTAGCATCTGCTCCGAAGATGATGGTAGGTAATGTTGGTGTATTTGAGGATGAAGTAATTTGCTATGTAGAAGCTTCATAAACAGCAACCATAGCTGTTACCATGTTATTACCCATTTACCTTACTATCGTACAGTAGATAACACATGGATTACCTTTTTGGTGTGGGTAGTATTTTCAAATGGTACTCTTTCTGTGATGTCCCTTATTTAGGGGCTCCTGTTTCTAAGCAAAAGCTCTGATACCACTGTGATGTCCCTTACTTAGGGGATCTTTTTTCTCCTACAAAAGCTCTAAACAACTGTAATAACCCCTTCAAACAGGGAATATAGAAACACAAAAGCTCTGAACAAAGATACGAATTTGTAGAATAAATTCAAATAACAAGAAACCATAGTAAATCTCTTAACTGGCAAATCACTAATCTTATTATTGTCCAGATGGTTACAATAGATGTCCTTAGTCATGCATAAAAGGAATATTCAGATACGGCCTTAAAACCCTGATTAACTTTTTCAAATCTGGGAATTGAGCTTGAATCTGTGTCTCAGCGTGATGTGTCAAACACACAGTCATCGACGTCGATCGATATACTGTCGACATCGGTCTCTGTCGGTCCTTCACTGTCGACGTCGGCCGATGTCGGTCACTGGGGATCTCTCTCTGTCGTGGTCGGTATCTACCTGGATCTGTACGGACTTGTACGGACTTCGTACGGCCGCCAATAAAGCACAAACTGTCTGTTTTCACCCCTGGTCTAAAGATATACGATTCTAATACAGAATATCTCCATCTGTATAATTTATTGAATAAAAACTAATAAAATATATACCTGAATTACTGTGATAACTTTTGTGTGAAGTTATCTCTCAAAATCCTTGAAACACTGTGATAACTTCTGTGTGAAGTTATCTCTCAAATCTGTAAACCTCTGTGATAACTTCTATATGAAGCTATCTCTCAATTTGGCACTAGATCAGCTGATATCTCACAGCTTCTGAATCACACACAATGAAGAGTTGACGTTCTCCACTACAATGGAATCCTTGAACCCTTGGCTCAGTCTTCACAGAAGAATTTCTTCAAAATCAATATCAATAATCAATACATGAATGCTTGAATACAAACTCTCCCCCATGAGAAACCCTTATACCCTCCAAAGGTGTGCTTTTCTAAAATTAGATTTCCTCAAATTAGAACTTGGGGTTCTTAAATTAGAATTCCTCAAATTAGAACTTGGGCTTCTTAAATTAGAATTAGGGTCTTAAAATTAGACCAATTCTTAAAATAGAATTAGGGTCTTAAAATTAGACCAAATAATTAATAATTAATTAATATCTAATTTAAAATTAGACCAAATAATTAATTAATTAATAATTAATTAATATCTAATTTAAAATTAGACCAAATAATTAATATTTGATTAAATCAATCAAATATTAATATCTCCCTTTATACATGTCGGATCCTTGAACCGTCTAAAGCTTGTGAACCAGGGAGTGATTCTACACATGATCATGCCATACCAGGGATGGTCTGCTAAGTGCCAAATATCCCTAAATAATAGGAGCTCAGGCAAACATGTTTGAACGAGCCCGAATGAAAACCAAATGTAGAAATTCTATGAATCAAAGTCAAGCCAAGCTCTATTATGACCCTCTATCCATCCTATCAGCCTATGAATGTTGCATAATAGGCTAATCATCAAGTCTGTCAATGTCCACGAAAAAGGGGACATGACAATCGGCCCCTCCAAAAATTGCTTGTCCCCAAGCAATCTTGGAACAATGAACCACTCGATCCACCTGGATCCCAAATGTAGTTATGCTCTGCACTGCTGTAAATCAATGCAAGTTCCTGCAATATCCTCTGTAGTATAACCAAGAGGAATCCACAATCAAATCGGCGAATGCAACTCCACCAATCTCTAAAATCACCACTGCCCTGGATGTGTCGATACTGCAGGGTGTGTAACTTGTAACTGCCAATTCCATCTACAAAAGATGGTGCTAATCCATCCCATAATGGATGGTAAGAAACTAGATCCGATCTACACCTGTGCAAAATCAAATCATCTAACTCTAGGTCAAAAGAAAAATAATGAGCATATCTCACCGTATAATGCCGGTAGGAACCCCCAAACTCTGCTACTGGCTCACCATCACTGAACTGGGAATCAACAGATGGCTCTAATCTCTGACTCCAAGTGGCTGTAGGCTGGATAAGACCCTACACAATCTGCTCAACAAACCTCACCTCAAAATCCCTGTGAGGTAGCATAGTAGAAAGGATCACTATAATCTCCCCACCCAATCTGCTTATAGCACTAGTACCTCGGATGAGAACACCTTCTGTCACTTTATGCGACTCCAAACGAACACCTGCACTATCCAGCAAATACTCCATGAATGATTCAGTGCAGTAAAAATTATATGAGGAAGCATCAACATACTCCCCCACACACCACAACTGATTCCTCTGTAAAAATGGCACAGCGAACGGTACCATACGATCATATCTATGAGAAGAATCAATCTGGAGACTCGACTCCACTGGTATCCCAAACTCATCAGGACTAGGTACTCCCAAATCCTAAACATGTGTGTTAGCCCCCACAACATGTTCCTCAGCTACAACTATAGGAACATACTCACAATCAACACTCAATGTACTAACCTCACTATACAACTGAACTGGCTCTGGGGCTGGTGAAGACCGCAAATGATCTAACTCCACGGTCATCTCCTCGGACTGAAACTGTGACTCCTGTAGATCTCGCTGTAAGTCATCACAAGAAGAACCTGCTGTAACTCCTTTCTGTCTCCTTATGTTTTGAAGATGTTGTCTCGCATTGGCAGCGACTAATCTAGCCTCCTTGGCCTTTTGTGACCACATATCACATAAATTTTGGGTCCTTTCCATATCCATCCAAGTTTGATGTTATTGGTGTGAAGATGAAGGAGCAATATGATCATGCAAAGAATCCATACTCTTATTATCCATATCATTAGCATGCTCTATGCTGGTCTCCAATGTAGAAGTCTCAAGTGGAACGTCTTGCAAAGCTGATATAGACAACTCATTCCCCATGGCTGCCCTCATATCCTCTTGAGTCAAATCAACATGTCTAACAACTGGTGTAGGGCTGCCCTCAACCCCTGTAGAGACCTCTTGTTTCTCCTTCGTTCTGTTTTGTGATGTGGACCTTTTACGAATGGATGCCATATATCGTACTAATTTGTCTTCAAATGTAGGATCTGAAAGAATTTCATTCATCCTCCTCTGGGTTTCAACCAACTGGTTCAAACCTTGTTTCAACTTCTTCATATCCTTGTCCCACTGTCTCTGAGTACTTGAAGACATCATGGATACTTCACTGATCAATCTACCCAAACTACCCAGCAAGTTGGCAGGACATTGGCTCTGATGTGCCCAACAGGATGGCAGGAATTTGGCTCTGATACCACTGTGATGTCCCTTACTTAGGGGCTCCTGTTTCTAAGCAAAAGCTCTGATACCACTGTGATGTCCCTTACTTAGGGGATCCTTTTTCTCCTACAAAATCTCTGAACAACTGTAATATCCCCTTCAAACAGGGAATATAGAAACACAAAAGCTCTGAACAAATATACGAATTTGTAGAATAAATTCAAATAACAAAAAACCATAGTAAATCTCTTAACTAGCAAATCACTAATCTTATTATTGTCCAGATGGTTACAATAGATGTCCTCAGTCATGCATAAAAGGAATATTCAGATACGGCCTTAAAACCCTGATTAACTTTTTCAAATCTGGAAATTGACCTTGAATCTGTGTGTCTCAGCTTGCTGTGTCAAACAGACAGTCGCCGACATTGGTCGATATACTGCCGACATCGGTCTCTGTCGGTCCTTCACTGTCGACGTTGGTCTTCAGTCGACCGATGTCGGTCACTGGGGATCTCTCTCTGTCGTGGTCGATATTTGCCTGGATCTGTACGGACCTGTACAGACTTCGTACGGCTGCCAATAAAGCACAACCTGTCTGTTTTCACCCCTGATTTGAAGATATACGATTCTAATACAGAATATCTCTATCTGTATAATTTATTGAATAAAAACTAATAAAATAAATACCTGAATTACTGTGATAACTTCTGTGTGAAGATATCTCTCAAAATCCTTGAAACACTGTGATAACTTCTGTGTGAAGTTATCTCTCAAATCTGTAAACCTCTATGATAACTTCTGTATGAAGCTATCTCTCAATTTGGCAATAGATCCGCTGATATCTCACAGCCTCTGAATCGCACACAATGAAGAGTTGACGTTCTCCACTGCAATGGAATCCTGGAACCCTTGGCTCAGTCTTCACAGAAGAATTTCTTCAAAATCAATATCAATAATCAATGCATGAATGCATGAATACAAACTCTCTCCCATGAGAAACCCTTATACCCTCCAAAGGTGTGCTTTTTTAAAATTAGATTTCCTCAAATTAGAACTTGGGGCTCTTAAATTAGAATTCCTCAAATTAGAACTTGGGCTTCTTAAATTAGAATTAGGGTCTTAAAATTAGACCAATTCTTAAAATAGAATCAGGGTCTTAAAATTAGACCAAATAATTAATAATTAATAATTAATAATTAATTAATATCTAATTTAAAATTAGACCAAATAATTAATTAATATCTAATTTAAAATTGTTTCAAATAATAAATATTTGATTAAATCAATCAAATATTAATATCTCCCTTAATACATGTCGGATCCTTGAACCATCTGAAGCTGGTGAACCAGGGAGTGATTCTGCACATGATCATGCCATACCAGGGATGGTCTGCTGAGTGCCAAATATCCCTAAATAATAGGAGCTCAGGCAAACATGTCCGAACGAGCCTGAATGAAAACCAAATGTAGAAATTCTGTAACTCAAAGTCAAGCCAAGCTCCATTATGACCCTCTATCCATCCTATCAGCGTACGAAGGTCGCATAATAGGCTAATCATCAAGTCTGTCAATGTCCACGAAAAAGGGGACATGACACTTTCGTAGCCTGCACGTTTCATCAAGTCACGAGATCCGGGGATGGAAACGAACTTTGTAAAATAAAATTATATTAGATGTAAAATAAAATTTTAGAAATTATATTATATATAGTTAATTATATATAATGAAATAAATTAAAATTTAAAAATTAACCTTGAATAAATAACTTCCATAAAAAAAAAATTTATAATTAGTAACATGGACTATAAGTATAGGTCATGATCATGTTATTTCCATTTGACTCATTAAAGTTAATTGTAAGCAAGTCCCTTTATTTAGTCTTTTATATTTTATGTAATAAACACTATAAATTTGTTTTTTAATCTTTAAATACAATAATTTATAATATAATAAATAAATGTATTTTTTTAATATTTCTTTTTTAATATAATAAATAATATTAATAATTGAAAGAAAATGTGAAATAAATAATTTAAAAGAAAAAGAAAATCAAATAGAAAGAATATATTGTAATAATAAATATAAGTTTTCCTTTCATTATGCGAATCATATGCACGGCATTTATACAGTTACACAGTGACTAGGGCGGCTATTCCAAGGTGGTAATGTATCTAATTATAGCTGTATGAAATTTAAAACTATACAACCTTCTCCATCTTGATTTCATATTGTCGAGTATTTAATTATATTATTGAACCAGTCGATGATATGGTCTAAACCAGCAATTGACTGGTGGGGGCAAAGTACCCGAAGGTGGCAGGGAGAAAATAAAATGAACTTCAAACCTTAAATCATACCCATCAATCTTACAAAGACGTGGTGGATGATTCAAATAAATAAATATACAGTCAAATCACAAATCACAACTGTCCATATTTAATCGATATTGTTTAGTATTTAAATACATGGTCTAAACGAGCAGCATAAGTGGAGGGACAAATTTTAAGACCTTCGCTTTCCAAAATATTCACCAAGATCTTCCTTCCTGCGGATTGTGGGTATTATTGTAGCTGTCATTTTATTTCAATTCAGAATCTTTGGTACTGGATGCATGATTGTAATTCAAACGTATGTTTTATATATTGTAATAGATGACACTATTTTTTGGGTTGTAATAATGTACTCTTTCTCCTCTCGTGTTACATTGTGATTTTGATGTTGAGGTTCGCGTTGATGTTAGTGCCATTCAATAAAATATAATTCTTATTTTTGAAATCATTTTTGTCCTAACGAAATCATTAATATGTATGGTTTTGGTTGATTTATAAAAGGTTTGAATAAAATAATCAATCATTAATTTATTAGACGATTTTCCTTCCATGTTATACGCTTTCTTAATTTTCAGAAACTACCTTCAATAGTATTTTTTTAAATTTTTTTGTACTTTATAAAGGAGGTAATTTTATTTAGTTAATATTTAATATAATTTATGATAGTTGTGGGAGCTTCCTTGTGATCATGTCACTTGGCAAAGACCTTGATGTTTAGAGTATTCATTTTTGAGAGAACATTATGTGGGCTCTTTGTATTTTATGACTCCGTAAATTTGTTCTAGCAGTCACATGTGACACTTTTATCAGACACAAAGCCCATGCTTAGTAAATCGAAGTGTTTTTATATTTAGTGGCTTATTCAATAAGATATAACCATATGTAGTTGTCTAGTTAGACACATGGATATTACTGGCGCACGCCACTTAATTTCTGAGTGGTAGTTATAAAGAGACCTAAACTTATATAATAAATTATGGTGAATGCATTTGGCCCTGACTGGACATAAAATCATGTTATGAGTTCAATGCATCAACAAAGTCCATGAGAAGAAACGAACTTCAAAAGTAAATTTCATGCCTATGTAACCCCAAGATTGCATGCAATAGACACGCGGATGGTCCAAATTTCTCAAGTTGACTTAGGCCATGTATTAAAATAAAAATGATTTTGGTTTTAGGCACAAACATTTGTATGTCTTAATCTAATATCGGTGTTCATATTTATTTTTGCTCAGGCATTGAGGAATATTTTGATCATTTATGTGGCATGGTGGCCACAGAGATAAAATATGGTTGTGGCCACTCCATTTTAAAAAAAAAAAAAAAAAAATGGATTGACTTGTGACCCTTTATAGGTGTATTATTCTTTGGAGTGGCTATATAGTTATATATAAGTGTGGTGACCCTTTCTCCATGGCATGGTGGCCATGTAAACAAGATGGAGCTAATATAATATTAGAATATTATGTATTCCCTTTTTCCCTTTTTCCTCCAAAGGTTACAATATTCATAAGCGTTACCATTTAATAACTCCTATACTATTGAGCTATATAGTCTTTTCAAATATATTGCTAACATCTCTATCTTGCACTACGCACATGGATAAATTATTTTCCAAGACATTATCACCTTACGTATATATGGTGTAGACTATATTATAATTTTATGCTCTGTTGATGTTATTACTCATAGAAAGTAGATTAGAAATTTCCTTTAATTTTATATATGGCCCTTGTTTCAAATTTACTTGAACATCTCTATGATATATTTCTTGGTATGTGCAATATTTAAACATGTCCATTTATTATGGTACTTTTCCCTTTGTTTTATGCCACATCTGAACATATCCATTGTTTGTGACATTAAAAATGTTGTTTATGTGTGGAACTTGGTATTTTTTTTACAATATTTTGTTACATGACATTTGAACATGTCCCCTATATGTGGACCTTGTCCTTATTTTATGGCAATGCATTTGTTGTGTTTGTGCGCTTGTTGAAAATTTTAAGATTGACGAGTGTCATGATCCATATCATGCACTAGCTATTGCATACACTTATATTATAACTACTAATATGATCTTCATTGATACAACTATACACATTTAAGACTTTAGGCCTTGTTTCATATGTTACATACATGATTTGAATGATACATAGACGATTTTGTTGACATGGTATTCATGTATGACGTATTATTTAATGATTACATTTTGATACACATGATGTAATTAAATTTTATTTAGAGATGAGTGACTTTCAAGATACATATTCCCTCACCTCAAAATGGGGTAATTTCATAGGAATTTTCCATGCATAAGCTAAGCCTCCATGAGCCAAATTAGATTTGGGTTTAGAATTTAGTTTCAAATAATTTAAAGTGGTTAAAAAATTCAATCATTTTAAAATCATATGCATATGCACTCATATTATAATAACGGGTTAAAATTTCATATAATTTTTATGCATGATACATATTCATGCATAAGATTCAAAAAAGTTACAAGTATGAATCTACAAGCAGTTATAAATTTTACATTTATCACAATTATGGATGCACTATATAGATTGATTACTTGTTTTTAGTACTATTTTATTTCTCTAGTCATGTTAGGATCATATATGTTCTCCATTTTATTTTGATCATATACACAAAAAATAAAGAATAAAGTGAAAACTAAATATACATGGCATATGTAGTGGTTGATTTAGTTAATGTGCATAATGCATAACTTGGAGTTTTAGTTCTGTCTTGTATTATTATCCAAAAATCCATTGTGAATTCCAACACATTTATGTCCTGGGTTTACAATTACCAAAAATGAAAATTGAGATATGTGCATCCCTTAAGGGGTCCTATTTTTTATACATGTTCAACTCAAATTAGAGCTTGATCAATCTAAATTTTCCATTGGTTCAACTAAGGAACCAATCTCTCTAAGTACTTCGTTGGAATCACATATTCTCCAATGCTTCAAGGAAGCATCATCTCCAAGAAAAGTTTCAAAAACAACATGGTTTCAAACATACAAGTGTATTACTCCCTTGTTTTTGTTTCAAAATTTGGGATTTTTAAAGTTCAATCATTTTCAAAATTTAAATGAAAAAAATGATTAATTTATGAGGTATTTAAGGGTTGGTTAATTTAAATTTCCCCAGATAAATGAAATATCGACTCAAAGGCCAAGTATGTTGCACCCACTAATGCATATCTTTCTTTTTTCCCTTAGTAATTTAATTTACATACAAAATGTAAGGTAAATCTAATCATTATAATTACATCATGAATACTTGATTATGTTATTTTTGGCCCACTTTCAATTTAATTGACTTGAGAACTTAATATTGATCTATTTCACCACCTCACTCTATCATAAGTACCTATAAAGACTTATCACATTCTAAGAATAGTATGCCTCAATAAATGTTATTAATTACTAAAAACCTCTTTAAGTGTCTATATGGACATCTTAGATCAAAAAAATATATGTTATCCTTTAGGACAAATCAAACAAAATGGGTTAATATTGGTAGTCGATCTTGACCCCTATGGGTTGATCCTATCATTCACCTTAGCAAGGGTTCCTTTCAAATCTAGAATCCCCTTTGTAAGTTGGCACATATTTTTAGGATAGGTAGTGTGAGGTTTTATTATTTTTTATTGCTATAAAATCACATCTAAATCACCTATTCTATCACTTAACAATTTCAATATTAAGGTCAATTACACTATTGCACACTAAGAAAAAACTTACTCTTTCCAAATCTGATTCTAAATATTTGAATCAGTCCTAAACTAAGTCAAGAGCATGTTGTATCCAGGTAAAAGTAAATAATTATAAAATATTTAATCTATCTATAAATGCATACATATAAAAAGAAGAGCAAAATAGGAAAAAAATTTCTAAGTGAGAGAACTATATAGGATTCATTTACCTCTTTGGAGTATTGGATATGTAGGAATAGATCAATCATATTGTGTGTGATTGGGGTTAACTCATACCATTACACACTCCATTTATATTTTCATGTTTTAAGTTATCGCTATCTTTATTGGGGTTTCAAATTTGAATAAGTATTTTAAAGTTCATCCATGTGCATCCAAAGATCAAATGTATACAGACGTGTTTGAATTAATTAGGGTCAACTGATTGTACTCTAATTTTCTCAAATTTTTAAAGAGGAAAAAATTGATTAGTAAAAAAAATTACTTGGATCCTTCCTTATGATCCTAACCCTGATCAGATATAGTGAAAGTTCCAATTGCATATGTAGGATTAATCTGAGTTAATTAGATTCAAATATCAGATAATTGCACACAATTAGGATACAAATAAAAAATAGACAAATCCATTTTTGTTGTTAATAATTAGCCTTATTTCATTCGATTATGTTTCTTATTTTTCAATTATTCATTTTCATTTTACTTATCCTAGGATATTTTACAAATTTTTCTATCTTTATATTCATTTTATCTCAATTAGATCTAGTAAATGAATTAATTACAAATTATGATAAAATAATATCTAGAATAGGAAGAAAATTATATGTATTATATGAACCCAAAAATTGAGTTTGATGAAAGTGTCAGCCACATAATACTCAATACAAGTAAATCAATCATATGATGTTTTTTTAGATGTTGTGCAACTCAATGGGGTTCTTACCTTTTCAGATTATTTAAATGTCATAATCAATTCCATTCACATTTGATTTTTACCCTTAATGTGATTGATGTTATAATTATATTATATATGTATATATCATTTCCATTTTACAATTAATTTTTGTAGAGATAAAAAATGCTAAGATAACTAAAAAAATAAAATCTGAGAATTTGGTGTAGTTTGGATGAAATAAAGGTGAAAAAAAACTAAACAACACTAAAAAAAAATAGTACCTAAGGAGAGGTGTGATTATTAAAATCATTAGCATATTGATGGGAGATGTATCAAATTTTCATGTATCTATGCAATGGAAATTGTGTGCAATGTGTTTTACATGATAAATGGTTGCATAATATGCTGCACAATGTGATTGTGTAGGTAGGGATGGTTGCATAGACTTGTGTGGAGAATACCTATGACAAGTGTGAAAAATTATCACCGTGAATAATAATGGAAGAGTTTTATAATACATTATGCACAATTTCATTACACTATAAAATGTTGAAAATTGGAGCGTAGTGATTGAATGACTATAAGGTGTTTCCAAGATCTTTGCAACATATCAAAAAATAAGGTTAACTGAATTAATTTCATATAATTTCCTAACAATATATATACAAATAAAATAAATAATGTTAACATCATCATGGCACTCCAATACATAATTTTTAAGGAGTGTTACACACTAATCACCTGGCTTAGTTTCTAGTGATTGATGATTCATTTATTGTGTGAATATTACAAATTAAGTGTAGGATAAAATTAAAATTCTTCTAAATAAGGACATCAGTAATAAAGGTGGTTGAATTTTAAATGCACATGATCAATTGTGTGCATTTTATATTATATTAAATATTTGTGTGAAGGTTACATAACCTTGAGACTTAGTTCAACATTGTAATATGGTGTGGTTTATGTTATAATCAATAATGATAGTGTACTAGGGTTTTAACCCAAAATTTTCTTCACAGGTGAAAATCATACTTATTTATGTGTTTTTATTTATCTTTATCTATGTAAGGTTCACATAGTAGAACTATCCTCTCTATTTTTTTATTGTGCAAAAGTTTTGGGTTTAGATCATAGGTTGTAATCTTTGTAGAGGTTAGAATAACTTGTGAAAAAATGGCTTCCTTAAAGTGGGAATCTCTAAAAAAATATTTTGTAAATAAAATTATTGGTTGCACAATCATAGAAAATGATAAATTTGATTGCCAATATTTTTAGTTATGGAAAATAAAGATGAAGGATGTCTTGGTAGACATAAACCAATCAGTTATTGTAGTAGATATATATAAACCACAAGGATAAAACTAGAATAATATGAGAAATTTTATTGGAAATATAGAAGCTATATCAAATTATGATTTTTATATTAATTTTTTACTAAATGTTTTGACTAGAAATACTACAAATATTCTTTAGGATGAGTTAAATATGTTTTACCAAGCCAATTTACTAGTAACTAAGCATTTCATGTGAAATAAGTTGTATTCATTGTGAATAGAATATGGTGACTCGATTATAGACCACCTAAACACCTTCAACATTATGATAGGTTGATTTTCATGTGTGGATGTTAAAATCAATGATGAATAAAGGTATATCATGTTTTTGAATTTTTTTCGAGACTTGTGGGATAATCTAGTAAAAAAAATCACTAGTACTATGTTGGAGCTAAAAGTGTGGTCTATATATTAAGACTCGTTAGCCTAATAAATAAACCATCTACATAGACACATCTAGATAAGCATTTTAATTTTATAATAACTACTGTCCAGTCTCCATTAGGCCCCAGGAGCAAAGGTTACATTTGATCAGAAGCATCCCTTAAGATAATCTCCTTGTCCTTGAGTGTGTAAATTGAGCAAACTTTGATCACACATTGTGGGAAAAATGTGATGGCTAGAGGTGAATCATCAATTCCCACATATGCACTGATGAGTCCTCTAATAAATATCTAGAGGATTTTATCTAACTCGAGATGGGTGAGCATAGAAATGAGGTTTATCTCACAGCCCAATCTCTGAAAATGGGCAAAAAGATAGTTAGTGAGGGTCATATATTGTGACCCGTTAGCCAAATCGATGAACCATCTATGCATACATGTGTAGATGGACATTTTAATGTTAAAATAACTATTGTATAATCTTAGTTATTCCCTAAGAGTCAAGTTTAGATTTGATTGGATGCATCCCTTAAGAGAATCTCCTCATCCCTAAGTGTGTAAATTGAGTGAATTTTAATCACATGTTGCAGGAGAATTGTGAGATATAGATATGAAAAATTAGCTACTATGCATTCACATATAATTCTTTGGCTGACTGAGATTATTTTCTAACTTAAGATGGGTGAGACATGGTAATGAGGTTTCTCTCGCATCTAAATTTTTGATAACGAGATAAAATTTAGTCAGTGAGGGCCATATATTTTAACTTGTTAGACCAATCAATGAACTGTCTATGTAAACATATCTCCATAGGCATTTTAAGGCTAAAATAGCCATTCTGTGGTCATATTCATACCCTAGGAGTGAAGGTTCTAGTTGATAATATGTATCCCCTAAGAGAATCACCTCATCCCTATGTGTGCAAACTAAGCAAACTTATTACATGGAAAGCGAAGAGTGTATATGAGCATGACAATGGAAGAAATAAGAAGAATTACAACAAAAAAATTACATTCATGAGGATAAACACATCATGAGGGTTTTTTCCATCATCCTCACCCATGTTATGTTCCACCTCCTCCTAAAAAAAATTCAATACATAGATATCAATAAAATAAATAAACCATTACATATATAATATATCTATATGCATACATATAAGTATGTAAAATTATAAAGTGGATGTGAAATCATTAATTGTTGAATATTATAAAAAAATTATAAAGAATATTGAATTTAACATGGATAATAGATAAAACATTATTAACTATACTAATGTTAACCCCATCAAAATCCCATCTCCTCTATTAGATGCATTGCCTACAACCCTCTTAGGAAGTTTATCAAACAACCATTGAAAATTAAATTTCAGACACTTGCAAAGAATGAAAATAAGGCAAGTTATTTTTTATACCAAAATAATGAAGTTAAGTAGTATGTGGACATAAAATAATGGATTCCTATAGATCAAATGTATATTATTGTCACAAAAATTTCAAGTTCATTAGATTTACTATGGGAAAGAAAGTTAAAGCCTTAATAAAATTACCTATGCTAACCCAATGGGAATCCCATCCCCACTAGTGGATGCACCATCTATAACCCTATTATTCAAGATAGGTGTGCATAGATGATTGGTTGATGAATATTTATTTATTCTAAAAGAATTCATGTAATGAACCATTACTATCAAATAAATTAAAATGAACCCAAAAAAAAAAAAGTTATAATTCATTTTTATAAGCTATGATTTCTTTGAGGACATCCATTCCTTCCAAGCCATGCATCATAAATTTAGAATAAATAATAAATTAATCATTACAAAGGTAGAAATTAGATTATTAGAATCAAAATGAGATATTTATAAGATGTTTTGATACATTTGGTAAATGTCTTACAAGTATTTTGAAAATTATATATGTTCAATAAACAAATAATACATTTGGTCACTCTTTTTATACATCAAACAACATAAAACCTCTTTAATAGATAAAATATTTAGTATATCCACTGTAATACACATATGATACATGTTCAGATATCAAATTAAATAATTAAAGCATACTAAAAGATATACATTTATAAAGAATGAATAAATTTGAAATAGGTAATAATTAGTAATTTAAAAATTACTCTTCATAACAAGGTTCTTTATTACAAATGGAAAACATGAACAAAACATACATATTTGAATAAAATCAAAGATATTAATTAATATAAGTTCTATACCAGTTCTATGTTTATTCAAGGGTATATGATAATCAAGTGATAAGTTTATACAAGTATTTTTATTTTTTTTTAGTTTATGGTCATTTCAAGCATTGCTGTGAAAAATAAGGTTTTTTTTAATCTAGGGAGAACAATAATTTAATCTTCATAAAACCCTAATTATACCCATAAAACCCCCTACATATATTTAATGATAAGGTTCTAAGTTAGCCATAGGTAAATTTATAACATACTATAGGGTATGGAATCTATGAACAATAAAAATGTTGAATATGTCACAAGCAACACTCTAAAAATGACTATGCACAACAAGGTAATTTCTTACCCATTAAAAAGTACATGTAAGGGGTTTTATAGACATTGTGTGGATGTTATAAACATCAACCTTAACTATATCTATAAATTACAAATGCATGTGGAATTATAGGTGGCATAAGCTAGCCACTTCTTCTAAGTCACTACAATGGAATATGCCACTCCAATGATAAGTTTATACAAGTATTTAGTTTTATAGTTTCCATCTAGTTTATACATATTTCTGTACATGAAAGGTTTTTTTAACCATGCAAATTTAGAATATATTATAGGATATATCATCTATAATGACAAATAAATGTGAAATACATCTAAAATAACACTCCAAAAATTATTCCTACATAACAATGTTATTTCTTTCCCATGGAAAACTATATGCATGGGTTTTATATACATTGTGTGAGTGTTATAGATAAAATATCAGTCTTATCTAGTAAGCACACATGTATGTGGCATAAGCTACCCACTAGTTCCAGGCCACTTTGAGGGAATATGCCAAATAAGTTTATATAAGTCTTTCATTTTTAGATTCTAGTAGATTTGTTTGATAAATATTGACACATTTATTTATTTAGAAATGAAAAAGAACTAGATGATGGGTTGTATTAATTACGAATCAAACCGTAATTATTATCACAAATGAATGTATGCAAGAGTCAAAATCATAGAAAATTGAATGTATGACTTAGATTCATCACCTCCACATGCATGCAAATTTTAATTCACTTAAGATTTTATCTTTACCACATTGTTTTAGAAATAAAGTTTTATTTTTTTGAAACCTTGCGATATTTCAACAACAATTATTATTTAATAAAAATATTAAAAAATAACCTTTGAAGATTTTAATTTAAAACAAGAACTTATTCAAAATTGAACTTATTAATATCACACAAACATTGAAACCAAGCAATAAAATTATAAAAATCACTTTATATTTATGAAATTTCACTTTGAGAACACATGAAGAATGTTATGGATTTTTATCTCAAAAACTAGAAAAGGATTTAGCATTTTTCTCAATTCATGAAAACATAGTATAGATTTTTGAAGCTTTCATGAATATGTCTTTTGCTTTTGTTTAGTTTTATTTAGTTATAAATTTTACTTGTATTGAAAAAGCTAAGTATAATAATTGATTTGAAAGATTTTGAGAGTAACATACATAAATAAAATCATCTCATCGTAATAGAAATCATACAAAAAATAACCATGGATATCTAAGAACGCTTAAAACTTTAGTTAAGTACCAAAGGATCTATGGGATTTAAAATGACAAGTATTTTAAAATACCATTACCATAGCTATTTGTCAATGCATACACGAAAAAAAAAAAAAAATCTTATATTTATAAATAATCAGATAAAGAGAATACCAAAATAATAATATAAACAATATATCATCTTTAAATTCTTATTTGAAAACAACTAAATGCAAACCCTTAATGTTATTCACACTCTTTCAAAATTATTCATTCTCTAATAATAAACTGGGCTCACTGTCTCTTTGAAATCGCTAACATACTTGTATATATAAAATGAAATTATTTGAAAAAGTTTATGCTAGATAGTTCAATGGAGACACAAAAATTCTCAAGCACCTAGTCTATCAACCTCTAGATGCTATAATATTAATGAAATTGTCAATAAATTTACCAAAATAGAAAATTCCATGGTGCAGCTTTCACATAGATCTTAGAAGCATAATAAATTTTTTTATAAATGTAAACAAAAGAGAACCATTTTTTTACCAAAAACTTATCTTGATATGGAATTGAATGGGGGTCTAGAGATAGGTGGATGCATTTAAGGCTTATCATCTCTTGTGCTTCTTCATATGGTCTGACCAGAAAGAATATTAATTTTAAAATTATCACTAAACATATCGACACATTTAGTACCTTCCAATATTATTAGATTTAATATGTTTTTTAAAAATTTATCAAGAACCTTATTAACATCCTCTAGATTTACAATGTTTTCTAATTGAATGACCACTTTGTATTGAGTATCCCTACCAAGAACATAAACCAATGCCCACTACCCAAAGAATATATTCTAAGTAAATTTGAATTATATTAAAATATAGTTTGAATGTACTTCATGTACATTTAAATTTTATTTTGAACATATGTTTCAAACTTATAGATTTGTTTCAATATATGTCAAGGAACCTCCATACATATTAAACCATTTAAAACTATAGAATATAATATTGGATAATTTTTAAGATAGCATTTAGGGTTTTAGGTTTAGATATAAGTTTAAATCTTATAATTAAGGTTTTAAAATTGCATTATTATTTTATAATTTTCAAGTGATAATGAAACCCTAAAAAACACATAAAACCCTTATATTTCAAAATTATGTCACCCAAGGAGACAATTATAATAAAAATATCATTTGTTATTTACACTATCCTTATTAATAAATGGAGAAATACAAATTTCATTATAGGGAAACAATATACATACTTATCAAATATGCCATTTGCATGTCATATTACTTGCATTAGTTTCAACTCATCAATACAAAAATCTCACCTTGACAATGTGTAAATGTGCCACTGTTCTACAAGTTGGTACTATTCAAAAGGATTGTATATACAAATTGATCAAAAAATAATACAATGAATTTAATTTTAAATTATTCATATATTTATAATAAATCATAATGTAAATGTTAAAATTATGTTAGACATAATCAGATACGATAATAAACTATAATCAAATAAGTAAAATGATAATTAAGCATTTTAAATCAAGTTGCCCATGCTATATGTAATATAATATGGTATGGAAAGCTATATTATAATTGTAATTTGTAATAGTTTAAAATTTTATGGCAAAGCTATTCAAATTAATAATAATAGAAATTTATTACAATTGTCTTATAAACATGAAATACATATAATTGAGCATAGTTGAAACATATAGTATTCATGACTAGTACAATAGGATCCAAATTTGTATTATTCCTCACCAATTTGAAGCTTTTTATTTCCATAAAATCATTAGGAATTATCTAAGTGAAGAAATATATTCTCTACATCTTCTCTAGAATACCATTTGGAATTTCAATACCATTTGGAATTTCAAGGTAACTAACCTTTTAACCCAACTAACTAATTTTATTGCACTTCTCTTTATATTTTCATTTCCTTCTTCTAAAATATAACATCCTTCTCTAATTATAAATGACTGTACAAAGTGAGGTATTTAATTAAAGTTAGAAATAACTCCTCATATTCATTATGTAACATAGAAGGCTAAAAAACACATAAGTTATCAACACTAACTACTGAATAGATATTTATATAAGCAAGATAATAATGTAAAATAATTCTTGCCTATTTGTTTCAAAAGTTCAAATGGACCATATGTAATAGGTTTAATCTTATTAAACTTATCTTGGAGCCTTTATCTATTAAGTACAGGTAGATGCAATATAATGGGGGATAAAAGGGGGAGTATAAAGTGACATTTTCTTTTTTTAAATAATAATATTTAAATTTGGAGAGAATGTTAGAGACAATTACAAGAAGAATTTTATAATCACATAAGAACATGAATTGTGAAATTTTGAATTCAATTTCTAAACATATAAATTTTTTCAATATCAAGATGATAAAAGTGTGCAAAATATATGCATTTATGACAATAAGTTGGTCATTTTTGTGAAAATATCATCATTATGGACTATATACATATCATCACAAATTTCTTTATATTTTTTTGAATATTAATCAAATATTTATAAAACTTATATCTCAGTAATCGAAGTTAAGGTCAAAAAATTGTGTTCATATAATTACAGATTCAATTTTTCAAATATCTTGAGTTGTAAAATTATTTAAATATTATATATATAATAAAAAAATAATAATAAATATTCTCAATAATCTTTGAAATTTAATCTATCC
>JARHVA010000692.1:787500-850000 GCA_037957365.1 Torreya grandis | reverse complement strand
CAAATCATATTAATGTTATATACCTTAAGTTAATAGGTTTTCACCTTCTCTTTATTTGTCCTTTCAAGAAAATAAGAAAATAGTCTACTCTACACCTTAATTATGGTCTAGAGTTAGATGGAATCCTCTCAATATTTATTAGAGGACTAGTTCATACATGTGTAGGAGCTGACAGCTCATTCCTATCCCTTATGGTTCTCTTACATAAAGATCAGATCAGATCATGTTACGTATATAATCATCAATATAGAATTATCTGATGGGATGGGGTTTAATCAATCTATTCTGATAAACTGATGACATGCCCCTATATCTATCTTTAGATGAATGCAATCCACTACATACTGGCTAGTCTAGTCTAGTGAGTGACCACCATACCATAGACCATACTAACTAGTAGCCGAGTGGACCCCATATAGATAGAGTGCCTAAAGAGATAGGGGATAGGGAAATTTATCTCTATGGGGTCAGTGATGAATAGACTCTAGAGAGAGAGTCTCCCTTGACATAGATAGGCCAACGGCCCCCTATATAGATAGAGGGCACCCCTCCCCCAACTCTATCTCCATCTCTATCTAGCCACCCATAGATAGGGGCCAACCCCTATCTATGGGGATGCTCAATGGCCCCATCTAGATATCTACGCTCCCCCCTCCCCAGATAGATCTATATGGGTAGGGGAGTGCCCCATATATCTATAGGGGATGTCTTCGTTGATCATGAATCTAGCCCATATGGATGGAAAAGTGACCCCATCTCCATCTCCATTTATATAGAGGATAGGGTAGGGTAGGGAGATTCCCCTCGCCATATCTATAGGGGATCAATGAGTTTCTCATAAATCTAGCCCATATAGATGATAGATGGACACCCATCTCCATCCCCATATATAGATAGGTAGGGTAGGGAGATTCCCCTCGATCTATATCAATTCTCACCTAGAGATTAGAGATTAGATATATATGGGTATGGGCTAGATTTATGATCAATGACTTGATCACCCCTTCTCAGGGTTTTGTCACTTGTCCATCCATATGGGCTAGCCATAAATATCTATAGGTTGGACTGGTCTTTATGTATAGGGATAGGAGGGGAATCTAGATGAGTCAAGATTGATGGTAGGGAATCAGTCTAGTGGAGAGTAGAGTAGGGGGAGGTCGATGAACACTATCTATTAGTCTAGTGGGTAGCTGGTGAGGATCCTCAGGCTAGCTAGTAGTTGGTAGGGAGGGCAGCTATATAAAATAGATAGAGGGCCTCTCTCTATCTTGGGGTGCTTCCCTGGATAGAGGTTGTTGGGTGCCTCAGATAGAATAGATATATAGGGCCCAGGCAGTAATCTAAACCCTCCCCATCTGCCATATATAGCCCTTGACCGTCTAGGTAGTTGAGTAGAATATATCTATCTGGGGCCTACGAGACCTATACCCACCACTATCTAGGGGGGTGTATAGATAGATCACTCCCAACTAAAAGTGACTGGCCTGATATCAACCTAACCTAATCTATGTAATATGAATGGGTATGAATGGGTGCATCCTCAACGAAAGATAAACAAGGTGCTCGACTAGAGATAAATGATGTGGGTGAGATGGTTGTAAGGGTAGGTGGGCACGAAAGTTTAGTCTTTAAATGATTAGTCTTTAGTATTAGGCTCAGTCTTCGATATGTTAGAGTTGTATCACGTATATAATATATATATTCTAAGTCATGTCATATCACATATAGATAGATGATAGATAGATGGATGGATAGATGGAGGCATCCATGTATGTGTAGCTCGACCAACAAAGCCTTTAGGCACTCGCCCATATGTCCGATCGGCATCGAGGGAGTACCGACTATGGATAGTTGCCCCCCCTAAAAATCCCAAGCCCCCAACCCAACTTTAGACTTGGTATTGGTGGCCTACGTGGATATAGATAGAATTCTCTCCCATTGGCCTATATCCATAGGGCCGGGGGGGGCGGGGCCATATCTATTCCATTGATGTGCCACCACCTACCCACCCCCTATATAGTATAGATAGGGGCCCTCCATAGACCATAGATATATAGGGTAGGGGCAATCGAGGGCATAAATGAAATGCCCCCTATCTATATTTGGGCCCTATCTAGATAATATATGGGCACCCCCTATATAGATATCTGTCCGAGGCCAACGAGAAGACCTTGAAATGCATAGACATTTCAAGTCTCCATAGAGAGCGACCATCTATCTAGAGGGGGTTGAGTGCCCCACCCCATAGATAGGCCTCAACTTCCCTCTATCTATATGGGGTCAGTCGAGTGCCCAGTCTATAGATAGGCCTATCGGCCATTGCCCCCCTCTTCCAATGCCAATGTTTAGATAGGGATAGTTATAGTTATAGTTATAGATAGGGAGACCATCTATGACTAGATTTAGGGTTGGGTTCATGCCTATCCCATATAGAGAGATAGGCCCATCTAGCCTCTATCTCTATTTGGGGGTAGTCTATAGATAGAGTTTCATTGGCACCCCATATAGAAACTAAATATAGACTCACTCTATAATATAATAGACTGTGGGGATTGGATCTATCTATAGGGGACTAGAGAGTGGGTTGGGGTTATCGGCCATAGATAGTGAGAGAGGGGTTGGGCCCCCCTCCCTATCTATCTATATGGGCACTAGAGGGTGAGAAGGTGATTGGGGCCAGATAGTTATATAGGGGACTAGCCCTGAGCATAGCGAATACTATCTGGGGGCTGGGGCCATATCTACCACTATGGGAGAGGGCTGGGCCCCCCTCCCCCCTCCCTATATATCTTATCTATCTATATGGGCATGGAAGCTAGGGCCCTATATATCTATACAGACCATCAGTCAAGTGCTACATAGATATATAGGGAATCAGTCGAGTGCTATCTATCGAGTGCTTTAATATCACGTATCCCTATATAGATTAGATGGCAGTTGAGTGCCAACCTATCTCTCTATCTATTGTTATCTCTCGAGTGCCAACTGTATATAGTTAATCAATCAATCTATCTATCTATATAGAGGGGGGGAGGGGGGCAACCCCTATATATATATATATATATATATATGTGGGAAGTGTTCTATATATATATAGATATATGTGGGAGTTAGTTTCCTATCCTATATATAGAGAGGACCAAAAAAACTCTATAGATTGGGGCTCTATCTTCCCACCCATATAGATAGATAGGGATTGGGGAGAGATTGAGTTGAGTTGAGCGACTGAACCCATAATGATCGAGCCATATAGATACGGGCCCTCTGAACCCAAAATCTAGTGATCGAGCCATATAGATAGATAAGGCCCCTTTGAACCCAGAGAGATATATAGAGTCGACCGAACCTAGAATCTACCGATCGAAGCTAGAAAGATTGGGCCATATATCTATATCTATTTGGGGTGGACCCCACCCCCAATAGAGAGTTATCCCCCATCCCCACCCCCATAATCTGAGTCCAACTAGATAGATAGGGGGCACCCCAAATAGATATATAGGCTATATAGCCACTCGACTATCCATACCCTGCCCCTACCCCACAGTCTCTATTTTAATTAGCCCATCCCCATCCTATAGATCTGATCTATCTGGCTATCGAGAGGAGGGGGAGGAGGCTACTTTAGATTACCTTGATGTGATGTTACGTAGTAACTCAGTGAGGATGATCTTGTATAGATAAATGTTCACTGTGTGCTAGTGGGAGAGGAGAGTCATGACATGTCCATCTGTGTGTTGGTAGTTGGCCATATAGATTTCTATCTGAAAGATTCAAACTAGTCCGAATGATACTAGTCTCTTTGCGGCAAGCAAGCATGTTAGTCTAGTATGCTCTATAGTTCATCTGCCATCTGATTAGTATATACCCACCCCGCTTTCTCTAGATGGGTGTCTTGGTCTCATCTGATTAGTATAGAGTTTGCTCTATCTGAATAGACCCACCCATATCTAGTCTATACCCACCCATATTGAGGTAGGTCTCGTTTGCCCTCTATATAGATATGGCGTCTGATCGGTCTATAGTTCATCAAAACTAATTGATACATCTCATAGAGAGATAGGGGAATCTATCTATATTGGGGAGAGTTATCTATATAGGGGTCCCATATAGATAAGATATAAAGGGGGGCCCAACCCCCCCATATAGATAGATAGGGACATCAAGGAGAGTTCTACATAGAGGGGTCCCATATAGATATAGAGGGCCTATAGACATCAAGGAGAGTTCTATCTATAGGGATAGGGGTCCCATATAGAGATTAGGATTAGGCCCACCCCCTCGGCCTCCCTATCCCTATCCCTATCCCTATCCCTATCCCAATAGTGGGGGGGTCAGCACCCTCTATCTAGACTAAAGTAGAGGGCACCTTGTTATTCTATTGATCACCTGAGAGCAAAGTGGAGCATCTGGTCAACATTGCCCCCATATATAGATGGGGCTTGTGAAGTTGCCATATACACTCTACTCTTTAAGCTGGATCGGAGCGAAGAGCCTATGAGTGACTAGCCCTCTCTCTATATGGGGATCTTGATCTATCTCCAGTCAAGATAAGATTCAATTGAGGGCCTATCTCTATCTATATATGGGGATTTTATTCCATTAGTCGAGCCACTTATCCTATCTCTATATGGTGTATGGTGCCCCTCTATACGTACCAACATCTATAGCACCGCGCCATAGTGATATAGATATAGATAGTGATATAGATAGCGAGATAGATATAGATAGTGATATAGATATAGATATAGATAGTGAGATAGATATAGATATAGATAGTGAGATAGATATAGATAGTGAGATAAATAGTGAGATAGATATAGATAGTGATAGTGATATAGATATAGATCTAAGGCGCTCGCTTGCCCCCCTACCATATCTATATATAGGCTGATGAATAGAGATTATACGCTTGCCCCCCCGACTTTGATCCTTGCCAATGAGATTAGAGCACTTACCCCCCACCATATCTATATATAGGTCGATGAATAGATCTACCGCTTGCCCCCCCCGCCATATCTATATATAGGATGATGAATAGGGATTAGACAGACTGGCCCCCTGCCATATCTATATATAGGCCAATGGCCGACGAATTAGATGGGATTGGCACCAATGAATAGCTAGTCTACTGCCCCCTGCCATATCTATATATAGGTCGAATGAATATATATGGGCTCCTATGAATTTAACAATGGACATACACACTTTAGACGAGCATACAGACTAAAGACGAGCATACAGACTTGCTAACCCGCTTTGATCCTTGCCAACCTGCCATATCTGTATATAGGCCGAACCCAAACAATATAGATGGGATGGGATCCTATGAATATAGAGTTGACCTACCCCCACCAAGCCTATATATAGGCTGAACTGGAACAATATAGATGGGATGGGCTCCTACAAATAGAGAGTTGCTTGCCAACCTGCTTTTCTCTGACTAATCTTGCCAACCTACTTTGATTCCCTAGTCAAATAGAGAAGTATTTGATTTGACCCTATGTCTGCTAGAATAATGTAAGCCCTATCTATCTAGCAAGTCCATAACCACCCCATACGAGTAAGAAACTTTGGGACTAGCTAGCTTGGATACTTTAATAGATTGGCACTCACTGAAGACTATCTCTATCTCTCTATAGCCCTGCCCTATATATCTATCCAATCCCCACCCCCCCTCTCTATATATATGGAATTAATGATATATAGATAGGCGAGGTTACGATCTAGACATAGATCTACGTCTATATCTATCTATGTAAGCCTCTATATCTATAGAGCAACTGGAACCCCTCCATATCTATCTATCTATCTAGAGAACTCAACTATGGGACTAGCTAGTACCCATCTAGTGAATCGAGGTTCCTCCACTCTACGTAACATGATTGATCACCCTATATATATCTATGTGATACAAACATTTCATATCACTCACTCCCCAATCTTCTATTCTAAGAAGCATGCCCTCTAGATCTCGATCTCCAGCATGCCCTCCCTATAGATCTATCCAATCTCAAGATAGAGTTTAATTGGCACTTAAATTACCCTCCCTATATATAGATTAGACTCCAACCCATATCTATTATCTATAGATAGGGATGGCTAATCAATCTAAATCTAAATCTATACTCTATATATGGGGTCCCCATAGACATAGTTAATATAGACCGTGCCAAGAAAATAGAGACCGTGCCAATGCCAATGAAACTCTATCTTTATATGGGGTCCCCATAGACATAGTTAATCTATACCATGGGGAGTCTATAGTCTAGTTTAATTGGTTATATCTCTATTTGGAGGGGGAGGGACTCGACCGATAGGATAGGGAGAGGGTGGCTATATCTATCTATCTATTTATCTATCTATCTATCTATTTATCTATCTATCTATCTATCTATCTATCTATCCCTAATATAGCTTAGCTTAGCTCAGCTTCATTCATGCACCCCTATAGATCTATAGGCGCCCCAGTGGGGATGATGACCCCGGCTATAGCTATCTATAGGGGCCCCCCTCTCTATATATAGACTCTAGCCCATTAAATCAACTTTATATGGTTGGGGGTGGCCAAGCCCTATATATCTATCTGGGACCTATAGATCGATCTATATGTGGCCTCCCCCTCTAACTATAGGGAGATGTATATGGATATGGGGCCGAGGGTGGCTATCTATCTAATCGATAGTTGGCTAAAACTCTCTATAGTCATAGTCATAGTCAGGCTCTCCCCCGCCCTTACCCCACCCTGCCCCTCTATATATATATATATATATATATATATATGGGAGTTGAGTTTAGATATAGAGTTCACTAAGCTCACCCCCCACCCCATATAGAAATTCTATATATGGCTATTAACTATGATAGATAGAGATAGAGGGGGTGGCACCCCCACAGTATATAGTTTCATTGGCACGGTCTCTATTTTTTTGGCACCCCATAGATATATTATTAATTAGATTTATATAGGGGGCCAGCTATGATAGGCGCGAGGGAGTGCCCCATATATAGATATAGATAGTGAGATAGATATATATATAGATAGTGAGATAGATAGTGAGATAGATATAGATATAGATAGTGATATAGATATAGATAGTGAGATAGGTATTGATAGTGAGATAGATATAGATATAGATAGTGATATAGATATAGATAGTGAGATAGATATAGATAGTGAGATAGATATAGATAGGGCCGAGTCTATTCTATGGGGATGGGGCCGATCACCTTATATATATATATATATATAGATATCTACCTACCCCCATATATAGATAGGGTCGTCGGGCCCCTATAACTATATGGGCCAAGATATAGCAATCAATGGATGTTGGCTCGAGTATGGTATTGTCTACTCCTGAAGGGAGAGGACACCGACCACGACCACTCTTTAGAGGGAGAGGGAATCGAGGCTCCGCTACCACTCTAGTACACAGGGCCTCCCCCAATCCACTATCTATTGAGCTAGGGAGGGGGCTACTTAATAGAATAGGTGATGGTATCCCCATCTCTACTCTATATGGGATTGGGGATAGGGGTTGCCCATATATATATATATATATATATATATATATATATATATATATATATATATATATATATATATATATATATATATATATATATATATATATAGGGAGGCCGAGGGCATAGATATAGATAGGGGTATATATATAGATAGGGTGCCTCTACCAGATAGATCTATAATATAGGGGTAATTTAGAGGGGTTCTCTTAGCCCTATCTATAGATGGGGGGCGAGTGTGGTGTGGCTATATAGAGTTGGCCCCTATCATATAGAGAGAGGGGGCGGGCGGGGGAGTGCCCTCAACAACTCGGTTGAGTTCCCGAGTGCCCCATACATCAATTCAAGAAATGGGCATCCCTATCTATATAACTAGCCCTATATATCTATATCTATATCTATCTCAATATCTATATCTATATCTATATCTATCTCACTATCTATATCTATATCTATATCTATATCTATAGCTATATACGGGGCTTATCTATATCTATGCCCTCGACCAGGGTAATTTATGTGCTTGTCGAGGGAGATAGTGTTATTATAGCTATGCACTCGACCGACTTCGAGAAGGACTTTAGGTGACTAGGGCCTTTAGGCCATTTATGCACCCCTATCCCTAGTTTTTATAGTCAGGGCAGGCATTGATCGCACTCGACTGGAGGTTATGAATTGATTGAATAGGGCTTGATTCGGGGCAATTACTAACATTCTTTCGATGAATGGACCGGCTTACTGGATTCAATCCAAGTTCCACCACACCATTGTAATGGTGCCATATCATTCCTTTTCGTAGTAACCAACTGAGAGCACCATAGATAGGGTAGTTGATCAATTAACAGATCAGAGATAGAGATAGAGATAGAGATAGAGATAGAGATAGAGATAGAGATAGAGATAGAGATAGAGATAGGGATAGATGAGTGGGGGGCACGAGATAGACCATCTCACTACCTATCTATCTAGTGTGAGATAGACCAATGGGGTATGCGAGATAGATAGGGCTTATATAATGAAGTGAGTGTCGACCACTCACTCTAAATAGGTAGATAGATAGGGCCATCTCATGATCTCAAGTCTTATATATAGATGCCATCTCACTCTAGATATAGATAGAGAGGGGACCTAGAGTTTTAGGGGCTCATTTCTCGATGTAATGTCTTCAGGGGGATCAAGTTAAGTTAGATTTTGGCCTACTCTCTATAGTATATAGAGTTAGTCCCTCTCTCCTCCATCTAGATAGTAGAATGGCAGGCCTTTGATCGATCGATTGCCTAATAGGGCTTGGCGGCAGATGGGATAGGGCCGACCTAACATAACCTAACCTAACCTAACCTAACCCTACCCTATATAGAGAGAGGGCCAACCTGATAGAGATAGACCTGACCCCATCCATCTATAGAGATCTAGGATCTGGGTGGGGCCCTATATTAGAATTGCTTATGGCCAAACCCACCTATCCGATCTATATGCAAGCCTACTCAACTGACTAGCCTGCTATCGGGAGAGATATTGTCCTATCCCTCCAGATGGAATAGATACATAGGGCCTCAATTGACTTGAATCTATACGTGTAGATAGAGCCCCTAGAAATTGGTCTCTATGGGGTGGGGGAGCGGGGGATGAGCACTTGCATTTACATGATATGACTGATGAATGATTATATCATATCACATATAGAATCCAATCCGATCTAACCTAATAATTGGATGGGTGATGTGGTACCCCCCCTCTCTCTAGATTCTTTACTTTAAACTCTAGATTTGAGTTCAACCATATCTATATATAGGGGCCTTAGAATTTAGAGGGGGGGCGTCAATTACTGACTACCAACTAGATTTATGTCACCCCACTCTAAATTCTAAGGCCCCTATGTCACCCTATGCCCTAGACCCTATCCCTATCCCCATCTATATATCCCATCTAGATAGGGCACCCTATCTAGATGGGATATGGCAAGGCCTATATATCTATTTGGGAAAGGGAAATCGATTGACTCTCGATGCCATATATAGGGTCGAGCAGAACTATAACCTATATAGCCTCGTCTCTGGGCCCGTCAGCGCCCTCTACTCTCTATATCCTAAAGGCCCTCTAGATATAGATATAGATAGAGAATAGATATAGGGGTGGGGGAGGCCCTCGACTATAGTGATGGCATGGCCCCATCTAGAGATATCTGGCCCTATCTATTCTATCTAGGCACCTCACCTATATATATCTATACCCATATAGAATAGAGATAGGGCCCCTATCTAACTACTATATATGGGGGACGTTGGCCTAAGATATATATATGGGGGCGCAGTCTCTATTTTCTTGGCACCCCATAGATATCTATATATATATATATATGTCTAGGGGATATATATATGGGGGTGGGGCTATAGATAGTCGGGCCTCCTATATGAAGTAAAGATATATATATAGGGGGCCCCCTCCCCCAATCTATAGAGTATCCCGGTTAGCCTCCCCTATCTATATAATAACTGATATCAGTCATCTTTCTTTGATGTATGTATATATCTAGTATGGATCTATAGTCTAGACTGCATCACTCTAGTCTCAGTTGGGAATGGATGGATTGCATCACTATAGGACTCTACATATTAGTCGAGAATGGATAAAGTCAGGAATGGATGGAGTTGAGAATGGATGGACTGCATCACTATAGGACTAGACCCGTATGGCATAGCATCACTGCATTAACCACTCGATCGATGGGTGCCCCTCATGTTACGTATGGACTGCATCACTGCATTATTCTAGATCACTTCACTAGAGGGCTGGGCTAGGCTAGATGGTATGGGTAGATAGGGCATCATGGAGTATGGCATGGGCTAGGCTAGGTGAGATGGTATAGGTAGATAGGGCATCACTCACTTCACTAGAATATGGTATGGTATGGTATGGTATGGTATGATGGTATGGTATGGTATGGTATGGTGTGGTATGGTATGGTATGGCATTCACTAATTCAAGTATGGCACTAGAGTCTGGTTATGGCATCACTCACTTCACTAGAGAAGGATACTTATAGGGCATTGTTCGGACCACCTGAGATAACCGCTAATACTAATCCACCCAGCGCATACCACCCTTATTATGAAACCACCTGCCCTTATCTATATGGGAAAGCACTCTATCTATATTAGATCCCTACCCTCAAGTGATTGAATCCACCCTACCCTTGAGTGATTGAATCCACCTCTATTCTATTATATTCTATTCTCTATAGATAGGGGGTAGAAGTGATGAGGATTGGATTGAGCCAGACGGAGAGGAATACTAGATCTAGGATGTAGACTCGTATATATAGATCAGGGAGCAGATAGAGAGATGAGAGATGCAGACATGGCCATATAGATATATAGGGTGCCCCACCCCATCATGGGGGGTAGCATCTTTGAGTCCACCCCTTCTTATCTATATATGGTAGGTTATAGTGGCAGTCCTACATAGACTCCCTCCCTCTATTATCCTAGGGCCTAGGGCCTAGGGATAGTCGATCAACACTGCATTCGAGGCCTCTCCCTCCCCCTAGGTGTGTCCCCATATGGAATGGATAATGGAGATAAATTCCTTGTGTCCAGGGAGAGGAATTCCCATATAGATATATAGGTGACTGGGATGATTCCCATATAGATATATAGGCGACAATAGGATCGATCTATTCTATGGCTTATTGGTGGGCATCAACCCAAGGAAGGGAGGAGCACTTGATCAATGGAGATCAAAAAACTATAGACAATCATACATAATATGGATGGATGAACTCTCTATAGTCATAGTTTGATCAAAAACCAAATTGGTATTCATTGATGGATGGTATGTCCGGTATTCATTCATACAAACTGGTGTAGATGACCTCTCCCCACATCAAGACTTAGCCCTAACCTAACCCCTGGATTAGAATGGTATTGTATGGACTAGTTCCAAATGCATCACTATAGGTATAGGTACTCCCCACCACTATCTAGGGGGCCTAAGGCCTAATCTATAGAGAAAGACAGACTCTCTCTAATACCCACCCACCCCTATCTACTCTATTCCCATATAGATAGATAGATAGATAGATAGGGGTGGGTGGGGATTGGATAGAGATATAGGGACCCCCCTCTCTATATATGGTTGAGCCTCTCTGCCTTCTCACAGTGGGCACCACCTCTTCATCACTGTGCCATACCCTAGTCCTCTCCCTCATCGGGAGAGGGGTGCTCTCCTGATGGTAGCTCATATCACGTATATAGATGTAGTGATGGTCCATGAGATTAGTGGTGTACAGTCCAGTACCACCTCAGCGGTGTACCTTCACTCAATCCATTCCATCCCTTTCTTGTTGGTGCCAGCCACAACCAAGCAATAACTTAGGTACCGTCACCCCCACTCTCTCCATATAGATATAGATAGAGATAGTGGGTCGGGCCCGAAACCATATCTATGAAGGAAGCTCCCTAATCTGTAAGCATAGCGGATAAGCTACTCATTCAGCCCCAATGGAATGGTATGAGGGTGAGACGGGATCGGGAAGGTCTGATCCTCTGATTGACTCTATATAGAGGGGTGTGCATTAGGAGATTCATTAGGAGATGCATGTCGCTAATGCCACCCATGAGAGCGAGCCCCATCACTAGAGAGCAAGCCATCACTTCATTAAGAAGAGTGGCACCCTTGATCCATCTTTGCTTGATTGATACGATATAGAGTAGTCACCCATTGACTACTAGCTAGAGTGCCAGCTACTGGCCCTATCTATCTGAGGGGTCCAATGCAACACAAATGCATCCCATCTCATCATCCCTGATAGCCATTGGAAGTCTTCTTCTAACCTGTTGGAAACCCTGGGAGGGTTAGGGAAGAATGGGAGAGAAGCCTTTATTCTATCTACCGGCTTGGTTCAGTCTTCTAAGTCGTCCCTAGCCTTCCTCTCCAAGAATAGGATAGGCAAGGCAAGGATAGCACTCACTGAATACACTCACTAATCACTCGATTATATATGTAATACGAAGCCCTATATCTATCTCACTATCTATATCTATATCTATCTCACTATCTATCTCACTATCTATATCTATCTCACTATCTATATCTATATCTATCTCACTATCTATGTCTATATCTATCTCACTATCTATATCTATCTCACTATTTATATGGCACTCCTAGTTATATCTATAGGCAAGGATAACACTTGCATCTATATATATAGGGTAGGATAGCACTGCCCTATATATGGGATAGCTAGTTCTTTATATAGGCTAGGCAAGGATAGCACTCGATCAGATAGGTAAGAAGCAATAACAAGAGGCCCTATCTATATGACTGCTAGATGACTATCCATCCCACCGCTATAATTCCATCCAATCTCCATATATATAGATGGGCAGTCGAGCTGGAATGACTACACAAATAGAATGACTACATGAATAGAATGACAAGCCTGTAGAGAGAGGGGCCCTATTGCATCCATCTATATCCTACCATTGGGTGATGGGATCGATCCCCTCTACTTTTAAGATCTCGTTGGGGATCGACCCCTATCTAGACTTCATCAACTCACTTTAGAGGGTAGTCATATCATGTACATAATCTAGATCCACTCTCTCGATGCCCATCTATCTATCTATCTATCTATCTATCTATCTATCTATCTACCTATCTATATCTTGGCCCATAGATTTTTTATATAGCAATGATGTCTATATAGATATGGGGCATCGACAAAGTCTATCTATATAGGGGGTAGGCCCTCTATATAGATACGACATTTATGTAGATTTATAGGTGATCCCCTCTAGATTTTATGGATCGATCGACACAAATATCTAGATAGGGCTGGTGGGCCCCTTGCCATAGAGATTAGATCTATAGGCCCCCTCTCTATTATATGGATCAATCGACACAGATATCTAGATAGGGCCGGTGTTATCAGTGGTGAGACCACCATAGATAATATAGGGCTCAGTGGTGAGTGCTTGATGTTTGGTGCTAGGTCAGTTTACATATCCATCTGGGGAAGCTATGGGGTGTGGGTGCCATATAGACTATGGGGGTGCCACTCCCCTCCCCCTCCCTCTATTTTCTTGGCACAGTCTAGAGATAGAGTTTCATTGGCATCCCATATAGAGAGATATATGATCCCCACCCCCCATATAGATAGATAGATAGATAGATAGATAGATAGATGAGCCCCACTGTATAGAGTTTCATTGGCCCACCCCCCAATATAGATAGATAAATAGATATATGAGCCCCACCCCCCCATATATTTATATGATCGAGCCCCACCCAACTCTATCTATCGATCCTGGCCCCCCTCTAACTATCGCTGCCCCTCCCCCTCTAACTATATATTATTCACTCGTGGTTCGCGGAGAACTGAACTAATCTTGGGTGAGTAGATAATAGATATTGATATTGGTATTGTATTGGGTGAGCAACAGATCTTGGCCCCTCCCCTCTATATAGATTGGCGATTGGCCCCTCTCTTTTATCTATCCTGATCCTGGCCCCCCTCTAACTATTGTTGCCCCTCCCCCTCTAACTATAGATAGTTTATTCGCTGGTGGTTCATTGCCCATTTATATAGATATAGATATAGATATAGATATAGATTGGCCCCTCTCTTCTATCTATCCTAATCCTGGTTCAGGAGATTGATCCACCCCATAACTATCACTGGCCTCTAGTTCTAGTTTAGTGACCCCCATATCCATTTATATAGAGTAGAGGGGGGCCATACCATAGTGTGATTCAAAATTATTAGTCACTCATGTGACGTATAGAGTTTTTTTCTATTCAATAGAGAGGAGATAGTGATTTGATATACATATCGATCGAATCTAGATTATCATATCGTAGTTCTCATTCCATTCCGAACTGAGTATGTATATTCAATCGAGTATAGATTCGTCATCCCATATATATATATAATGGGATGGCAATATATATATATATATATATATATATATATATATATCGCCATCCCATCATGTGACATATATAGTCAGTCCCATCCCATATAGATAGAGAGATAGAGAGATTGACTCACCCTTATATATTACCCTATCCCTCTCTATATATGGTGCCCCTCTATATGTATGGTATGGTGGCCCCCCCTCCCTTATCTACATCTATATATGGGGCCCCCAATCTCAACTATCTATATCACTATCCCCCTCTATAGATATGGCGGTATCGATCAAGTGTCTAGTCCCTATAGAGATAGAGATAGAGATAGAGATAGAGATAGAGATAGAGATAGCGATAGAGATAGAGATAGAGATAGAGATAGAGATATGGGGGCCTATCTATATCACTATCTATATCTATATTGCTATCGCTATCTATATCTAAATCACTATCACTATTTATATCACTATCTATATAGATAGTGATATAGATAGGCCCCCATATCTCTATCTCTATCTCTATCTCTATCTCTATCTCTATCTCTATCTCTATCTCTATCTCTATCTCTATCTCTATCTCTATCTCTATAGGGACTAGACACTTGACCGATACCGCCATATCTATAGAGGGGGATAGTGATATAGATAGTTGAGATTGGGGGCCCCATATATAGATGTAGATAGGGGAGGGGGGGCCACCATACCATACATATAGAGGGGCCCCATATATAGAGAGGGATAGGGTAATATATAAGGGTGAGTCAATCTCTCTATCTCTCTATCTATATGGGATGGGACTGACTATATATGTCACATGATGGGATGGCAATATATATATATATATATATATATATATATATATATATATATATATCGCCATCCCATTATATATATATATATGGGATGACGAATCTATACTCGATTGAATATACATACTCAGTTCGGAATGGAATGAGAACTACGATATGATAATCTAGATTCGATCGATATGTATATCGAATCACTATCTCCTCTCTATTGAATAGAACAAAACTCTATACGTCACATGAGTGACTAATAATTTTGAATCACACTATGGTATGGCCCCCCTCTACTCTATATAAATGGATATGGGGGTCACTAAACTAGAACTAGAGGCCAGTGATAGTTATGGGGTGGATCAATCTCCTGAACCAGGATCAGGACAGATAGAAGAGAGGGGCCAATCTATATCTATATCTATATCTATATCTATATCTATATCTATATCTATATCTATATCTATATCGAGTATAGATTCGTCATCCCATATATATATATATATATATATAATGGGATGGCGATATATATATATATATATATATATATATATATATATATATATATATATATATATATATATATATATATATATATATATATATATATATATATATATATATATATATATATATATATCGCCATCCCATCATGTGACATATATAGTCAGTCCCATCCCATATAGATAGAGAGATAGAGAGATTGACTCACCCTTATATATTACCCTATCCCTCTCTATATATGGGGCCCCTCTATATGTATGGTATGGTGCCCCACCCTCCCCTATCTACATCTATATATGGGGCCCCCAATCTCAACTATCTATATCACTATCCCCCTCTATAGATATGGCGGTATCGGTCAAGTGTCTAGTCCCTATAGAGATAGAGATAGAGATAGAGATAGAGATAGAGATAGAGATAGAGATAGAGATAGAGATATGGGGGCCTATCTATATCACTATCTATATCTATATCACTATCGCTATCTATATCACTATCTATATCTATATCACTATCACTATCTATATCACTATCACTATCACTATCTATATCACTATTTATATCACTATCTATATCTATAGATTGGCAGATCAATTCTATAGATAGGGGCCCTAGAGATGAGATATGGCCTTCCCCACTTGATCATATAATTCTAGTCAAATAGAACTAGACTCTATACGTCACATGAGTCGACCCCTATCTAACTATCCTCTACTCTATATAGAAGAACAAGAACCCATATTTAGATTAATAGAGAAGGGGTGGGGAGTGGATATATATATAGGTGAACATAGATTTATCTGTAGTTGGTAGATCAATGTCTCTATATCTATATGGGGTTGGTCCCTCCCCTCTATAGATAAGGATATGGTATGGCCCGTTCCTTCCTTCCATGGTATCTATGGGGGCCCTCCCCTCTATATTAGATTATAGAGATGGTATGGCCCCTCCCCTCTATAGATATTGGAGATGGTGCCACCCCTCCTCCCCATCATTCAGTGGTTCCAGCGGATAGGAAATGAGATATGGCCATCCTTCGCTTCTAGAGAGTTGGTCTTATAGAATAGATATGGCAGCCCCATCACTATCTCTCTATGGCCCCTACCCATCTAACTATTAAATAGGGTGATCATATCAGATCCTCTCTATATCTCCTCTATATAGAACTAATTGGATCCACTACGGTTGACATCTACAGTTTCTAGTTGTTATCTCGGGAGCCACAGTCATGCTCGAGTAGCTGAGGGTTCTACAAATAGTTAGAGATGGGGCCCCTATCTAACTATGGGCCCCCTGCCCTGCAACTATATAGAGTAAAGTCTTAACCCCAGACCTGAAGGGGTGCTAGTTATGTATATCCAATATGGTGTGGACCGATCCCATAGTAACTAGAGTCTATGGCGATAGCTATAGATATATAGACTAGAGATAGAGATATGGCAGATCATATTAGTTAGTGCCACTCAAGCTATCACTTGAACTAGTTAGGTGCCATATCTATATATAGGCCACTATCTATCTGTTCATTCCCTCTATATAGATATTAATTAGATATATAGAGACATGGGGTGGGGATTGGATAGATATATAGGCATCATGGTTCACACCCTCTATATATATATATATATATATATATATATATATATATATATATATATATATATATATATATATATATATATATATATATATATATATATAGATTGGTAATGGTTGGTTCGCTGATCCTGGTTCTATTCATGGTTCACTGATCCTGTTCATGTTAATGGTTCACAGTCATAACTCATCCTATCATGGCTATAGATGGTGGTGGTCATCTCGCTCATATCCATATAGATAGGTGGATCTATCTATTGGTTTATAGCCCCCATATGGATAGATGGATATATAGGCATTCATTCTGGTTCCCCAACTCACTCCACTCATCTGGGCCCTCTATATAGATTGGTTCGCAGCCCGAACTTAGAGATAGAGATAGAGATAGAGATAGATATATAGGCCATTCATTCTAGTTCTACACCTGATATATATATATATACATATATATATATAGATATATATATATATATATATATATATATATATATATATATATATATTCTGGAGCCCCCGCCTCTATTCTATAGATATGGGATATGGGGCCCCTAACTAGTAGGCCCCTAACTATGGTATGGCCTCTATGGTTATGGGGGTCACTAGACTAGAACAGAATAGAACTCTCTATATATATGGGGCCCGGGCCCTATCTAATATAATATCTGGCCCTACCCTCCCCTCTATAGATATGGTAGATCGATATCAGTCTAGTTGATAGTTCCCCTCTATATCTATATGGGGTTGGCCCCTCCCCTAACAAAACTAGAGATGGTACTAATCTAATTTAATATCTGGCCCTCCCCTCTATAGTATAGAGATGGGACAGATCGACATCAGTCTAGTGGATAGTGTATCCCCTCTATAAATATGGGGCTTCCCCCTCTATAGATATGGATATGGTATGGCCCGTTCCTTTATGGTATGGATGGTATGGGGCCCCCTCTATCTAGTTTAGTTGGGCCCCCTCTCTCTATATCTATCTAGTAGTTAGTAGGTTGGCCCCTCTCCTCTATCTATCTATGGGCCCCCTCCCCTCTATGGATATGATATGGATATGGTAGTGGCCCATTCTTTATGGTAGGTATGGGGTTGGGCCCCTATCCCTCTCTCTATCTATATATAGGGTAGGGCCCACTCTAGTCTATCTCTATCTCTATCTCTATCTCTATCTATCCCCCATATAAAAATTGAAATTGTTAGAGTTAGAGGGCCCCCACCCTCCACTCCATATAGATAGATAGATAGATAGATAGATAGATAGATAGATAGATAGATAGATAGTTACTGGCCCCCTTTATATGTTATGGTGGGTCACTCATGTGATGTATAGAATAGATCTAGAGATAGAGATATAGATATAGATTGGGAGATTGGATGCCCTCTCTAACTAAACTAGACTAAACTAAACTAAACTAAACTAAACTCTATATGGCCTCCCCCCCAAGCCCCATATATCTATCTGGGTTAGATCTAATCTATATAGCGGGGGGGCCTCTCTATATAGATGGGGTTTTTTTGGCCCTCTATATAAACCAAACTCTATATGGGAGTTTAAAGTTTAGAGTTAGTTATAGTTTAGTTATATATAGAGGGCCCCTCCCCCCCTCTATATAAGCTCGAGACATATATATAGAGAGGGGGGCCCTCTAACTCTATCTAAATCCCTATATATATATATATAGAGAGAGGGGGGGCCCTTATATAGATTATATCTAACCCTAATAGATATATAGGGCTTTGCCCCCTAGATAGATCTACTAAATATTTAGGGCCACCCTATAGAGTTTAATGGGCTCTATCTTGGGGGGAAGGGGAGGGGCTCCCCATATAGAGAGAGGGGGGGCTCTATCTAGATTCTAAGCATCCCTTCCCTATATATAGATTAGATTAGATTAGATTAGATTAGATAAGGCAACAGTTCCCTTATATAGATAGGGGTTGGAGCCTTATCTATGGGGCACTCAACATGCCCTTATCTATCTATATGGCATCGGCCCTATCCTATAGATATAACTAGTGAGGGGAGAGCACTCAACCCTAAAGTCAGTCAAGGTGGATTCACCACTCCACTGTGCTAGATCGGATAGGTGGGGGCAGGGTTTGAACCTACAGTCTTCAAGTCATGGGCTTGACGAGTTGACCAATTACTCTACCCCACTTTGTTAGATATGGATATGGCCACAATGAATCAATGCCATATCCATATCTACAGATAGATAAGATAATATTCACTATGCTCAAGATAAGAGTCTATAATATTCATTACTCCATCTATATATATGGGATAAGATAAGATAAGATATATAGGGGGTGGGGGGCCCATAACCCATCTAGTTAGAGGAGGAGGGGGGGCAGAGCCTCGCTGAGCTAATGAATCAATGTGAATCCTATTACATACGTAATATGATTGGATCATTTGACTAGATATATAGATGGGAAAATAGGAATGAATGATATGGCGGCACCAACTTTCGCCAATGAACAATGGCACGATCATGACCACAGTCTAGAGATAGAGATAGAGTTTCATTGGCATTGGCACAACACTGTCTAGAGATAGAGTTTCATTGGCATGGCATTGGCATAATCTCATTTTAGTCTCTAGTTGGCACAGTATAGAGTTATTTGTGGCATCCCCATAGTATATAGTTTCATTGGCACAATATCATATGATATCTATTTTTTTGGCAAAATATTCATTGGCACCCCCATGGTATAGATATAGAGGGGTATTTGCCATAGTGAATACCCCATAGTCATATAGAGTTAAGTTTAATGGGGATTTAGATTGATTAAGCTCTATTCATTATGATAGATAGAGATAGGGGGTGGCACAGTCTATAGATAGAGATAGAGATAGGGGGTGGCACAGCTAGAGTTTCATTAGTGAGATAGAGATAGAGTTTCTTTGGCCCCATCTATAGAGATCAGATCTGGCCCTAGATATCTATCTGGGGTGGTCCCTCTATATAGATGGGCCTAGACTCTAGATGCCCTTGACTCTATCTAGCCCCCCAACCCCTATAGTAGAGAGTAGAGGCAGGTGGGAGGTCCCCTATGTATAGAATTCTCTCCCGATGGATTGGACTCTAGAGAGTCACCCCCTATCCCAATAGGGGTCACCATATATCATATAGAGGGTGCCGAACCGACTAGACTCTATATGTCACCCTCAGTGGATATGATATATTAATAGAATTGGGTGAGCGTAGCATGAGCAAAGCTCAAACTAAACTCAACCCCCCCTCTCTATAGATGGGGATAGAGGGGCTTGTGGATAGATATAATGGAATAATCAATGTGAAGATTTTCAATTCTATAGAGGGGGTGATTGGATAGATATATAGGTGTTATGCTCAAGGTGCCAACTAGATCTATCTAGACTCTATATAGCCACCCTCGACTGTAGTGATGGCATGGCCCCATCTATCTCTAGTTTAGTTGCAGGCGAGCGGTCCCCTGCTATATACAAATTCTCTCCCATTGATCGAGTCGTCAACCTCCCATATAGATAGGGTTGCCATCTATATAATCTTAATATATATCTATATAGGGAGGGGGTGCTAGATCTAAGATTGCATATCTAGTCTATACTATATAGCTCAGCTCCACCTATTCCCCATATCTATATATAGGGCCAGCTGCAGGAGATAGGGGATAGATGGATATAGATAGGGCCCTATACATCTATCTAGGGAGGCCCTATATCTCTATCCCTCTAACTACCACTTGACTGAGATGGGATATACCCCACCCCATATATCCCTATCTAAACAGAGGGGGGCAATGGCCCTATATATATCCACTTGACTGAGATGATATGAGATTAATACCATGTATTTTGAGCTTCGCTCATGCTACGAGTATAATATAGATGGGGGTGAGTGTAGTGAATCTATAGGGCACTCCAACTATAAAGGGGCATCTCTTCTAGTGCCAGGGTAGGGTACTATACACATCTATATTGATTTCACCTCATGTATTATTTTATTTGGAGAGTGAATGAAGTCAGTCTCTCCACCTTCCACCTTTCAATGGCCTTCAAAGATGTTTGGGGGGGGCTGATTAAAGATGTAAGATCAGCTTGCTCGGGTGCCTACGCGATCATCTGATCAACTGAATAGAGAGAGTAGGGGGAGGGCATTAGAGAGTGAGTATAGGGTGAGGGGGGTGAGTACTAAGAGAAGTAGGTAGTGGAGGTAGGGGGTATTTAGGGAGGTGGGCGTATACTAGAGAAATAGATATAAGACTAGAGTGCGTTAGTGACAGTGAGTATTGTCTTATTCCTTTTGATAGAAACAAGGCCATCAGTGAGGTGACTATCGGTGGGGTAAGATCATACACATGGTACAAAAGTGTGTGTTTGGCATATGGTATCACTAAAGAGAGAATGAGTAGCATTCACTTTGTGCCTTCGACACATCGCCCATATCTATTATTGTGTGGGAACGGTGATAAAGGATTATCTATCCACTTGGTTGTGGTACAAAGAGATACATGATGCGACCATACAAGTACAACTCTTAAAAGTGGAGTAGATCTATATTCATCTATTGGAAGGGAAGTTCCTTTCATAATAGTTGCTATTGCTACCTCCAGTCGTGTCATGTAGAACCCCTGCCAATCTCTCCCCCTCTTGGCCGCTAATGCCAAGACAAGTTTTCCATTAAGTATCCTCACCCACCTCATAGATATAGGGGGAATCTGCACCTTCCCAATTGACCTTATCCACTCTATATAGATATATAGCCACCCCTACCCCCAGCCATCAATGACCCTATATATAGCCCAATCTCTCTAGCTGGCGAGATCTATAAATGACCCTCGAGGTGATATAGTAGTTGGCACCTCTGGTCCATCAGTTAGGGGCTGAGAGTAGGATCATATGTAGCTAGGGTTGTGGAGAGTTGCCATCATGATGAATAGATGATACCTGACCTGACCTGATCGAAATACATCTCAATCAACATCTCCATCATGAAGAATCCTCATGGAATACATCTCAATTAGAATACTCTACAATCAGATCAGCTATATCCCTATAAGTTGATAGTCATCTCGTGATCGAAATAGAGAAACAAGAAAAACTCTACTCTATATAGCCATGACTGAGTGGTTCAAGTTGCCATGAGAGGAACTTTAGATAACTGTTTGTGGTTAAATGGTTAGGTGACTGGGAGTTGGCAACCCAATTGAGTCAAACATAGCCTAGCCATAACAGTTAGATAGTTATATACATAGTTGCTCTGCTACAGGGGGAGATAGGTTAGTACGTTGTGAATCAAGTTGGGCATCTCACTTGAACTAATTAGTTGGTAGTGTATGGTGAACTAGAAGTGGTTCACATGTTGTGATCAACATGCCGCTAGTGTAAACTAATCAACTGAGAAGCTGACGATGGATGACCCTTGCCACCCTTGCCTTGAAAGAAGAAAAGGTTGACACCCCCACACCATAGATAGATCTATAGGGTGGGGGGGAGAGGGCCCCTAGACATAGCTGGGTGACCTCACATCAGACTCTCTATATTCCCCCTCCATATAGAGTAGAGATAGGGGATAGAAGAGAATCCCATATAGCCTATCTATCTGGGGGCCAATTAAACTCTATACTATGGGGATTGGATATTAGGGGTGAGACCCTCGACCTTTGCTCTGATCAAGACCCTCAACCTCATATACATTAGAGAGTCACCCCAACCATATAGGATTCACCCTATGCCCTAGTTATAGATATGGGCCCAGATTTCTATATACAAATGGGGCCCCCTATCTATATATGGGAACTCCCCCATATATATAGAGAGGGGGCTGTCAGCCCCTATCTATATATATGGCTCTCTCTTGAGGGTGGACTCTAGAGAGTTAACCCCATATATAGATTCTAGAGGACTCATCTCATCTTCTCATCTATATAGGGGGTTGGGGTAGATACATGTCGAGGGAGACTCTCCATAGTCTAATCCGCACTCGACTTAGATGACTTCTATATTCTATTATATAGGATGATTGATTTGAAAATTGAAAAGAAACATGCAGAGAGGTTACCTAGAGTGCTGGGCCATTTTGAATCATACAATGACAAGCTCAGTCAAAGAATGTTATGGTTCCAAGTTGGAAAGTGACCCTCAGTAATAGGAGGATTGACCGATAGGCAAATTACCCGCAACACCCCCATATATATGGCCCCCAAATCATGCCACCTCTAATATTTTGATGTTACTGATTACTTTCACTTCTGTTATCCTCTAAAGCAAGCTTCTATTGATCTTCTTAGTCACACCCACACTGATCTCACTATTCGCACCCCCATGGATCTCATGCACTAAGATTCGCTTCTAATCCTAGGTTAGTCACTCTCTTATTGCGGTACCTCCATCAAATCTTGATTCTCATCAGATATGATATCTCACCCCCCCAAAGAAGATGGAAGGTGGCATGCACATTTCTAGAAGTTCTGAGTATATAGAGTGTCAGTTGGGTTGTTTATTCGTCACTAGCAGGCTCCTTTCGAGCGTCAGATCGATCAGTGTATGTATCATGGGCTGGCAATGGAACTAGCAATGGCAAGGTGTGTCCATCCAAAACAAACTTCTATAGATGCCTAAGTGATGAAGCTTGGAGAATGCATCAGGTATCATCCGCTGCCCATTACTGCCCTAGAGTTCTATCTAGGGAGAGAGCCCTAGAGTTCTATTTGGGGAGAGAGCCTGGGGGAAAGACAATGACCATCAGCCTTATACCTATATGCGATGAACTGGGGGAGGCATTTAGATTGGCTCTTTCTCACCCTAGATAATCAGCCATTCATTTCGGTATGGTTCCCCAGCATCCCTTCACCTTCACACAACCAACAAGTACTCTTGATTCAAAGGGTATTTGGGATTGAATTCAACAACGAATTCCGCATCTTCATCACCATATGGAACATATGGAAAACATCACTGGATACATAGAGATGAGTTTAGTGAAGGACCTAAAGTGGGCTTGATCTCACCAACCTGAAGTGGGTGAACTGACACCAATCAGCTGCTTAATCTCCCTTATAGATAGATCCAATCCCCACCCATATATATTAACTATAAAGAATCAATCCCCATTAAACTCAACTCAACTCAACTCAACTCAACTCAACTCAAATCAACTCAACTCAACTCAACTCAACTCCTATATATATCTATATAGAGGGGCTATCTATGGGGGGAAGTGAGAGTGCCGACTATCTACTGGTCCAATTCAACACTGTGGGGGGTGGATCTATATACAGGGCCCCAATTCTATATATATTTAGGCTAGATGGACATGGCCCACTGACTACTATTGGTTGGCTCAATAGATGAGGAGCCATATAATCTAAATCTAGTGGAGCCCTCGGCCTCCCAACTCTATCTAGGGTAGGGCCTACCACCCCAAATAAGATATATATATAGGGCAACGGACCTCAACCCCCTCTATATATAGATGAGATATGGCTATATAGATGAGATATGGGTAGTTGGCCAGTTCTATTCTATAGATTTAGCCCCATATAGAGTTAAGCAAGGATTCCCCCCATGATGTGATGAATAATGAAAAGGCAAGATGGTGAGTAGAGGGGCCACTCGGATAGGTCTGACTTAGAAATAACTCAAACTCAACTACAATAGTGTTGTAATGTTGTTGGCACTCACTCACCCCTCTTTATAGTCGACCTACTCTCTACTGATTATGACTACAAGGGTTAGTTGGTCTGCACTCACTCGATTGATAGACTATCACCCATTGACCAAGAACTATCAAAACTAGAGTAGGTAGGTGGGTACTATATGCCCCCATTGACTGACGAAGTGGGGATGCTCTCCTCATTGTCTACGAGACATATAGCATGAATGACCAATAGGTGGTAATTGGTCTCAACTACAATACTACTCTACTAAACATATGACCAACCAGATGGTACTAGTAATTGGTCTCAACCCCATAGATTAGCTCCATCTATTCCAAACTCTCTTGCACCCCAACTCTCCCAGCGAGACAGAGAATCTATAAATCTCTCCACTTTGATCCAGCTATACCCCTCCCCCACCCCCCTATATAGACTCTATATGGGATTCTCTATGCCCTATCTCTCCTTGAAGTGGGGAAATCAGACCCACTTTGGGCTATAGATCTAGTCTTCCATGAGTACCGCTTATCCTCTAGTTGAATTGAAGCTTCATTGGGTTGACCACAACACAACATTAATGGTCTATCAAACTTCGTGAGATAAACAATCATCCATCTATTATATACATGATGCGATGGGAGATCAACACTCAACTCACTGTATATGGTATACCTATATATCTATCGAATGATAGTTTGATGGCATCAATACAGTATTGGGTCCTCCCCTAGATATATGGCTCACACCCCCATCAAAGTAATGAAACCCCCTGGGTATCTTGGTGTGGTAACTCTATAGATCTATATATATCTTGGTGTGGTCACTCTAGAGTCTAGTCAGTTGTTTAGTTGGTCGTTAGCAATATTCTCTATTGTTTTTAGGGTATGGCCCCCTTCAAAGCAATGAAACCCCCTGGGTGTCATTTAGTTAGTCATTAGTCGAAGTAAGATCTATATCTATCTTGGTCACTCTAGAGTCTAGTTGAAGTCTATCTAGAGACACTCACAATAATGGCAAGAATGGTGTGGTAACTCTATAGTCAGAGTCTATCTATCTATCTTGGTCACTCTAGAGTCTAGTCAAAGTCTATTTATCTTGGTGTGGTCATAAGAGATGGTATAGATCTATATCTATCTCATAAATCTATAGATCTATATCTATCTTGGTGTGGTAAGCAATATTCTCCCCCTTAAATAGAACAGTAAGAGACACTCACTGTAATGGCAAGATAAAAACAATATGGGTATGGGCCCCTAAATAAACTAGGGGAGACCCTTTCGAACATAACATCTAATTTATAAATGAAACTAGAATCTATACTACGCCAATTAAATTAAACTCTATAGACTCCCCCCTTAACCCCTCTCTATATAGATGGGGTATATAGGCAGATCTCTCAAGATATATAGAGAGGGGGCCTCCCCCTCCAAATCTCAATATAGGGTAGGGGGAGTGCCGCCTCGGCCTCTATATAGATAGGGATAGAGCCCCATAGAGAAGTCCCATATAGAGTCTATATAGGGGGGTCAGGGGGTGGGGATTGGATCTGCCTAGATAGGGGAGCACAAATGCCCTAGCCAACCCCCTATCTAATCCCTCATCATGGTGACTCCCAGTTAAATATAGATAGGGTGATTGGCCAGATAGCCAGATAGATAAGATATATAGGGAGGGGGGAGGCCACTGTATAGATTTTTTTTGGAAACCCCAACCATATAAAGCTAAGTTGAGTTCAATGGGCTCTATCTATTGGGGGCCCAATAATATATATATATATATATATATATATATATATATATATATATATATATATATCTCGTAGCCCCTATATATCTTATCTTGTATATCCCCTATATATAGATATGGGTGAAAAGATTACTTATCTTAAGCGTAGCCCCCCCTCCCTGAGCATAATACCCATATATATAGATGGAGTAGCGAATAGAACGTAGCCCCCATCTATATATCTCACAGTAAATATTTGTCTTGTATATCTCCTATATATAGATTAGATATGGGTCTCCCCTCTCTATATAGGGTCTAACTGCTTATCTTGATATATATAGATATGCCCCCCCTCTCTATAGAATATAGGGTCTATCGAGACCCCATATATATATATATATATATATATATATATATATATATCTCATAACGAATACCCTTATATATATATATAGATGGAGTAGCGAATACTAGGGTGAGGGGCTCTATAGTCTAGTCCGTTGTCCATCCACATCTATGCCTCCATCTTGGGTATAGCCGGTGAGGGGCATAGCTCTCTAGTCTAATCTATTCTATTCCATTCTATTCTATTCTATTGATTCAACCCATATATATAGAGTTGACCCTCTCTCTCTCTCTCTCTCTCTCTCTCTATATATATATATATATATATATATGGGAGTTAGTTATAGTTGGGGGGGGGGGAAGGGGAGGGGCTCCCCAATCCATAGCTATTGATTTGAGTAGAGTGGAATAGTTGAGATGATTCTTGAGTGGGATTGATTCTCTATCGATCCGATCTGATTCGATATGATCTATATATATGGCCGCCGGTGAGTGCCATTTGGGCACGCTCGAGTATTCTCCATTCATCTCCATTCGTCTCCACTCATTATCTTGGTAGTAAGGGTTTTATCTTTATCTGAAGAGTTAGTTAGGGGCCTATCTATATATGGCATGGGGGTGTAGTGGGAGATGAAGTTATTTAGACTGGCAAACATGGATAGACTAGACTCTTTACCAGTACCGAATGGATGGCTACCCTCTTGGGGAGGGGGATGGGTGGATGGGCCATCTATCATTATCTATATGGGGGTGGGGGGGGGGGGGTTGGGCATCAATCATATCATGTATATAATGGATGCCACCTATTATTTGTCTATCTAGATCTTCATTCTCCCCTATAGATCTATATGGTGAGGGGTGAGCGGAGCATAATGAACCACTCGCTTTCTACTTACAGAAAGTGAGCCCCCCCCTCTATTCTATATGGGATATGGGGCACCCTATAGATCTATATTCCCCTATCTATATGGGGGAGAGGGCTGATGGGGGGCACTCTCCCCCAGATATCTAATAGATCTATTCTATATAGGCCCCCCCAAGATAGAGTTTCTTTGGTCCTATATAGATCTGATCTAACCTAGATAGATAGGGCTTGGGGAGGGGCCTCTCTATATAGATTCTAGTAGATCTAATCTATATATCCCCCCCCAAGATAGAGTTTCTTTGGCCCTATATAGATCTGATCTAACCCAGATAGATAGGGCTTGGGGGGGGGGGGCTCTCTACTCTATAGAGTCCCATATAGAGAGATAAGTTTAGTTTATATAGAGGGGACCTCTATATAAACTAAACTCTATGGGATAGATATAGTTATAGTTATTATAAGGGGGGAAGGGGGCCCTTGAACTATCTATCTGGCAAGGGTCGGGCACCCTATCTATCTATATGCCCCTATCTATATGGGGGAGAAGGGTGAGCGTAGTCTAGTTCAATTGGCCAACTATATCTAGGGGCCACCCCCTATATCTCTTAGTTGATCTAAATTTAATCCATTTATGATGGATCATACTAGATTCGGCTAGGCTCACTCTAGAGTTCAAGGCCCTCCCATTGGCACACTATATCTTTCTTATCTATAGGGCCACCAGATAGATAGTTTAGGGCTGCTAGCCAAATCTCTATACTCTATGCCAGATAGATCCAGATAGAACTACAGGGCCCTCCCAAGAGTATGCCAAATAGGTATATAGGGCCAAGATTCTAATTGGATAGTAGATTTTGATCGGCCAGATAGATGTATAGGGCCCTCCCGTGAGCCTCTCTCTGGGGCCCCCCTCCACCCAGCTCTTTGTTTGTGAGGGAGGGGAGGATGGGATGCCAGATCCCAAATAGAGATGAGATAGGTTGTCGAACCTAGATAGAGATAGGTGGGGTTGAGTGCCTCAGGTGTCCCCAATGCCCTGTTTGAATCTCATCAAGGTCCATATAGCCATCCCATCAACTTGATCTGATATGATTCAACACCATCCCATCAACTTGATCTGATCTAATGCCATCCCATCAACTTGATCTGATCCAGGGATGATCCCAATCCAATCATTGACCATATATAGGGGGATTGGGGTCGAGGATATTGGGGAATAGATCTAGCTACCCCTCCTCTCTCATTTATCTATGGGGTGCCACCATAGACATAGTTAATAGATATTGAGCCCATTAAACTCAACTTAGATGGCCTGGGGGCTTAGGGCTTGGCCCCATTAAACTCAAATCAACTCAACTCAACTCAACTTATATGATATGGCCTAGGGGCCCCATTAAACTCAACTCTATATGGCTATATATTGGGGAGGGGGTGTCCCCCCCTCTATCTCTATCTATCATAGTGAATATAGACCACCCATAGACATAGTTAATAGATATCGTGCCTCCACTCTATCTCGTAGCGAAAATATCTAGCCCCTCTCCCCTCTCCCCTCTCTCTATATATAAAACTAACTCCCATCTATATATAGAGGCACTTTATATGGTTGGGGGTCCCCAATCCCTATATATTTAGGCCGCCCTCCCTAGATATCTTATCTTGAGTGTAGCGAATAGGATAGACTCTTGAGCGTAGCCCCCCTCTATAGATGGCTATCTGGGGATAGACTCTTGAGCGTAGCGAATATTATCTTGAGCATAGCAAATATTATAGACTCTTATCTTGAGCATAGAAAATATTATAGAATCTTATCTTATCTATAGGGTGGCCCTCTATATAAACTAAACTAAACTAAACTAAACTAAACTAGACTAAACTAAACTAAACTAAACTCTATATGGTAGTTCCCTCTATATATTAGTTTCTATGGGACCCTCTATATATAGATGGGAGTTTAGAGTTTAGATATAGGGGGCCAAAAAAACTAGACCCCCCCATCCCATCTATATAGAGAGGGAGAGGGAGTGGGGGGCCCAAAAAACTAGATCTTTAGGGGAGGGCCACCCCCAACCATATAAAGTGATTGAGTTAGTTTAAATATAGAGGGGCTCCCCTCCCCATATATATAGAGAGGCCAAAAAAACTCTATATATTGGGGCTCCCCATATCTAGAGAGAGAGGGGGCCTTAAATTTCTCTCTATTATTATTATAGGGCATAGGGGCCTTAGACTTTAGAGGGGGGGTGACTAGGCTATATAGCTATCTATATATAGTCGATAGTCGGCACCCTATATCTAGATATGGTGATCCTATCTAGATAGATGGGAGGCCTATCTATATATATGGGGAGCCCTATATATCTATGGGGGGAGACTCTCTATAGTCATGCTCTCAATCGAGGGATACTCTCTATGGTTAGCATGTTCTCGATTGATACCTCCCCTGCCCCTATATAAATAAGCGGGCCTCCCCTACCCCTCCCCTATAGATCTATTTGGCCCACATAGTTCTAGTTATAGTTCTAGTTATAATTATAGTTATAGTTAGAGTTAAAGTTTATATAGAGGGGGAGGGGGGGCCCTATATATCTATATGGCAATGGGAGAGAATGTAGGGGACCACCCACCCAGATCTCTATCTCTATCTCTATCTCTATCTCTATCTCTATCTCTATCTCTATCTCTATCTCTATCTCTATCTCTATCTCTAGACTAGGGTCGAGTGCCAGTAGGATAGGTAGGACTTCTCTTTTTGGTATGCCGCTCTTGAGTTTTTCAGAGCGAGGGAACAGAATGAAGTGGGTGATGTTGGAATTTGCACCCATTTATATTTATCTAGTAATTAGTTTGCTAGTCTCTTTGATCCCACTTGGTGTCCCCTTCCTATTCAATTCCAATGGTTTGACTTACCTTGAGAAATTGCCAGCCCACGAATGTGGTCCCGATCCTTTCAGTGATGCTAGAAGTCATTTCTATATACGATCTCATTTGCTTCCCATTCTACTTATTACCCCTGATCCAGAAGTCACCTCCTTTTTCCCTTGGGCAGTCTCTCTCAACAAAATTGATCTATTCATATTTTGTTCCATGATGGTGTTCTTATTGATTTTGATGATCGGATCTATCCATGAATGGAAGAAGGGTGCTTTGGATTGGGAGTGACCCCCTATCTATATAGATTAATGGGCAATGAATGATGGGGCAATAGGGGGGAAGACGGGAAGAGCGATGCCTACATTCAATCAATTGATTCATCATGGTAGGGAGGAGAAATGGTGCATAGACCGTACCTGATATTTGGATCAATGTCCTCAGAAGTAAGGAGTATGCCCACGCATTTCAATGAGAACACCAAAAAAACCTAATTCAGCTCCACGTAAGATAGCCAAAGTACGGTTGAGCAATTGACACAATATCTCTACAATCATTCCGGGTGAAGGTCATAATCGATAGGAACATCCTATGGTGTTGATCAAGGGAGGTAGAGTGAAAGATCTACCAGGTGTGAAATCCCATCATATTTAGGGAGTTAAGGATTCACTAGAAATTTTGGGTCAGAGAAGGGGCAGATCAAAATATGGCACGAAAAAGCCCAAATCGAATGTGAGACAGAGCTAGGTCCATTCCTCTATTCCAACTCATAGCCAACCCAGCTATTAATATTAATAAAAAAAGAAAAATAAAGTACTAAGTAATAAGAACTTTAGTACAGTCCTTTATTTTTCAATAGCTTAGCCGAGAATTGAGTGAACCTATTCATGATTCCAGCTGGGGGGACCACTATCTAAGGACATTGCCTACATTAAGATCTAAAACTTGTCGTCTACTTCCAGGAAATGTTTGGAACAAGAGACTGACGAGGATACAACACCACATCCTCTGAAGATTGAAGAGCAAGAGAAGATCTATTGGGAAGAATCTGTCTCTGAGATAGAATTTGAACAGTTATCTTAAACCACGAGCCATACGAAAGTTGTCCCCCTTTTATGGAAATCTACCTATTGCAAAGATGCACGGAGGGACAAAATGAGCTTCATATATACCTTTTTTACTCAATCCAAAAATGAGATCAGACGTCATCCTAGTTTGTCTCCATTTTCATGAAACTCTTCCTCAAGTGAGGCAGCTTATAAGTCACCAAAAGATTCGTGTGAATAATGAAATGGTCAACATGACTCATTTTCAAGTGTCCCATGGTGATCTAATCCCTATTGGAGAGAATTCTATCAAAACAACCATGGGGAGGAAAGTGAGGAAATATTTTTATATCAAAGGATTTGTCAATCAAATCATGGGCAAATGTTGTAATCACCCCCAGGGAATGTGGAGAAGAATGAAAAAAGGATGGTTCTGCCTACTGGAGAAGAGACAAGGGTGCTGCCTCTTACTCAAATCCTTGTTTATATAACGGTTTCACTCTCCCAAATAGTGGTGCAATTCCATGCAGATGCAAGAGGCCTATAGATCTATATGCCCAGAGGGGAAAAGTTCTGTATTAAAAGGAGTATGCTTGGGTAGCTTGTTCACCAAGCACGACAAAATAAAGAGAAATTTGTATTATTCCATATTATTAAAGAGAAGGAATGGGTGTCTGTCAAGTCTCATTGTCAATAACAGACCCCTATCTATATCTATATATGTGCTATGTTGCGATTCAACCTATTGGTTTGAATCCCCCTCCAGGAAACCCCCTCCAGGAAATCCCCCTCTGAGAAATCCCCCTTCAGGTGGAGGAGAATCAGAGAAAATAGAAGAATCAAAAGAATAGAACTACCTACTCATTACTTGGAGGTCAATCATAGAACACCGAAAGCTATGGTATCTTACGGACCTGACATAGGTCACATCCCTCCTGACATGAGATTGAAGGATTCAAACCTTCCCTGAATGAAACAAGGGGCTCGATTGGAGGGAGATCTAGATTTAAGTGCTCAACCGAATGGAGTGCAGTGAGCAACGGAAAACAAGACAAATTACCATATAGGGCTTTCTTGAGATCTCACTCTTCTCTTTACTTCAATGAAGTTATTTCCATATCTAGATAGCGCCCCCTCCCCCTCCCCCTTCCCCTCTATATAATATGATATGATACGATACGATATGATATATGGGGTTATTCTTCACGGTTCACATACCCATATAATAGAGAATAGAGAATATATAGAGAAGCATTTAATTGATTCGATTGGCTAACTACACTTATCTGGATGGGGATCTATCTCCCCATCCATATAGGGTGAGGTTGATTGGTAGGTTCTATACCAGAGAAGTTCTAGTTATCTATTTCTATCCCCCAAGAAATATATATATATATAGATATAGATATATATATAGATATAGATATAGATATAGATATGGATATAGATATAGATATCTCGGGTTTGTTTGAGAATAATGAAGAGATAGGGATCCCCAGATATAGATACAAATACAAATAGATATATAGGTGCATCGAGGGCCCCATCAATATATATATATATATATATATATATATATATATATATATGACCGTTCCCCTATCTCTATGTCTCCCCCCATATAGAGATAGGGGAGCAGTGGCCTCATAGAAAGTGTGAGAGGACGGGGTGAGTGATGTATTGGATACTCACACAGATATAGATAGGGGCCCCTCACCCTCACCTCTCACCCTAAAATGATGATGATGTCACCCTTCCCTTAATTGATTAATTAAGTTAATCAATACATACATACATACACACACACACACACACACACACACACACACACACACACACACACACACACACACACACACACACACACACACACACGCACGCACACACACACACACACACACACACATATATGGCCCCTCCCCTTTCTATATTCTATAGATAATTGGTGATTGGTGATTGGCTGCCCCTCTTGCGTATCCACCAATCTCCGCAGCCAATGCCAGAGATTTGATCATGAAGTGCTCATCGAATTGATTCCAGTAAGAATGCAGGTCTGATCTGGAATGTTCAGAGAAATAAGGGTAGAGATATTCACCAATCGGTGTAACTTATTCATATGGGAATTCCCCTACCCCACTCTCAAATAGATAGGTGACAGATTGGGTAGAATGCTCCACTCCCACTCCCTATCTATATATGGTGCCATGCCACAGGAAAATGGCAAATGAATGAATGAGTGATATATAGATGCCCCATCTATATATAGAGGGGAGGGGGGGCCCTTGTCCCCTCTATATATATCTATATGGGAATATATAGGGAGCCCATATATCTATCCACTCCCCACCCAATTCTATTAATCCCTATCCCCATCCCCATCAGAGATAGAGATAGAGTTTCTTTGGCATTGGCATTAGCCCCATTCCCATCAGAGATAGAGATAGATTTTCTTTGGCATTGGCATTGGCCCCATCCCCATATATTCTATTCTATAGGATAGGGATATCCATCTAACTCTATACAGACTACGCCCCCTTCCCCTCCCCCTTCCCCTCCCCCCTCTATATAAACTCTATGGGATATGGGTTAGATACGGGTATATAGATGGATAAGGGCCCCCTCTATATATAGAGGGGACAGACATGATATATAGAGAAGAGAATCCCATATATCTATCCACTCCCCACCCAATTCTATTAATCCCTATCCCTATCCCCCCTCTCCCCTCTCCCCTCTCAATATAGACTGAATATATGGAGAGTTAGATAGAGTTTAAGTTAGTTTAGTTTATATAGAGGGCCCCCTCTAACTCGAGACATATATATAGAGAAGAGAGGGGGAAAAAAATACCCCCATATATATAGAGAGGGGGGCCAAAATAACTAGAATAGATAGAGAGTAGAGAGGGGGGCCAAAGACACTCCCCATATATATAGAGAGCCCCCCCAAACCTTATCTATCCCATATCAATATCAATATCAATATCAATATCAATATAGAGGGGGAGGGGGAGGGGGAGAGGGAGGGGTAGGGGGAGGGGGAGGGGGAGTGGGGAAGGGGAAGGGGGTTAGATCTATCTAAGGGAGGCCCTCCCCCCTCCATTAATGACCATGACCATGACCATGATAATGACCCCATAATCTATATATAGAATATAGACAGAGGGGGTCACGTCCCCTCCCCCACTATAGACTTGATTGAGTTTCTTATTTTGATCTTGAAATCAATCCATCTATCCATCTATTCTATATAGAGTGGTACCAAATTCTAGTGGTATTCAGGCCAGAGGGGAGAGAGCTAGTGGTACCAGATTAGATTCTATGATAGCCATGTGGCGTGGCCCCTGTAGATATCTGAATTGAAGAGGGCGCCATCCATTATTAAGTCACTGATATTTGACTATAGATAGTTGAGCGGTGGATGGGAGTGGATACTCAATAGCGACGAAGTGGATTGGGAAATATGAATCAAGTAATGAATGTGTTGAGGATCCATATATGACGAGTAGATCTCCTTGAGAGTTCCTAATAGTGGTCTCAACGTAACTAGATTGAACTGATATATAGGGTGCAAGCTGGGTAGAATAGTATTAGCCAAGCATGGAGCTGCCCTATATATCTAATCTAGGCATTTGTTAGACTCTATACAGCTAGGCGCGATCCAGCCCCCTATCTCCTATCTGGTAGCATGACTATCCTATCATAGATGATCCTTTCTTTCCCCACTCTATATATCTATCTAGGGAGAGGTTGATCCTCTTTCAAACTATAGAGAGTTCTTTACTGCCAACTCCATTCCCCAAGCGAGATCTGCATGGTGTGGTCGATTCATAATGAAGACCCCTATATCTATTCTACCCTGGTTATGAAGCTATAGGGAATGATAACACATACGACAACATGTATGGTCTGATTCAATTGATCCAATCACCCACGAGCCCTATAGTTCTATCTTGGGGGAGGAGGCCTATCTATATATTATATGGGGACTCACGTTGACAAATCCCTTATCCCTTATATAGATAAGAGATAGGGGGATGGAGAGATATATAGAGTGGGGGCCCCTATCTCTACTTTTTATGGGGTGCTATGCCCCTCCCAATAGATAGAGTTTTTTGGCTTTATATCTAAACTCTAAACTTCCAATGCCAATCCCCCCCACCCCATATCTAAGCTGAATATAAAATCTATCTCTATCTCTATCTCTATCTCTATCTCTATCTCTATCTCTATCTCTATCTCTATCTCTATCTCTATACTGCACTCGACTGACCCCTAGATAGTGGCAGCACCTTCCATATCAGGTCAGTCACTCTTTGGTTTAGAGTGACTTACCCTTGCCCTCTAATGGGGCATAGTATAGAGATAGAGATATAGATAGAGTAGATAGGTGGAATGTTTGACGGATCCATATAGGGCCGCAGGAACTCTCTGGGTGATCTCTATCTGGAAGTAGAACCCTATCTCCCTCGGGCCAAGCGCAAGTGGTGGATACAATGGGGAAGGGCCCATATAACCTCTCCAACCACCAATTGAGTAATAACTTGGACAATCACCCTCACCCTATGCAAAGCTCCTCCCCTTGCTATTAGTTATCAATACGTGAGGTGGGAGAGTATCAAAAGAAATGATTTGGAGAAGTTGTCTCATATTACAATGGAAAGATCGTCGCCTACTTAGTGGCATATTGCATATGCGAGAATGGATTGAGATAGAGTTCCCTTGTCATGCTAAAAAAACATGCATTGCACTGCTAAACATTTGGGAAAGGTGAGTGGTACACCTATCTCCATACTGGAGAGAAAGTATGGCCAACGACTCCAAAACACCATTCCCCCCTTTCTCTCTGATCGAGAGATGAGAAGTCTATTTCATCAATTCCTCCACCAATATCAATGAAGGAAGATCTTCTAAGTATAGATAGGAGGAGAAGGGGACCCTATGGATATAGATGGGTTTCTTACCTTTCAAGGTAGTTGCTACTCATGCTTGTGTTAGTTCTCGCTTCCAAGCTCAGGTTCAGAATGTGACTCGTGTTGGATTTTAGTTAGTCAGTTAGTTAGTTAATCAGTCACCATATATAGATATAGATAGTGATATAGCTGAGGATGAATGGAATAACCAGATAAGATATATAGATGTGGTCGACCACCCTCCCCATAGAGAGTAGATAGGCTCCTAACCACATAGGTTGGTACGCATAATATCATCGATCGAGAGAGGGTGCCCCTTCTATATCTATCTCACTATCTATATTTATCTCACTATATATATCTATAAATAAACCTACCATCTATTATATACTCTACGTGAGATGACTGCATCTATCTATTTGGCTAGTTGAGATCGTCTATTAGGCCCACCCGATCGCTATCGAGAGGGGGTGAGCAAATCTTTAGGGGAATCTAGATATAAATAGAGGTTGTATCATGTCTATAATCTATCTATCTATCTGACCAGTTGAGATCATCTATTAGATTATCCCACATGATCAAATAGAATTAATAATCTATTTATGGGGTGCCACCCCCTCTATCTCTATCTCTATCTCTATCTCTATCTCTATCTCTATCTCTATCTCTATCTCTATCTCTATCTCTATCTCAATCTCATAGTTAATCTAAACCATGCCACCCCCCATCTATATATCCCCTAGAACTATATGGGTGAATCCACTCTACTCTACTCTACTCTATCCATAATTAATCAAATACCATGCCAAGATAGGGTTTTTTTGGCCTCTATCTCTATCTATCATAGTGAACATAGACCGAGCCCCTCCCCCTCTCTCAATCTAAATCAATCTATGGGGTGGGGGTGGGGGTGGGGGGATTGATAGCAACACCTATTCCTGGGATTGGCCACCAATCCTATCCCATCGATCAGTATTGGGTGGGATCAAGGAATCGGGATGAAGGATTCTTTGTTTCACGGAGTGGGATGGGAGTGAAGAACGGATGAGGGCAGGCCCCTATCTCCCTCTATATGGGGGATGGGGGGCACCCTATATATAGATGGGGGGATGGGGGGGCACCCTACCCTATATATAGATGGATATGGCCTACTATGGAATAGAGAAAGGCTGTCGACACTCCCTTGCCCCTAGACCTAGTTATAGAGATGGGGGTCGACTATTCCTTTCATGATATGTGCTCGACCCCCCCTCTATATAGATAGGGATATACCTGTCTATTCTTTGGGGGCCCCCTCTAGATATATAGGCCTCTATCTAGATGGGGTTGAGGAGGCTGAGCCCTATATATCTTGATTGATGCTTCAGGTCATCTCTCGACTTGCACTAACCAACTCCACTCTATATTGCTTGCACTTGATCAACCATAGACATTGCACCATTTATGCACTCGATCAGGGCAGATAAATAGGGCATATCTAACCCTTAACTCTAATCTAATCCCAGTGAGCGGCATGGATAATCATGAAATGCCATAGTGAATGGTGATGCCGAACATCCTATCTATCTTATCTTGCGAGGTTGACGATACGGGGATGAGATGGAAATGATAGCAATAACAATAGAATGGAGTTGGGATTGAACCCACCCTGCTTAAAGAATTCAAACTGATTAGTGAATGCATATCTCTAAAGGCCCTTCAAACTGCCCTGACTATGGTATGGATAGTTGGCCCCATATAGATTACTCACTCATGCCCTAACTCATACCAACTCTTAGTCGAGCCAATTGTATTTGAGGTGGAGCCTCGGCCCTCATCCTCAGTAGCCATATATCTATCTGTGGCCACTCATGTCACATCTTCTAGATAGATGGTGGCATCATCCATTATATATGTGACGTGATATTAGTCATCACTCATATCAGTCATCAAAGTCATCAGTTGTATCACTAGATAGAGATCCATCTATTTGTGATATGATACGACTCATATCGGTTGATCACTCATATCAGTCATCATCTCACGTATATAGTCATCAATTGTATCATGTTCACGAGGTGATATATCGATGGTGGATGGTGAGATGGTGGCATCACTCTCTATGGCATCACTCAACCGTCGAGGGAGGATAGGGGGCACTCGATGCCTACCCTATATATCTATCTATTTCTGAGATAGAGTTTAATTGACACTTACATATATAGAGAGGGCCCCCCTAGATAGAATAGAATAGAATAGAATAGAATAGAATAGATGGGGGATGTACTGTATACCCTGATTCCACTGGTGTGGGATAACTACTTTAGATAGGCCAGGCCACATAGAATATAGATCGCCACGGGACTGGTCAACTCTGCGGCACACTACACTATGTGGTATAGATTGCCAAGCCGATCTGATTAGAACCTAACCTTGGCATCATTAGTTAGTATGCATTATATAATATAAGGCACCTCAGGTGGTGGAAAACTAAATTCTAGTTCTTGATATTGGCACTGTGATATTCAACCCGAGGAGGTGCATGCCTGAGGAATTGTATCTATCTATTGTCTTCCCACCACTCCAAATACCTAGATAGACCTCAGGAGGTGGAGGTGAAAGACGATCAGATGGTTGCATACAGTCCAGTAGTGCACTCTTCAGTGCCTTACCTCTATACATCTCCAAATAGTGGTAGGTAGGCCCAACACTCTCGGGAATGGATAGAAGTCAGTGTCAGTAGATAGAGTGAAGATTATTGGGCAGGAAAGAGAGGTGAAAGAAAGATGAAAGAGAGATAAGCCCTATCAAGATAGAATTCTAGGGGAATTCTATATAGATATGGCTCTCTGATGGTCGAGAAACATCCAGGGGTAGGGCAGAAGACTCGACATAACCACCCTAGATATAGTTGGGTAGTTGGTTGGTGCCAGGAAAAATGGGTTTGTGCCACTGGGGGCTTTAGTAGGCGGGCACCAACCTCACTAGAATATCACAGTTACCGAGTGCTTTCTATCGAATCTATATATGGGTGCTAGTGGTCCTCACCCAGTAGATGCCTCGGGCATAACCCATCATAGAACCCTATCTATATAGATTAGATTAGATTAGAGTTAGATCCCAGATAGATAGGCCTCTCACTTGGACATCGGGTACAACCCATCACCCTACCCTACCCTATATATATGGGTAGTTGTCTAGTGCTTTCTATCTATATATGGGTGCTAGTGTCCCCCCTCTAGACTAATGAATTGGATCTATATAGACAGGGGGTGGGGATTGGATAGCCCCTCTATATATCTAAATTCCATATATATATATATTATTTGCCCATATAGTTATAGGGGGATAAGATATATATATATATATATATATATATTATAGGGGGATAAGATATATATATATATATATACCGGGATGGGGGTGGGGATTGGATAGATCTATAGGTAAGTGGGTGGGGATTGGATAGATATATAGGGGGCAGGTGGGCGGAGTAGGGTGGGCCTCCTATCCTCATTGAATAGATAGAAATAGTGGGGGATCGCGACTATCTATAGTCTAGTTTCTATAGTTCTTCGGCCTAGATTCTATATCTCAACTCAACCTATGCTACCCTTCGCGTGTCTATAGAATCTATTCTATATAGATAGTCCGACGAACACAATCCCCACATGATCCTCTATATTGCAGTTGATTGACAGTTCTATTTCTCCCCACCACCCAACCCCCCTCACTGCCATCAGATCGTAGCTAGATCTATGATCTATATAGAGAGCTCAGTCTACCGATCGATGCTACCCTCCACTCTAAAGTCACCCAATCCTCTATAGAACTATCTATATGGGCTTGATTGATTCAGTTGATAGGACAAGGACAGTGCTCACTCCCAACTCTACTCCTCATGCTCAGACCATGACTATCTATAGTTGGCAGCCCAATGGCCTATCTATCTTATCTTAACTCGACCACCGCTACCCTATGCTTGTCTATCTATAGAGTCTATTCTATAGAGTCTAGCAGGCATGATCCCCCATAGAATAGTCGATAGATGAGTGCTCCTCACATAACCAACTCTTCTCGCTATGCTCAAACTGCAACTCTCTATAGTCGTAGCGCCGGTCTGACTCTCTATAGTTCTGATGCTACCCTTCGCTTTGATGCTCTCAACCTAACCCCTGAGATAGATATTTAGGGGGTTAGCCAACCCAAAGATAGATAAGTATTCACTACGCTCAAGATAATATTTGCTATGCCATATATATATATATATATATATATATATATATATATATATATATATGGGTATTCACTACGAGATATATAGATGGGGGCTACGCTCAAGATAATATCTATAGGGAGGGGGAGGGGGGAGGCCAAAAAAACTCTATCTATTGGGGGGAGGCCTTCCTAAACCCAACTAGACTCTCCTATATATATAACTTCAAGATATATAGATATAGAGTGGGGGCTCCCAACTAGACTAGACTAGACTAGACTAGACTAGACTCTATAGGGGCATCTAGACTATACTATTTGCCCCTATCTATATGGGATATATAGATGGGGTCAACTACTCTTGCTGGCTCTAGCTGGGTGAGGCAAGGGTGAGGGAAGCTTGATAGTTTACCCTGGGATTTATAGTTTTGGGTCATATCCTATATGCTCCCAACTAGACTCTAGAGGGGTGATTGGCTCTATAGAGGGCTGTGCCATAGAGTCTTGATAGACGAGGGGCTTAGCTAAGAACATCCTCTCTTTAATTGAGAGAGGATGGGCACACCCACCTACTATACACCCATCCTCTCTTTCATAGAGAGAGGATGGGCACAACCCCTCTATTCAGAGATACTAGGGTGCACTCCCCACTGATCAATCGGAGGGGCAGGGGCACTATCCATTGCTCGATCAGAGGGTGAACTCCTCTATGATTTGAGAGGCCCTAGAGAATATAAATAGAGTGGATAGGTCCTCTAATCCATCTAAGGGCCCACCTCTAGTTTATCGCGATTGATGGCCACCACCCCTATCTACTCGTCTAGGCAGGCACCCCCACCCGATCGACTTGACTTATAGAGATAGAGATAGGGGGCCCTAATCTAGAGTCTAGTCAACCCTGATACACTATCTCTCTCAAGATTAGATTGGGTTACTCCACTATGCCCCACTTCCATATAGATATATAGGCTGAAAAGCATAGACCTCTCCATATAGCCAATATAGCCAGGTTTGGATTCGAGGTTACTTTACTCCGCGGTTACCCACCCGAATAAATAGATAGGCCATCGGTTAGTGGTATCCCCTCTATATATAGATCTATCCCTATCTAAATAGATCCCCCCCATGGTCTATATATATATATTAACTATGTCTATGGGGCACAGTATAGAGATAGAGTCTATATTCTCTATGGGGGATTGGATTGGCCCCATCTAATCTATAGGGCCCCCAAATAGATATATAGGCTATATGGGATAGAGGATAAAGGGGACCAAATGGGAATAGATAGGGGCGCCATATCTAATTAAACTAACTCCATATAGATATAGATATAGAGAATCTATCTATATAAGGCTCGATCTCTGGATTGATGATTGGATTGAGAGTGCTCTCCTCCGATGAATGATTGAATATCTGATTTGGCAATGAATAATTCTTTATTCAATAACTAGAATGAAGTGATAAAATTTGAGCTAGCTATAGTATGAGAACCAGACTAAAGCGATTCAATTCGAGCTATAGTTTATATAGTCTAGTAGAGTCGAGAGTCGAGCTAGAGTCAGTACTGACATCAGGTTGTTTAGTAGTTTAGTTAGCCATAGCCATAGTAGTTAGCCAAGCCATAGTAGTTAGCTATAATATTTAGCTATAGTAGTTGGCTTAGCTATAGTAGTTAGCTATAGTATTTCTGAGCTATATGCTTTGTTCTATATTTTGTAGTTCTTTGTATTTGTAGCGACCAGTTTGTTCCCCCTCCAACCCCTATCACTATCTATATCACTATCTATATCACTATCTATATCTATATCTATTTCACTATCTATATCTATCTCACTATCTATATCTATATCTATATATGGCCCCCTATATATAGATCCAATCCCCACCCCCTATATATATATATATATATATATATATATCAATTAAGTGTGTTGGTGCTGCTCGACCCTTCATGCAATTGATAGATTCTACTGCAATGGTCCCTCAAATTTGGGGAGTAATAACCGGGATGGCCAACCCAATAGCGGATTTCGCAGCTACCACTGTTAACACCGATGAAGCAAATGATTGACCCATCATATCATCTGAATAAATGGGAAATACCGGAGGGTTTGAATTGATGGCTAGTAACATTGATTCAATGGACATTGACATAATAGTAATATTCTGCCTATTTGGGAAGATTCCCTAAATACCTAAGAGGGTAATGATCATAGGAAATGTTGAATATTTGACGAGATCCATTTTGAGAACATGGAATGGAGGGGAAATTCTGGAGGGGACTTGATTCTAAATTCAAAATCGATCACCAGAGAAGGACATGACTGAAGGGGGGAAGGGGCTCGCTCTTCTCTTCCATGTCATGTGCCACTCCCTATCTATACTCACTCCCCTATAGATAGATCCACGGTATAGAGTTTCCATAGAAATGTATTTTCACTACGCTCACCCATATATATTACAATCCCATATCTAAATTTATATTTAGAATCTAAATCCCCATTAAACTCTATATGGCTCTCTATGGGGTGGGGGTGGGGTGAGTGTAGCGAATACCCCTTCCCCCCCTCTCTATATAGATGGGATGGGGAGCCCAAATAGAGAGTTTTTTTGGCCTCTCCCCTCTCCCCTCTCCCTCTCTATATATAGGAAATTAACTCAACTTCCCATATATATATATAGATAGGGGTTACCAAAAAAATGATAGACAGTTTCCCCCCCTCTCTATAGATTAACGATAGAGAGTGCCCCCCCTCTTTACTCTATATAGATTAGAGTTAGATAGAGTTTAGTTTAGTTTAGTTTAGTTTAGTTTATATAGAGGGGGAGGGGAGGGCCCCTCTAACTCTATCTAACTCCCCATATAGAGAGTCTAGAGAGGGGCGCCAAAAGAATTAGACCCTATCTATAGAGAGGGCCAAAGAAACTCTATCTTGAGGGCTCCTCTATATAAACTAAACTAACTCTAAACTCTAAACTCCCAATCCAATAAACTCTATCTCTATCTTGCCACCCCCTCTATCTCTATCTATCTATCTATCATAGTGAATAGAGCTTAATCAATCCCCTGTAGATAGATCCATGGTATAGTGGTTCATTAACACCCATATAGATTAATATATAGGGCAATCTCTCTATGGGGTGCCACCCTATCCATTCTATAATAGAATAGCCATATAGATCTAATCTATGGGGTGCCAAAAAAATCTATACCGTGGGGGTACCAAAAAAAGAGAATATATAATCTTATAATCTATATATGGGGTGCCAAAAAAAATAGATATCATATTGTGCCAATGAAACTATATACTGTGGGGGTGCCAAAAAATAGAATATATACTGTGGGGTGGGGACTCTAGACTGTGCCCCCTATATATCATATCTAAACTCAATGCCCCATAGAGAATATATACCCAATGCCAATGCCCCCCACCCCATATCTAAACTAAATATAGACTATGTCTCTATCTCTTCCAATTAAACTATAGACTGTGCCCCCCCCACAATATAGATTTTTACCCCCCAAGCCCTATATATCTATTTGGGGTTTTTTGGCCTCTATATATATATGGGATATGGGAGATTTAATATCTAAACTCAATGCCCCATAGAAAATATATACCTAATGCCAATGCCCCCCACCCCATATCTAAACTAAATATAGACTCTATCTCTATCTCTATCTCTATCTCTATCTCTATCTCTATACAGTGGGGGCCCTTAGACAGGGCTCCGCTTCTCCGTCTCTGAAGAAAAATGCTTGATCTGTGATTTTCTCTAAAGAATAGATAGATCGAGATCGACGCCCATATCTAAGAGATAGAGTTCCGACATCTCATCCACTCTTTTCTCTTTCTTTTTGCTCCTGTAGCCTGTCTCTCTTCATAATCAGACTAATCCATTTCATTTCAGCAACTCCTTCCCCCTCCTCACCGAGAGGGAGCCGGCGATGATCTAATCCATATCCCATATCCCATCTAGTTAGAGAGGGAGGGGGGCGGTGGTTTTTTTCAAGGATGAGGATGATTGTCCCCCCCTTTTTGATAGCAATTGAGTTTACGTCTATCCCTGGTTGGGTATAATTCCCTTTCTCTTCCTCACCTTGTAGCTGTCACCCGAATCTGTGCAAGTGTGTCTGCACCCTGCCTCGAATTCTTAGAGTCAGACTCATGGGAGTACCCTTTCTCGCATATCCATAAAATACTCAAGTAGGCAAGGTGTGTGAGGTACCCACGACACGTTCTAGACTACCCCACGATCCCAAGACATAGATGGATGTCGGTTCAGGAATGCTATGCCTACACACAAGACTACCCTTCTTTCTTCTCAAGAGCTTCACGGGGGACCGCTCGTAGGGGGTTTATTGCACAAGGCTCCTATAGAGGGAGAAGCTCCCAGTGAATAGAAGGTGTTTAGATTCACACAACATAGGGATTAGCATGCTTTCAGGAAACAAATAGAATAGTAAAAGATCAGGCATGCGAGACACGATGATCATGAGAAATTTGCGAATTGGAAATACTATAACATACTCTTTCCCATAACTTTCTATACTGGACCAACCCACTAGAATGAAAATAGGGATTGGAAATGTTGTCAATACCACAAAGAATGAGGGGATACCATCTAGACCCATGTATAAATTGATGTTCTCATGAGGAAGCCATCGAATGGTTCCCACAAATTGGGATTCAGTCGTGGAGGAATCAGATTATATTCAGAGAATGAGGGAGTACAAGGGAGTGAGGAGAGAGACGCACATACCAATGAATCATATTAGTCATATTATTGAGTTTGGAATGAAAAGGAGGATAATGCTCCCTAGCACGGGACATAGAATCAGACCACTTAGATCGGAATAGCATTCACAAAATTGTTGTAACATAGAAACATTGGGGGGATTCGTTGGCAACACAACAGCAGATGGGGCTCCCAACACAAGAGTGATGGGTTCCTCTGTCTCAGTCTCGATAAGAGTCAATCCCCTCAGGATGGGGCAGCCCTATCTATATATGGGAACCAAACCACTTCACTTGTATTCGATCGTCTCCCATCTATAGAGAGGGGGCCTCGACCCCCCTCTCTCAATCTAAATCTATCTATGGGGTGCCCCAATATAGAGTTTCTTTGGCCCTCCCCCCCTCTCTATATATAGGGTATGGGGAGCTAGATAGATTTTAGTTTAGTTTAGCTTAGTTTAGTTTATATAGAGGGGAGGGGGAGGGGGAAGGCCCCTCTAACTCTATCTAACTCCCCATATAGAGAGTCTAGAGAGGGGGGCCAAAAGAACTAGACCCTATCTATAGAGAGGGCCAAAGAAACTCTATCTTGAGGGCCACCCTATAGATTGAATGGGCTAGACCCTATCTATAGAGAGGGCCAAAGAAACTCTATCTTGAGGGCCACCCTATAGATTCAATGGGCTAGACCCTATCTATAGAGAGGGCCAAAGAAACCCAGATAGATATATAGGGCTTGAGGGCCCCAAGATAGGGTTTTTTGGCCCTCTATAGAAACTCGAGACATATATATATATATATATATATATATATATATATAGAGAGAGAGAGAGAGAGAGAGAGAGAGAGAGAGAGAGAGAGAGGGGGGGGCCCCAAATAGAGTTTCTTTGGCCCCCCCTCTATATATATATGGAGTTTTTTTGGCCCCCTCTCTATATATATGGAGTTTTTTTGGCCCTCTATCTAAACTAAATTCTATCTAACTCCCCATACCCTATATATAGAGAGGGGGGCCAAAGAAACTCCCCATCTATATAGAGAGGGAGGGGGAGGGGCCCAAATATCTAGTTCTTTTGGCCCCCTCTCTAGAATCTCTATATGGGGAGTTAGATAGAGTTAGAGGGGCCCTCTATAGAAACTAGACTAAACTAGCTCTAAACTAATATAGACTGTGCTAATGCCCCATAGAGAATATAGAGTCTATCTATATACTGTGGGGGGATTGATACCACTCGATATCCCCATCCCAATACACATACTTTATTGGGATATAGAGGCCTGGGATAGGATATATAAAGGGGAGGGCATTCCCTTGGGCCAGAATAGAGAAGTTTGACTGCCCCAGATAACTAATCGAACACCAAACACCATGACTTTCAGAGCTAGGACTGAGAGGGCTACCCAAACACCATATGAATTGAATTGAGGTTCATATTATAGACGTAACATGACATGACCCTATATCTACCTACACCTTATATCTATTATCTATCCATCTATATATAGAGGGGGTTGCCAGATGGATAACTAACCAAACACCAAACACCGTATGAATTGAATCGAGGTTCCGTAACATATACGACTAGACAACTAACTATCAACCACCAGATAGATAGTGATCTAGATAGTGATATAGATAGTGATATAGAGAGTGATATAGATAGTGATCTAGAGAGTGATATAGATATAACTAACGGGACCAAACACTGTATGAATTGAATCGAGGTTCATACTATATACGTAACATATAGACATAGACTATTTATTCTACGTCTATACCCATCTATAGACTAATCCCATATAGCCTATATATCTATCTGGGCCCCCCCTCTCAATATAGAATACTGTGGGGATTGGATCTATCTATAGGGCAACCAACCATCTGCCATATCTATTCTATTCTATTCTATGGCCTTCTCCCTCCCTCTCTATATAGATTCTAGCCCATTAAATCAACTTCACTTTATAGGGTTTCCCCCCCTTTATATAGATCTATCTTTGGCCCCCCTCTCTATATAGAGAGTCCCCTATAGAGAGATAGTGTTTAAATAGAGAGCCCCCACCTTATCTACTCTATATAATATAATAGAGAGTCCCATATAGAGAGATAGAGTTTAGTTTAAATAGAGAGCCCCCCCTCTCTCTATATAGAGTAGAGTAGAGTAGAGTAGAGTAGAGTCTAGTTGAGTTTCCTATATATAGAGAGGGGAGAGAGGCCCCCCTCTTTATATAGGGTCTAGCCCATTCAATCTATAGGGTGGCCCTCAAGATAGAGTTTCTTTGGCCCTCTATATATAGAGTCCCATATTCTATATTCTATATATAGAGAGATACTTTTGGCCCTCCCCCCTCCCCCCTCTATATAGAAATATAACTATAACTATAACTATAATTATAACTATAACTATAACTATAACTATAACTATAACTATAACTATAACTAACTCTAAACTCTAAACTCTAAACTCTAAACTCCCATATATAGAGGGTCAACTCTCATCTATATATAGAGGGGGTATCTCACCTGCATTTACATGATATGACTAATGAATATAGGTGCCCACCATACATAGCTATAGCTAGGCTAACTCAAAGTCAAGGGCCCCTATATTCGATAAGGCTACTGGCTATTTTGCCTATCTATTTATTATATGGGGGCTGTCGGGATCAGAATGCCCTCCTAAAATAGATCTATCTAGGGTGGTCAGACCCCTCCCCTATATATAGTCATTGAAGTGGGTGGGGATTAGCCTATCTATATAGATGGGATAGGGGTGCCAACTCTATCTAGCCGATAGCTGCCCTCGGCTAATCTAGTCTATATAGAGAGGGGGGTCGAGTGCCCCACCCTATTTAATTGAGTTTAATTTAATTCAAAATTTGATTCAATTTAATTCAATTTGGAGAATATAGATCTATCACTCTCTCCCATTGGTCACATCCACACAGATCCGGTCCTTGGCCTATCTATCTGGGGGCACTCAGCCTAGCGGCCTTCTCGAATGTATTGACCTCGACCAGCACCCCATATATAGATAGGTGAGTCAAATGATAGGATATAGATATATATGGTTCATCTCATAAATTGATGCTCAGTCCCCAGATAGATCAGATCAGATCAGATTAGATCAGTTTAGATCAGATCTATAGGGTGGGTGGGGTGGGGGCGGGGGGCCTCCCTAGACTCTAGAGAGTGGTCAGTCCCTCCCTTACCTATACAGATCTCTCTAGGGGGACTCTCCCATTGGTTATATCTATAGTATATAATAAATGGGGCCCTAACCCACCACTATCTAGGGGTCAGTCGAGGGGCAACCCTCCTTCGTCATATAGATAGGGGCCCCATCATACATAGTTTACAGCGGCCCTATATATATCTATGTCAGATCTAGTGTGATTGATTGGTTGGGTTGTGCACCCCTCTCCCCCAACTCTCTCCCCCTATATAGATGGAGATGGTTTGTTTCCTGAGCCCACCACTAAGGTGAGGACTAGCCATTTACTTACCTCTAGGTTGGGCCATCTAGAGTTCTTTGGGAGGCCGAGCTCTATATATCTATCCAATCCCCACCCCCTTGTCTATATATATCTAATTACCCCTCTATATGATATATGGGATGGGATATATGGATTCTATATCTATCTCTATATATGCAATCGGCCATATCTATGGTCTATATAGGGAGGGCCCCCTATCTTATCTTGAGCATAGTTAATGTTATCTTATCCTGAACGTAGCGAATATTATCTTATTCACTATGCTCAAGATAAGATAAGATCTATAGGGAGGGGGAGGGGGAGGGGGAAGGGGAGGCCACTTTATATCGTTAATCAATCAAATATATATAGAGGGGGGGAGGGCCAACTCTATCTTGGGGGGGCAACCCCAACCATATAAAGCTCAGTTGAGTTAGTTTCCTATATATAAAGAGGGGATCTATCTATTGGGGGCCTAGATAGACAGGGCTTGGGGCAAGGGCCATATAGATCTATAAGGATCTAATCTAGAATCGATTCTAATTGGGTTGGGGGGCATAGACCAAGATAGGGGTCTATATAGATAGGGCAGTTGATTTGATCTATATTCTTTCCGCCACCTGAGTATGGGCCTCTAGGTGGTGTTCTCTCCCTCTATAGAGAGAGAGGTGAGGAGTTCCCGAGGTAGGGGTGGCTTCTTCCTCTATATCTAGAGGACATTTGATTAGGACATGAGGACATTTATGCCCTGCTCTCGACCAACTTCAATGCCATATAGCTTAGACAGTGAGATCGCCATATCATTAGAAATAGGATAGGGTATGGCCCCCCTATCTCTATCTCTATCTCTATCTCTATCTCTATCTCTATCTCTATCTCTATCTCTATCTCTATCTCTATCTCTATCTCTATCTCTATCTCTATCTCTATCTCTATCTCTATCTCTTTCTCTATCTCTATCTCTATCTCTATCTCTATCTCTATCTCTATCTCTATCTCTATCTCTATCTCTATCTCTATCTCTATCTCTATCTCTATCTCTATCTCTATCTCTATCTCTATCTCTAACTCTATCTCTATCTCTATCTCTATCTCTTTCTCTATCTCTATCTCTATCTCTATCTCTATCTCTATCTCTATCTCTATATATATCTTTATCTCTATTTGTATCTATATCTGTATCTATATCTATATCTGTATCTATATCTGTATCTATATCTGTATCTGTATTTGTATCTGTATCTATATCTATATCTGTATATGTATTTGTATCTCTATCTCTATCTCTATCTCTATCTCTATCTCTATCTCTATCTCTATCTCTATCTCTATCTCTATCTCTATCTCTATCTCTATCTCTATCTCTATCTCTATCTCTATCTCTATCTCTATCTCTATCTCTATCTCTATCTCTATCTCTATCTCTATCTCTATCTCTATCTCAATCTCAATCTCAATCTCATAGTGAATATAGACCATGCCCCACCATGTATAGATAGGGGCCATCCCATATCCATATATAGAGAGGGAAATTGTGGTATGGATTGTAAGCACCGCGAGAACTCTATATAGTTGAGAGATCGCCAACTATATCTAGGGACATTATTAGGTCTCTGTCACGATGGGCCATATCTATCTATATAGATATCTATATAAATAGGTTAGGGGTGGGCCCTATATATATAGATAACTGATGTGGTGGGTTAGGTATCTATACCCAACCAACTAGTGGACCAACCAACTATCGTCTGGTCTCTGCATGATATGTAGTCCGTATCTCGAGTCGAGTGATCCAACCGAGTTGACCCGTTGGCCTATTCTCTATAAGATAGGGGGCAGACTCTAGAGAGGAGAGCCATATATATAGATAGAGCCATTGGCCTATTCCATATAGATATAGGGGGCGTACTAGACTCTAGAGAGTTGACCTACCATAGTGATATAGAGGGTGAGTTGTAGTTATATATAGATAGGGAGTTCTATATATATATATAGGGCTATTTCCCCCCCTCTGCCAATGCCAATGCCCCCCACCCCATATCTAAACTGAATCTAGACCCAATGCCAATGTTTAGATAGGGATAGGGATAGGGATAGTTATATATAGAGCGAGGGAGGGGTCCCCCCTCTATTCTATATGAGATATAGGGTGATCACACCAGATCGATCCTCTGCATGGAAGTGTCTGATCTCGGTATGGTGGATGGATATGAAAGGTTGCTGGGGGGAGTGTCGGTCCTACTGGCCCTTATATATCTATCCAATCCCCACAAGATAGAGATAGAGATAGAGTCTATATTCTCTATGGGGAGTCTCGTTTATATATGGGGTGGGGTGGGGTGGGGGCCCCATCTAATCTATAGGGCCCCATTAGAGATAGAGATAGAGTCTATATTCAATTTAGATATGGGGTGGGGGGCTTTGGCATTGGCCCCATCTAATCTCCCCATCCCCATCCCCATCCCCATCTATTAAATTGGAATTGGAATTGGAATTGGGTCTATCTTCAGTTTAGATATGGGGTGGGGGGAATTGGGTCTAGATTCAATTTAGATATGGGGTGGGGGGAATTGGATTGGGAATTGGGTTGGACCTCGCCCCAACAACCTATCTATATACGGGGTGGTTGAGTCCTTCGCACCCCATATATAGATAGGCCAATCATCCATTACCATACATATAGGTAGGGCATGTGGGTTTTCATCGGGTGTTCAAGTCCTTTATGCCCCATATAGATATAGATAGGCCAATCATCCATTAAACCTCATTCTTTGAGTTGAGCCCCTCACAAAAATGTTCTTCCTTCTCCCGCCCACTCTTCCCTTACTCTTTAGCACAACACTGGTTCACCCGCTCCCACCACTATCTAGGGGGAATAGATCATTAGAGAGAGCCCCTGATAGACTAGTCTCCAATATAGAGAGAGCTTAGCTTAGAGTGGTCTCCTTGATAGCTAAAAGTTCTTCAAAGGTATGAAAAGCTGGAGGGCTTTGTACCATCCATTCCAGTGTGGTTGGCTCGATCACCCAAGGGCTTGGAGCACTTGTGTTCTTTTCACCACTCAAAGGGATTGTTACAACCATGGAGAAATGATGAATCCCAACTATGGATACATAAGAGTTGAAGCTGCTAAGGGCATTCCATCCAGCATAAGCATCTAGATAATTTGGAATGCGATGTGGCATAATCGAAAGCCCTAAAGAATGCATGGGAAAGAGGGTCAAATTCACCCTGATAAAAGTGATCCAAAAATGGATTTGACCTAAAGTTTCAGGGTATGTTCGACCAGGGATCTTACCCACCCAAAAGTAAAATCTTGTGAATGAAGCGAAAATAGCTCCCATGGGAGGTACATAATGGGAATGTGCAGCCACGTGATGAGTATCATGCAGAGCAATGTCTCACCCAAGATTTGCCAGGACTATTCTAGTAAGTCCTCCTATGGTGGACAGAAAGATGAACCCTACAATAGATGGCATAGGTGTTTTGTATCGTATCAAACCTCCCCACATGGTAGCGATCCAAATAAATATTTTGATTCTAGTGGGGACAACTGTGATCATGGTAGCTATGGTAGAGTGAGCATGCGTATCAACATCTGGGCCCATAGTAAATGTGTGATGAGCCCGAACAAGGAATCTAGGAACACTAGTACTGATCATGGCATAAACCATGCCTAGATACTTGAAGACTAGTTTTCTCAAAAAAGTTGATACGATATGACTGATGGTACCGAATCTAGGCACAATCAGAATATACACCTCTAGATGGCCAAGGAACCAAGGGGGATGATGGTATAAGATCGGGTCTCCCCCTCCAACAAGATCAAAGGAGGTTGTATTAGAGCTTCAATTAGTTAATAACATGGTAATTGCCCCTGCTAGTACCAGGAGTGATAGTAAGAGTAGGAATGTGGTCACTAGAATGGACCACATAGAGAGAGGTAATACCACTTAAGGGTAGATAGACCGGTAATACCACTTAAGGGTAGATAGACCATCCACCCAATGCTGCCACCTACTTCTACCAAGGCGGAGCTTAATGGGAGCAATGGCGAAGGTGGAAATAATCGAGAGGAAATGTTATTCAATCATGGAAATGCCATGTCAGGTGCACATGCAGGAATCAAAATGAACCAATTCCCAAATCCACCTATCATCGCCGGCATCACCATAAAAAAGTTCATGAGAGAAGCGTAAGTTGTTATTAAAACATTATAGAGCTGATGATTCCCACCAAGAATTTGATCACCAGGTTGTGCTAATTCCATATGAATTGGTACTGGGAAGCATGTGCCCATCACTCCAGCAACGGCACCGAATATTGAATGGAGAGTCCCTATATCCTTATGGTTAGTGGGGAACAACCATCAAACCAAATTATGTGTTGTAAACTCATTCTTTCATTTCATTCCTTATCAGAGATGGGAAAGCAAATTTGGTACCAGTACATGTTTTCAAAGAGGTCCAAGGTGTCTAATCCCCCTATCTATGAAAACCCCCTAGATAGAAACCTATAGGCCCCCCGCCCCTCTATATAGATAAGTCTCGATAGACCCTATAGAATAGAGAGAGCGGGGGGCTACACTCAAGATAAGATAAGTATTCGCTATGCTCAAGATAAGATAAGAGTCTATAATATTCGCTATGCCCCTCTATATATGGGATAAATCCTATTCGCTATGCTTAAGATAATATTCGCTATGCCCCTCCCCTCTATATATATGGGATAAGAGTCTATAATATTCACTACACCCCTCTATCTATTTATGGGATAAGATATATAAGGAGGGCCAAAGAAACTCCATATATATAGAGAGGGACCGGGCTCATCTCATTTTTCTCATTCTATTTCTATTTCTAAGGATCTCACTCAGTCTTTCTTGCTCCTGAGAAACCCTATTGAGTTCAGCCTCCATGAATGCCCTCTTTTCTCTTATTGCTCGTAGCAGGTGTGATATGTGCAAAAGTTTGGAGCTAGCGGCATCTACTTCAATAAATTTTGTGACACGTTCCCCTCCGGTGGAGGATGATGATGGAATCATCAACTTATCAATATCAATCGAAGTGTGGTGAGTTCGTGTTAGAGCTCTACGAATTGAATTCTGGGAGTCTACATGACTGCAACCTCGTTACCATGAACTACACATCATGGCTATATATTTTCCTAGTGTTTATTGCTCATGTTTCTCCCCATGTTCCAAAAATATCTTGAACTATAGGGTGCACCTTGGGTTCACCGGCCCCCACAGTAGCGAAGGCACCTTGAGTTCCAGTGCCTAAGGTAGAGGCCCCCCTTTGCCAGTGGCTGTGACTATGGGTGAATGCTCGAAAAAAGTGCCAGCAAGAGTGCCTTCACCAAAATCTATATCTATATCACTATCTATATCACTCTCTATACCACTATCTATATTTATGGTGGGCATCTGGTTGAGATCGAGATCGAGACACAGGCGCTGCTCCATGGGTTCTTTTATATCTATGGCAAACATCTGGTTGAGATTGAGATCGAGACACAGGCGCCGCTCCATGGGTGAGGTGATGAGAACGGGTGAGGAAGGGGCCATGGAAGAGGGGAGGGGATTAACAATAGGCAACACAGGACATGCCAAATCAGAGAAAGAATTCAAATTATTAGAGAAAGAAGAGAAATAATTCAAATTCAATATGGTGAGAACACAAAACAAAGCCATGGAAAGGGAGATAGCGATAGCCACCACTACCACTAGAGTTTTCTTATTTCTATTTCTAAGGCATCTGTCTAAATTAAATAGGGATGGAAAAAAGAATAATAGAATATTTTATAGGGGAGAAGAGGGGGAAAAATGAGTTATCAAATTAGTTATCAAATTTAAAATCCTAATCAAGGGCATTGGAATAAGCTTTCTGAATCAATTAGCAACGGAATAGAGTAGAGAAAATGCCATGCTGGCATGCACGACATCGACACCATACTATCTCCCCCTCTATCTATATATGGGGAGATAGGGGGCCCACTGGCCCTTGCCCCATAGAATAGATAGGTCCCTGCCATCAGAGTAGATATGGCTCCCTTCCCAGAGGCAAGGGTTTGCTACCTCTATTCTATATATGTAAGTAATACAACCAACCCCATCTATATATCTTATCTCGTAGTGATATCCATAGCCACGATTGAGATTAAAGAAGAGTTGAGCATAGCATGAGCGTAGAGAAGATTTAATCTACGCTCAAGATTAAAGAAGAGTTGAGCGTAGCATGAGCATAGCAAAGATTTAATCTACGCTCAACTATTTAGTTTATCTATATATCTCTAGTTGGTGCCCCCACCGCCCCACCCCCATCTATATATCCCATATCTATATATAGGGTGCCCACCCTATAGATATGGGATAGATTAGATAGAGACCTCTATCTTCCATATAGAATAGATATATAGGGAGATGAGGGGCGCTCCGACTGCCTATATATCTATTCTATCTGGGATAGACATAGATCTATGTCTATGCCTATATGTAAGCCTCTATATCTATAGGGCAACATCGTATATATCTATCTCATCCACTATAGACATAGATCTACGTCTATATATGTAAGTAATAAAACATTGACTGGAGCCTAGAAATCTATAGGGCATCGGGTGACTCTATATAGATCTAGATCCATAGTCTATAGTTTAATTACTCCACATATATAATAGAGGGGGGGGCCGTTGCCCCCATCTGTTTAAATAGGGATCAGATATATAGGGGAAGGGGAGGGGGAGGCCAGTTCTCTATTTATAGGGCCATCACCATATCTATATATAGGGGTCCCAGTCATAGGGCCATTGCCCCCCTCTGCCATGGCCAATGCCAATGCCAATGAAACTCTATCTCTATCTTAGGGATAGGGATAGATATATAGATGGGGGGCACCACAGAGCCATATATCTATTTGGGATGGGCCATTAGAACTATTACATCCATCCATCCATCCATCCATCCATTATCTATGTGATATGAGTCGTATCATGTATCGTATATAATCATTGGTCCATTGAAAAATGCCCTCCCTCTAGATAGATGATATAATAGATGATATAATGGATCTAGGGAAAGAAGCCTATCTAGCCTATATAGATGTAGGGCAGGCTCAAATCAATCAAGTCACCGGCCCCCCTATCTAGATATTAGATCGACCCGACCCCAATTGACTCTATATAGATATAACTTGATTCTCCCAAGCCCTATCTATATGGGGATAGTCTATAGATAGAGGGGTTGGAGCTGGTGGGTCAAAAGCTTATGGCTCGCATCTCTATATATGGCCCCCTTATCTATAGAACTGCCAGATCAATGAATATCCGTCCCACTACTAGAATCCCAACATCAGTTGAGCTATACTCTATAGAGTAAGTTGTCAGGGGAGGAGCTATATATAGACTGTCGATGCTATATATAGACCGTCAGTGTAGTCTCTCAATCTATGGCTCAAACCCCTCAAGCCACTCTATCTATATAGCCATCGGGGAGTCCCCACTATCTAGATAGACCTGGGCTACTATAGATAGGCATATAGCCTACTAGATATAGCTCCCGTCGGTGCCCCTCGTCTAGTCTATATGGAGGATAGGGCTCCTTATCTATATATATGGTGATTCTAATTATATACGTGATACCCTATATATAGATCCAATCCCCATATATAGATGGAGTAGCCCCCCTCTCTATATATGGCTATCTGGGTCTATATAGATACGGGCCTATATATCTATACGGGCCACCCATATCTATATAATGGTTGGTCGTTCGATTGGTCCTCACCTATATATATAGATAATGGTCCCCTTGAATGGGAATATATATCTATATAGATATGGGGTTGGCCAATTAAACTATATACATTGGTCCTTGTCTCATCGTTCCTCAACTCATTGGTATCGGTTGAAATGGGTACCTCACTCGTATGACCTATAAAATGAGATTGGTCCTCATCCTCACCTATCTCTATAGAATGGTTGGCCAATTAAATTATATACAGGTTCTCCTGCATATATATATAGGGCGTGACTCGACTCATTGGGTTGGATTTGGTGGTCTAATATATATATATATATATATAAAATAGGGTCCCCATATTTAGATAAGTCTGGTGCCAATTAAACTATATCCTGTGGATGGATATATAGGGCCTATCGTATATATATATATATATATATATATATATATAGGGGATTGGTCCTCGCCTATATATATAGAATAGTTGGCCAATTAAACTATATACTCATGGTTGGCCATATCTATATATATTGGGAGACTCACCCATCTAATCTATATATAATGGTTGGTCTGGTCTATCTAGTGGGTGGTCCTAGCTCATTAATCTATGTGGGTGCCCCCCCTCCCTATATATCTATAGATAGGCAAACTATAGACCGTGGATGGATATATAGAATAGAACGAGATGGGTACTCCCCTATATATAGAACTTGTGATTGGTTGGTTGCTCCCCTTGATAGAGAGTGATTGTTTGGTCGAGTTCTCCCCTCCATAGAGTGGTTGGTCGAGTGCTCCCCGCCCTTATATATCTATCTGATACCATTCTTGTCTTTTCGCATACCATATATGGGATATATAGGCTCCGTATACCATTCTGGAAAGGAGAGGGGGCATTCTCACCTATATAGAGAAAGGAGAGGGGAATTCTATATATAGGCTATATGGCGAGTGCCCATATCATATATATGACTTCCCACTCATGTTATGTATATAATAGGAGGAACAACCTCAACCCCAGATAGATATATAGGCTAGAATAGTGTCGTTTGGTTGGTCATATGAGGAGATAGAATAGTCTGTCCCCACTTCATGAGTCAATGAGTAGAGCCCACCTACCAATATGACTTGGTCAATGAGGAGAGACTATTGGGCTGGTCGACTAGCATAGAGAGGAGAGCATCCCTACCTAGCCTCAGATAGAATAGATATAATTCTGAGCCATATATTGATCTATCTTACTCGAGCCATATCTATCTTTCCCGAGCATATATATATATATATATATATATATATATATATATATATAGGGCGTGACTCGACTCATTGGGTTGGAGTTGATGGTCTAATATATATATATAATGGGGTCCCCGTATTTAGATAAGTCTGGTGCCAATTAAACTATATCTTGTGAATGGATATATAGGGCCTATCGTATGTATATATATATATATATATATATATATATATATATATATATATATATATATATATATATAGGGGATTGGTCCTCACCTATATATATAGAATAGTTGGCCAATTAAACTATATAATCGTGGTTGGCCATATCTATATATATATTGGGAGACTCACCCATCTAATCTATACATAATGGTTGGTCTGGTCTATCTAGTGGGTGGTCCTAGCTCATTAATCTATGTGGGTAACCCCTTCCTATATATCTATAGATAGGTAAACTATAGACCATGGATGGATATATAGAATAGAATGAGATGGGTACTCCCCTATATATAGAACTTGTGATTGGTTGGTCAAGTGCTCCCCTCCATAAAGTGGTTGGTCGAGTGCTCCCTGCCCTTATATATCTATTTGATACCATTCTTGTCTTTATGTATACCATATATGGGATATATAGGCTCTGTATACCATTCTGGAAAGGAGAGGGGGCATTCTCACCTATATAGAGAAAGGAGAGGGGCATTCTATATATAGGCTATATGGCAAGTTCCCATATCATATATATGACTTCCCACTCATGTTACGTATACAATAGGAGGAACAACCTCAACCCCAGATAGATATATAGGCTAGAATAGTGCCATTTGGTTGGTCATACGAGGAGATAGAATAGTCCATCCCCACTTCATGAGTCAATGAGTAGAGCCCACCTACCAATATGACTTGGTCAATGAGGAGAGACTATTGGGTTGGTCGACTAGCATAGAGAGGAGAGCGTCCCCACCTAGCCCTAGATAGAATAGATATAATTCTTGAGCCATATATTGATCTATCTTACTCGAGCCATATCTATCTTTCCCGAGCCATATCTATCTTACCCGAGCCATGCCATAAATTGATCTATCTTACCCGCCCTATATATATAACTTGATTTGGCATAGATTCTTGAATACCCGATATCTAGCTTCACCCGCCCTCTATACTCTCTCTATCAAGGGAAGATTGCCTTCTCGATAGATAAGATAGGGCTGGAGAGTGACTTTAATCCCATCTATATAGACTAGACAGGGGGTGCTAATGAAACTTTATCTATAGACCGTGGATAGATATATAGGCACTTACACCTGTTGAACATCGGGTTAGGGGCCCCAGATAGATCTCTATATGGGCATGAAGTCTATCTAGCATAGCATATCATATATATATATATATATATATGGGCATGAAGTCTATCTAGCATAGCATATCATATATATATATATATATATATATATATATATATATATATATATATATGTTGGCTGCGCATGAATGCAATGATAGGAATAGTTTACCCTGACGTTAACCCCTAGATGCTCAGTCCGTAGATATATCTCCCGAGCATGCCCTATAAATAGCTACTCTATAGAGGGGCCCCTATGCCCTATGCCATAAAATAAAACTACTGTCTAGTCTATATAGCCTAGCCGCCCCCAGCCTATTTATCCATCTGGGATAATGACTATTTGTTTCTATCTTCTCTGTAGTTGGTGTAGCTAATCGAGTACTTACTCATCAAACTGCTTCCCTCACCCCCCTATATCATAATTGGGAAGAACAGGAAGTAGTCTAGTCCAGCCCTCAACTATCACTATGTCTCCAATCCCCACAATATAGCCTATATATCTATCCATGGTCTATAGATAGAGTTTCATTGGCATTGGCACCCCCTGTCTATATATAGATGGCCTATCTAAAATCAACCCCATATAGGGTTGGTGCATAGATATATAGGCTATATGGGATTTAAAACTAAACTAAATAGATGGATGATGGATGAAGCACTTTGATGGCCCCCTTTTCTATATAGAGGGATCTTATCTATATGGTATGACGACCCTATCTATATAGAATAGATCACTCCCTTTATTTTCTATAGATAGGTGGTGATAGATCGAGGGCTGAGGCCCCCCCTCTCTATATGTAAACTTGACTTGATAGATATTCCTATCTCCACCAGCCGAAGGCCCATCTATCTATATTCTATCTGTTTGGAATGGATGGGGCTATCTAGGCAGGCTCTATAGGCCTTTGATCCCTGGCAGGCATCGATATGTTTAGAATAGATTGTATTGATCCCTATATATAGGACATCTATATGGAATGGATATCCCCCATCTATATACGCAAAATGATTTGATTGGCCCTCCCCTCCATATAGATATATAGGGTCATTGCCATTGAAGAAAGATTGGCCCTCGTATCTAATCTATTCCATCTCCCCCTCGTCTCTGTCTATCTCCATCCCCCAATTGGCTGATGAGCTATATATAATGGCCATCTGGCCCTATCTACCTATATATATATAGATATAGATATAGATATAGATAGATATATATGGGGGTGCTGGTCGAGCATAGAGACTATCTAGAATCTACATCGAGACTCCCCCTCGAGGACCTTATCTATAGGGGCAGCTCATCGCTCTAATTCATTTTGGAGACAGGAAAGATCACCATCACCCCAGATCACCTATGGATTGCAAATATGGAATATAACATCAAGAGGCACCAATGGATGGGATGAATGCCAATCACTATATGGTGCCCCTATAGAGAGTTGGGGGTGGGATTAACTCAGATAGATCCCTCGGCATAGATTGGTTTGAGTTCGGCTGGTGATCGCATTCCCTAAACAACTATAGACTAGTTGAGGTTGAGAGATCCCTCCCCCATCCCCCATCACCCATCTATATATAGGCCTCTAATCAATCGCACCCGCCTCTCTTTATATATATGTTGAGCACCTTCCCATGGTTTGAATTCCCTCTATACTTGAATAGGGTATCGATAATCTTATCTCTTATTATTCCCCCCAACCCCCCAAATAGAGATAGATGTCGAATGGTTGATCTATTCCCCCTAGTCCCTAGATATAGATAGATGCTAGGGCCACTAGATAGATCTCTTGATATGGTGCCAACTGGGTGGGCGACTAGACCATAGATAGGGGACCCCCAGAGACAGAAATAGGGCTCCTGTCCATATATCCTGACCTAGCTGCCCCCAGATAAAGAGAATAGATAGGGCTACTTTCCATATAGTGCCCCCAGATCTGGATAACTAATAAATTAAATAGATTCCATCTAGAGGGTGATGAAATTGATACAACCTAACTATTCAATCCAATCTAGGGTCGGGTCACCCCCCTCTCCCTCCCTCTCTATATAGATAGGGATAGGCAAACCCTATCTTGGGATAAGGATAGGGATAGGGATCTATAGGGTGTCGAATAGATCTATATAGCCACCCGCCCCATCCCCAACTCTATCTAGGGATAGGGCCTCGGCCTCCCAAGCTTTATATAGAGTAGAGTTCCATCAGCCCCTATCTTATCTATATATATCTCTATGGGGGCCCCTATCTCTACTCTACTCTACTCTACTCTACTCTACTCTACTTTGGGCCCTTGATTGATTGATTGATAAACCAATAATCAAGGGTCGCCTTATTATCGTATTCATATACAACCCCCCCACAATATATAGTTTCATTGGCACCCCCACCCCATATAAACTAAACTAAACTAAACTAACTCTAATATAGACTATGCCAATAAACTCTATCTCTATCTTGCCACCCCCTCTATCTCTATCTATCATAGTGAATCTAGACCGTGCCCCCACTCTTGTTATCCCCCTATCCCTAGATCCCCTCTAAATTGAAAGGGGTGGGGCTGAGGGCAAATCCACTCTCTATCTATCATAGTGAATCTAGACTGTGCCCCTCCCCCCCAAGATAGAGTTTTTTTGCCCCCCTCTATATATATGGGGAGTTTCTTTGGCCCTCTATATAAACTAAACTAACTCTAATCTATACCATGCCAACTAGAGACTAAAATTAGACAGTGCCAATGAAACTCTATCTCTATCTCTATCTCTATCTCTATCTCTATCTCTATCTCTATCTGTATCTGTATCTGTATCTCTATCTGTATCTGTATCTGTATCTCTATCTGTATCTGTATCTATATCTGTATCTCTATCTCTATTTGTATCTGTATCTGTATCTGTATCTGTATCTGTATCTGTATCTGTATCTCTATCTCTATCTCTATCTCTATCTCTATCTGTATCTGTATCTCTATCTCTATCTCTATCTCTATCTCTATCTCTATCTCTATCTCTATATACGTCACATGAATGAGTGATT
>JARHVA010000692.1:780000-785000 GCA_037957365.1 Torreya grandis | reverse complement strand
CACACACACACACACATCCAGACTAAAGACTGATGAATTAAATACCCTAGAAACTAGATCATATATGGATGACTATCAGATCGATCTCCCCCATATCCATATCCCATATATATAGTAGATCAGATCAGATCAGATCTATAGGGTGGGATGCCCATAGCCCTTAGAAACATGTCCCCCTATCTGTATATGGCCTAACTAGACCAACGATCTAATCTATAGACCAATGATCTAATCTCAATCTAGCTACCCAATACCAACGAACCAATCTAGCTACCCAATCTCAAGACCCCTATATATCTATATCTATATCTATATCTATATCTATATATCTATATCTATATCTATATCTATATCACTATCACTATCACTATCACTATCACTATCACTATCACTATCTATATATATATATATCACTATCACTATCTATATCACTATATATATCTATATCACTATCTATATCTATATCACTATCTATATCACTATCTATATTCAGATAGAGAGTCTTGTAGATATAGAGTCGAGGAACCCTCTATCTATATATGGCCAACTCTCTAATCCTCCCTCTCCTTAGCCCTCTCCTTAGCTATATATCCCTCTCCTCGGCTATATAGCCCTCTACATCTATATGGATAGAGAGTCTAGAGACATAGTTACCCTCAACCGAACCCTCAGACAGAAACATCCTCTTCTCAGCTATCTAGATAGAGAGCCTAGATATGGAACGAGCCTCTCCTCACCTATATGGATAGAGAGTCTAGAGACAGATCGGAGATAAGACTCTATGCAAGCATATACCCAGCCTACCCTTACCATACTTCTTCCCATCACCATAGGAGCATCCCCCCATCGCATCCCTCCCCTAGCTAATGGACCCTCATACCAAGGAAGATCACAGCTACTTAATTAGATCTATATAGACAGGGGGTACCAATGCCAATGAAACTCTATCTATAGACCGTGAATAGATATATAGGGCATAGATATAGCCATATGACTCTTTTACCCTCCGTGGTCGTCCAAAAATCTTTCTTCCATGTATAGAATCTAGTCTCCCCTTCCCTCTTTGATAACCCTAAGATAGGGGGCCCCTAGATAGATAGGCCCCAACCCCATCTAGACTATAGAGATCTAGGCAGCCCTATCTAGCCTTAGTTGGGCTACCCCCATAGTTATAGAGAACTAGCCTTCAATTTGCTGGCTGTAGTGTAGTTCCATTGGGTAGCTATATATGGGTTGCCCAAGATTCATAGATAAGGTTGAGAATAGATAGCGTAGGCATTTAGTCACTAGCATTAGCTAGCACTCGCATTGGCCCTATCCATCCCTATCCGAGTCAGATATGGGGCACTCGCCCTACCCTATCCGAATCATTTCCATTTAGTTTAGCCTAGCTATCTATCTCCCCCTTCTTCACAAACAAAGAGATGGGTGGAGGGAGGCCTAGACAGATCAGATATAGGTGAGCCTGGCGGTAAGGCCCTATATATCTATCCAATCCCCACCCCCTGATGGGGCTAATCCAATCCCCCCCCCACCCCATATCTAAATTGAATGGTAGACTCTATCTCTATCTCTATCTAGGATAGAGAGGGGGGGTTGGATTGCAAAATAGATAGAACCCTATTTGAGAAATGGGGGAATCTATCCCCCCTCTAGATAGATAGAGAGATAGGCTTTAGAGATTGGGGGGCCCCTCTATATATAGATGGGATAGATAGATAGGGATGATCAATATAGAGATAGATATCCATCCGCTGATCTACTGATCTAGATCTGTATCCGCTGATCCGGTCTATAGATCTAGATCTGTCTCTGCTGATCTAGATCAAGATATATAGGGGGTATGATGCATAGATCTGAGGAGAGTGGGGCTGTCATCTATAGAGTGGGGCATAACTCTATTATATATGTGATACATTACATAGGGATAGTCCGTAGGACTAGGGATATATCTATCTGGGGAGAGACTCTGCCCCGCTCCCCTGTCCCACTCGTCTAGTCTATGCTGCCATATAGATTAATATCTAATGGGCAATATATATTAGATATAGAGGGGCCGTAGCTAATACCCCACCCCATATATATATATTCTATTAACTATGATAGATAAAAATAGGGGGTGGCACAGTCTATAGATAGAGATAGAGTTTATTGGCACTGGCACCCCCTCTCTATATATATGGGGAGTTAGATAGAGTTAGAGGGGGCCTCCCTATAGATCTTAGCCCCTCTATATATATATATATGGGAGTTGAGTTTAATGGGGATTGCCCTATATAGATACATATATAGATATAGCTATAGATATAGATATAGATATGGGAGCTATATAGATAGCCCTATCTATCTATCTGATCTAAAATCAACTATAGACTGTGGATAGATAGGGGATGGTGAGGGGCATAACTCTCTAGTCTAGTCTATGTCATTGATGGTAGCTCATCTGTCTAGTCTATGTCATTGATGGTAGCTAGTCTAGTCTAGTCTAGTCTAGTCTACTCTAGTCTAGATATATAGGGGTTGTCCATCTAGTCTATATTAATTAGATCTATATCGACATGGGGTGCCAATGCCAATGAAACTCTATCTATATACCATGGATAGATATATAGGGGGATGGTGAGAGAGTCTAGTCTATGCTGGTGTCCATTTAATCACCATCCCCTATCTATATTAATTAGATCTATATAGACACAGGGTGCCAATGCCAATGAAACTCTATCTATAGACCGTGGATAGATATATAGGGAGGGGGTGCATATCTCTCTATAGAGGGGAGTTCTCTATGCTCACCCCATATATATATATCTAGGCGCCCCCAGATAGATATATCTCTGATCTATAGGTAGGATGCCTTGTATAGTATAGAGAGGAGGGGCCTGGGCTGTATAGTATGTGAAGTTGAGGTTGTCCTATCTCTCTCTATAAGGATATTTAAGGTAGAGGTAGAGGTAGAGGTAGAGGGGCCAGCTATTAAAACTATTTGTTTGCATCCCTTTATAGAATATCCTCATCATTGAGTGTGAAAATTGAGAAAATTTACTTTTCATATTGTAAGAGAACCATAAGGGATAGGAATGAGCTGTCAGCTCCTACACATGTATGAACTATTCCTCTAATAAATATTGAGAGGATTCCATCTAAATCTAGACCATAATTAAGGTGTAGACTAGCCTATTTTCTTGTTTTCTTCAAAGGACAAATAGAGAGAAGGTGAAAACCTATTAACTTAAGGTATATAACATTAATATGAATTGGTTTTTTATTTTATTTATTTCAATCAGATAATCTTCTCTACTCATGGAACCAGCCACATGAAAGTGGAAGCTCATCTAGTACTACTAACCTACATTTAAAATTATTAGTAAAATTTTTAAATATAAACAAACACATAATAATAAAATAATTGAAAATTAAAATACATTAAGTCAAATAGTTTGACTATATTAATTTGAAATAAAAGATAAACTTACCAATTCAATCTAACATACCTTCAAGATGAGCTATGTTTGTAAGTGTTTCAAGAATCACTTCATGGTCAAATTCATGCACTTTCCACAAAATTCTATTGTGAGTCTTTCCATGATATTTAATCACTTAAATATTTTTAGTAATAACCATATTTGAGTAATGAAGAATCACTCTATGTGTTTCAAAGTCCTCAAATAATAATTATTTTATTTTTTATGATAGTACTTACAAAGTTAGGTTCTTATAACCACTATGGATTCATTGGGATATATTAACTCTTCTCTATCTATACGTTTACGGTTAATTATTTTTGGACTCTAGACAATTACACAAGTAGTAGTTTGTTCCCTTAGCATTGTCCTCAGGTGCAATGATTGAAAAAACATTTCATGTATTTAAATTATAATCAAACTATAAGAACATATAGAAAAAAAATATAGCTATCACTAATATATCACTAAGGTTGTATATATAATTAAAGAATAAATTATACCTAGTTGCACAATATCTGAGATATGGTCAAAGTCAAGTGATGATGCAATATCATGATCTATCAATTATTGAAATGAATGGATACTCTCTATAGGTGATATGGGTCTATAATGTCATTTATCAATCCATTATTTTAACTCACATTCATTCCAATTATATTATATACATGTAGAACAAAAACATGCCATATCCCTAATATAAATAACCCATGAACTAAAATTTGAGCTTTGAATGGAGTGGAAAACACTCAGTCCAAGTATTGTATTGCATTCTTCATACATTTCCTTGTGTCGTTCCTATATTAACCAAAGAATATTTGTACATGAGAATGTTTGTCTGATCCATGACAAATATTTTCATTACACCAAGTCACAATTATAACAACATCGATCAAATTAGCACCATCTTGTACTTTTTATGCTCTTTTTTAAGAGCTCTTTTTACACATGCACCTACACCATCATGTTCCCTTTTTCTATGCCCAACCTCAAAGAAGATCCAAAAATGTTGAACACCATTATTCTTATGTATTTTGCTTAACTAGTAAAACATTCAAGAATTCTAAAACTACCCTACATAATTGTCTGACCAAATGTATTGTCTATCAAACATGATTTCTCTTACATTCATATTTATATAAAAAATCTCAAAATAACCTTAGATAAACTCTGATGAATGTGATATATCATCGATCATATAAAATTGGTACTCCCTCAAAATCTTTCTATTATCATCTATGTTATTAGGTGCATATTTAAATTTAATATGAATGCAAATTCCAATTTTAATTAAAATATTGTATTAGAATTGAACATCATTTTTTGGTTATAGTGTGTAATTCTCAGTAAAGTTCACAGTCAAAATAATGATACCAATTGAGAATTTATCCTTGCATACCTTGAATTTATTATCTAACCATTTTGGTTTATGTGTGTCTTGCATATTGGTAGATAATATTCTTTTTTACTTTACACATGAAATCAAATACCAAATTTTTTGTCAAATCCAACTCACAATCTGATGACTCTTTTCTATTT
>JARHVA010000692.1:755000-775000 GCA_037957365.1 Torreya grandis | reverse complement strand
ACCCATTAAAAATTAGTTTTTATCTTGGAGGGTGGTGGTATACTTTATTGACTATTTTCTATTTGATTAGGGAAAGAATTGACCATCCTATTGCAACATCTTGGGCATTGGGGGGCCAGAAAGGTGCTCACCTATGAGGGTCCCATAAGAAAAGGGTACACATCTTTCAAAGTGGCATGTTAGTTTATTTAATGTTTGTTATTATGAAGGGTCAATGAAGACAACGTGACATTGATTTGATTGTGAGAAGGCTCCATGTCTAGTGTGCAACTCAAATTAGTGTTGCAATGCCAATGATATGGAGATAAAATATTGATGTTCCAACATCTATATTATGACCTATATTTATGTATGCTGCCAATATATTTATACCTATTGAAGGTCAATCTAATACACATGGCTTGACTTCTGGGTAAATTTTGGATTTATATATCATGCACCCATTACAAAGGGGTTTGTAGATTACAAGGTGGTGGCATATTTTATTGACTATTCTTTATTTGATTATGGAAAGAATCGACATCCAATTTGTGGATTGAATCAACAGTGCAATGATGCTAATGTGGAAGAAATACATTGAGATTATGGATTCAATCTTGTTTATTCTTTTTGTGGTTGAAGTGAGTAATGACACTTTTACAAAGCACATGCCACATGGATACATAAGAGGGCATCGTTCTTGATACAATGTGAATGTCGTGGTAGAGGAGTCAATAATTGAGGGAAAAGGTGTTCGATTGGTGATCGTTCCCACATGGTAGGGAGAGTTCTTAGGTTTAATTCTCACACAGGAGGGGGCACCCACATCATATGATTAAAAGGGCAATATAATCCAACAATGAAATCAAATCCCTACTGATATTTGCATTCTCTATCCAAGCGATATCACGGTTCAATATATTAAAAAAATTAATTTATTTTATATTGATATTATATACAATAAATAATAAAATATATAATATTAATATATTTGTATTAATAATATTATATTCACATGTTATAGTTAATATTGATAATATATTATTATATAATTTTTAATTTCGCTTGACAAAACTTTTATATATTTATATTACTATATAAATATACCATATTCATATTAGTAATATTATATTCACATGTTATAATAATATATTATCATAATTAATATTGATAATATATTATTATATAATTTTAAATTTCGATTGACAAAACTGTTATATATTTATATTATATTTTATAACATATTATTATATTTTATATAACTATATATTAAAATATTATTAAAATTTAATTAAATTCTATATTAAAACCATACAATGAAGTTGCATCATTCATCTGCATACCTATATACTCGATGAATTTATATACGCGTCATTTAGTTGGTTTAACATGCATTTGCCGTAAGTCTGTTCTACTTCGTCTGGCATTCTACTCTCATAAGGCATTGGATAGTGGAAGGGAGGACAATGTTATACTAAGCCTGGATCTCCTGGTGCAGTAAGTCTATTGTACTTCGTCTCTCATTCTACACTACACAAGGCATTGGACAACGAAGGGGAGGACAATATAAATGCTAAGCCTCGATGTGCCTTCTCTCAAATTTCGTAAACACGAGATATCCGATGATCTTTTTGTTAGAGAGTTGTCAAACCCAAGGTTCGCGTTTGTTCTATGGTGACTATAATCGATCGACAAAGGCTTGGGCATGCTCATTAATACATTCGAGGAGCTTGAGCCTGCGTATGTGTGGGACCTAAAAATTTTAACGGGAAAACTAGTTTGGGCCATAGGCCCATTGTTCCTCCAGATTATTTTAGCAGAACATCTAGGGTTAGAATGCGAGGCAAAGGCAGTGGGAGTGGTGATGGAGATTATGATGACATTTGCGGCACTGATGTACATGGTGTATGCAACTGCTCTCGACCTAAATAATGCAGATGTGGGGATCATGGCTCCCATCACCATTAGATTCATTATCGGAGTGAACATCTTGGCCACATGGCCCTTCTCAGGTGGTTCAATGAACCCTGCGTGCTCCTTCGGCCCTGATCTCGTCAGTGGTGACTAGATGGACCAGATCCATTTCCATGATTCCTACCAGACGGAACAGATGACAAACACAGGTCCTTTTTGCCCATGTGAACTATTGTATTGTATTTCATGTATTCAAAAATAAACCAAACCAAAACACATAAACAGTTGAAGCAACAACTTCATGATGGGTTAGCTGGATTAGTAAAACACCAAAAACAAAAAATTATCTTCCATCAATTCACTACCAGACTGGGAATTACATCCCCCCACATGGCAATGGCACAGAAGGAAAAAAAAATTTAACATTTCTGACTGTATGTGAGACAACTCTTCGCATACTGTTCCATATAAAACGCCTCTAGCATAATTAAATGTGAATGCAATTAAACAGGAAATTTAAGTCTTTTATAGGAGAGAGAACCTGATTGAGTTGCACAACATGCCAAAAAGACATTAAAATTTTGTTTTGCCTTATATTAAAATACTCGACAATGCGAAAAAAAATGTGGCTCTAGATAAGGTTGTACGGTTTTGACGAACCATTTGCAGGTTATCCTCATACCTACTTAGATAATCTCATCCACTGATATGTAGTGCTCAACGGAAAGGTCTGAGTCATTGACCACTTCTTTATATCAATCAAAGGATCTTATTTTATTTCCATCAAATCTTCCTGCTTACAAATAGAAGGAAAGTTTATACAATGTCTGAAGGAATATTATAGTTCCTATAGGTATTTTGGCACCCGATCTTCCTAAAATTTAAAAAAGAAATCATCTTGTCTATGATGGTTGGTTAAGGAAGATGCTTCTTCTATTGTTTTTGTATCGTTTGGAAATGAATGTTTTCTATTGAAAGATTAGGTCCATGCGCTGATAGTTGGGCTAGAGGCAACCGACCTATTATTTCTGTGGTTGATGCACTTATACTGCTTATCAAATAAGATAGTGAGCACATCGGCGTTACTATTAGAGGGATTTGAGTCTTGAACATGGGATAGAGGATTTATATATACTGAGTGGGCGCCACACTTTCACATTATTTTGTAAGTCCATGTAAAAAATATACCCAAAAAATCTATGTAAACCATATATCTCATGGCATAGATTAAACTGGTAATGTCATATACAAATCCAAATACATGTTACGATGATTAATTATACAACATAACACACATTTGCTTATGAACTTAGCAACATCAATCTGAATTTCATGCTTAAAAAAATTACTGACAGCACAGCATGGATCGCAGCTCAGTGACAACTCAGCAAAGGACGAATCATGAACACTGTAGAAGTCTCTTGGGAGCTCATGCCCAGCTGGAATAACAACACAGCTTAGGATAGATATTACATTATTTTTAGGAAATATTCTATACTAATCCAACTGAGCAAGCTTAGCCTGGTTCGACTCTGACGGATCTAGAATTTTCCATAGTATTGTATAAATTAACATGTAATGATCTGTTTCGGATCAATTAAAAACATTTTCAACTTGCTAATCATTGGTATCAGAGCCTATAGTTCGGAGTGCAGCAGTCCAGCGAAGGGAGAGAAGAGGAGCAGAAGCGCCCAGGTTCAGCGACTTAGAGAAAAATAGCAAGATTGGAAATTGTTCTGCGACCTGCGCAGTAGTTCGGTAAAAGGTGAATCCAGCTTGGGAAGTGAAGATCGACCACCTAGAAGCCAAGAAGAGTAAGATGCAAACCTGCAGACGCTGTTAGCAAAAAGAAATCGTGAACTGCCTACCTGCTGTTACAAAAAAATGCGACCTGTCACGTAGGAATTGCTGGAAAAGTGCAGCTTGAAGCTTGACGTAGCTTGTCTGGTCAACATAACAGCAACACCTCGAACGTGGAGCGACGCCTGCAGAGATGTAAGAAACAGCTGATCAATGCACAGAAAAAATGTGGAACAACAAAGGCAGCAGTAGAATAATGAAAAAAATTTCGCCATCCAGCGACGTAGCAAATAGGCAGCGTGCAAATCGCTGAGACAAGGTGAAAAAAAAATCTGAGTGCAACTCCGGACCGTGGAAGCGGGAACCAGTTCGCAGCCAAGACGACTGGGAAGGTGGATCGAGTAAAGCAAGATTCGAACTGTGTGGAGGCTGCCGTGTATGTCCAGCGTAAAGGACAGAGTTGGAACAGCTGAAAGCCACCAAGGCAACTCGCAAGCCATAGAAAATCATCAAGACACTCAAGAGAGCACCGGTTTTTATTTCGCCTTCCTAGAAGCTCTTCGAGATATCGGTAATATTCGATTTGATGAGCTCATTCGACAAGACCTTCTGGAGTACTTCTTGTTCGACGTATGCTACCAAGCCAGGAAAATCTGAGAAGAACTCGACGCTGGATATGATGCTGATACTAAAGATGAGGTTGAACGTCCCAAGAAACGTCTTCGTCTTTCAGCACGTCAATATTTTAATTGTCTCCAAACTTGATTCTCTCATCAGTAAGACTTGTAACTCTATTTTATAATAATAAAATAAAAAATTTGCTTTTCAATGTTTGCTCCAAAGTTATGTCTATTAGACGCCAAACTTCTTACAGGGCCAAATTATGTTGCATGGAAAATGAAGATGCACATGATCCTTCTATTCGAAGGATTATGGGGAATCGTGATAGGAGATGAGCAAGCTCCCACTGATCCTGATGAATGTGCAAAGTATGATAAGGCTACTATCAAAGCCTTGATGCTAATCATGTTAAGTATCATTGACGATGTCCAACCACATATCACAGACGTTGATGATCCAAAGGTAGCATGGGACAAGTTTGCGACCTTATATGAGGTAAAAAATAAGATGAATATCCTCCATCTGCAATTGAGAGTTCACATAATCACCATGGAGTCCAAAGAGAAAGTTGAGGGATTCTTACGTTGAGTGGCTGAAATATGGACGGAGTTACTAGCACTCGGTGAGAAGGTAGAAGATGATCTCTTGGTCCAGATTACCTTGAGAGCATTGCCTTCCAAATTCAAAGTGTTCATCACAACACTAAATGTTGCCAAACAATCAATATCATTCAAAGAGCTCGTGAACATGTTACAACAAGAAGAAGCTATTAACTCAGTCCAAGATGAGTTCGAAGATAAATCTCTTATCTCAAAGAGGTAACAAGGTCAAAAGTTTTGGCCTTCAAAGAAGCAACATCAGCAACAACAGTCTCGACATTAGAAGTCAAAGAAATGGTGTCATATCTGTCAACCCAATACTCACAACATAGATAACTACTGGTATAATGTCCGAAAACAAGGCTCTACCAGCACAACAGGGTGAGATGATTCTCAAAAATTGAAAAGACATCCCCATCAATGGAAGCAGAAAGGGACATCTCACTGCTCAACAAGATGATATATCTGATGAAGAGAGATATGATGAAGACAAGAACTTGGTACTAGTCTCCCGGACCTCACAGTCCACAAGGAATATCTATTTAATCAAATTTGGTGCCACCAAACATATGACATGCAACAAAAAGCTATTTGATTCACTGATGGACCAACCCACTGAAGATCAGGTTAGGATCATAGATGATAAAGAGTATGTTGCAAATGCAATTGGACAAGTTACCATTCCTCTCAGAACATGAAAATGTGCACTAAAAAAGGTACTATACATTCTTGGTCTAACTTCAAATCTATTATCTATTAGCCAACTACTGAATAACCATCTGAAGGTGGAATTTTTTGTCAAAAATGGCATCAAAACTTACCTGATATCACAAAAAGGTAAAGTTCTTTCTAAAGATTTTATTAAAGATAAATTATTTTCTCTAGATGCTCTTTTATCTTTTGCAGTAGCATTATCTACCTCAACAGTAGAATCCACCACCCTATGGCACTATCATTATGCTCATTTATCTACTAGTTCATTATATGAGTTATGTAATCAAGGGATGGTACGTGGACTTCCCAGGCTATCTAGTTCCTTGCATGTTTGCCCTAGTTGCCTTATAGGTAAACAACATAGGGATTCAATCAAAGGAAGCTCATTTCATGCCAAAAAATGATTGGAGGTTGTTCACATTGATCTGTGCATCCCACTACCTGATTCATTCTTGAGACACAAGTACTCCCAGCTATTCGTGAATGACTACTCCCAGAAGATGTGGGTATTATTCTTGAAGAAGAAGAGTGAAGCACTTCATCATTTCTAGATCTTCTATCAGTAGGTTGTGAAGGAGACATGACAACCTCTACTTCACCTCTGCTTAGATTGAGTGGGGTAATTCATGTCAAAGAAATTCTTGGCATTCTTGAACTAGTAAGGTATAAAAAAAATTTGACTGCGCCCTATACGCCCTAGTAGAATGGTGTTGTTGAACGATGCAATCATACCGTGATGGAGATGGCTCACTATATGTTATCAATAGCTAAGTTGGAGAATTTCTATTGGGTATAAGTAGTCCAAACTGTTATTTATCTTCTCAATCGGGCACCAACAAAACTGTTGAAGGATAAAATGCTAGAAGAGGTATGGAGTGGTAGAAATATTTTGATTTCTCATTTATGTGTGTTTGGTTACATAACTTATATGCATGTACTAGCCAAGAAGAGGAAGAAACTTGAGTCAAAAACACTCCCATGCATCCTAATAGGATACACCACTACCTCAAAGGCATATCATCTCAAGGATCCAAAAATGAGAAAAATCTATGAGAATAGAGATGTGTTGTTCGATGAGACATCTTTTGACTCAATGGTGCAGAATGAAAGATCAACACCAATAACCTTTTATAAATTACTTCCTGAGTTAGATAGTGAGGAAACTCCATAATCACAAGGAGAGCTGTATATTGATCTTGGAGAAATAGATCCTGTAGAGCTTCAAGGAGAGCTATATGTTGATCTTGGAGATTTAGAACATCCACCAAATATTTATTCACATCCACCAGCAGTTCATCATAATAGTGATAGAGTTTTCATTTGAAGTCAGTTCTAGGTAACAATAGAGACACTCATTTATCTAGAATAAAAATGAGGAGTCAAACAAGATATGAGGTAAATTTTGCACTTATGATTACAATAGTTGATAGCTCCAAACCAAAAAATGTTCATGAACCTTTAAATCAACCTCATTATAAGAAAGTGATGGATCTCGAGTATGACTCACTCATGAAGAATAAAAATTGAGAACTAGTTGATTTGCCTACAGGGAAGAAACTCATAAGCTGAAAATGGGTTTTAAAAATAAAATATAAGGCATATGGATCCATCTATTAACATAAATCATGGCTAGAAGCAAAGGGATATGCTGAAAAAGAGGACATTGACTATGAATAGACCTTTGCACCCATTGCAAAGATCAAGACCATCAGAGTTATTTGCACACTCATAGCACATAATGGATGGTGAATTCAACAGATAGACGTTAAAATTATTTTTATTAATAGTGATCTAAAGGAAGAAGTATACATGACCCAAATAGAAGGATTTATTGATGAAAAACATCCTAAAAAGGTATGTCATCTCATCAAATCACTTTATGGACTAAAAATAGTTCCTAGGGCATGGTACACCAAAATAGATGATCACCTTTTTTAATATAGTTTTACTCGTATCCCCTCAGATTCTAACTTGTATATAAAGAAGGTTGGATCAAAAATCATCATTCTTGTTCTGTATGTAGATGATCTTGTGATCACAAGAAGTTTAAAAGATCAGGGTAATATTTTGAAGAATGACCTCAAAAGTTCCTTTGACATGATTGATTTTGGGCAACTACACTATTGTCATGTCTTAGAGATATGGCAAAAATAGAATTTCATTTTTATCTCCTAGATCAAATATCCCAAGACACTCCTAGAAAAGTATAGAATGTTAGATTGTAAGCCAATTTGAACACCAATTGGGAAAGGCTTACAACTTTTTCAATTCCAGGACTCACCTCAAGTAGATGCAACTCTATATCGATAGCTTGTTGGAAGTCTCATCTACTTGACCTACACCAGACCGGATGTATGTTTTGCTATGAGTTATCTCTCCATATTTATGCAAGAATGGAAGAAATGTCATTAGATAGCAGCAAATCATGTTTTAAGATATGTTTGAGTTACACTTGAGTATGGTCTAGAGTATAAGAAGAATAATCAATTATTCTTACAAGGATATATAGACTTGGAATACATTGGATCTATTGATGATAGAAACTCAATGTTAGGATACATATTTCATCTTAAATTTGGACCAATATCAAGGATTAGTAAGAAGCAAATAATTGTTGCTCTTTCATCCATTGAAGCAGAATATCACGTCGTATGTGAAACTATGTGTGAAGCGATATGGTTATGTCGCATACTAGTAGATATGGAATATGAATAAAAGAAGCCACCCATCATTCACCACAATAATCAAGGTGTGTTAAAACTTGTTAATAATTATGTTTATTATGAAAGGACAAAACACATAGAGGTAGAATGTCACTAAATTTGAGAACAAGTTTTGAACCATCATATCTAGCTCCAGTACTAATCTACAGATGCACAAATAGTAGATATACTTACCAAATCTCTTGCAAAAGTGAAATTTGAACTATTCAAAGAGTACATTTGTAAAAATAATGTAATAAGGGGTGGAATTATAACACATCATGAATCACAACTTAGCGATATCTCAACAAAGGATGAATCATGAACCCTATAGACGTCTCCTAGGAGCTCATGCCCAAATAGAATAACAACACCGCTTAGGATAGATATTACATTATTTTTAGGAAATATTCTAGACTAATCCAACTCAACAAGATTAGCCTGGTTTGACTCTGACGGATCTAGAATTTTTCATAGCATTGTATGAATTAACATGTAATGATCTATTTTGGATCAATGAAAAACATTTTCAACTTGCTAATAATTACTTATATAAATGTGTATCAGTATTTGTAAAACCAAAATTTCTTACAATTTTTGTCATATGTGATTTTATCATTTGTTGAAATCTTTCTTGCTCAGGAACATAAAACTTACGTAATTTGTAGATCAACCGATAATAAAGGTAATAATCCCCCTTGGATCAAATACTACACGTGAAGAGATATTTACTTGAATAAATGGCTCCCTAAAGTATGTATTAAACTCATATCTTTCTCACAAAAAATCACATATAAAAGGCTCAAGAATATTTATGGTAGCCATGGATTAAATCAAAGGAGGTCAAGATAATATATCAACTAATTTTTAAGTCACACCTTTCTTGTAATTTATAATCAAATATTTTTTTTGAAAAAACCTCATCTATTTATAGTGTCTAGCTTGTTTATGTTTGTTTTGTACTCACAAATATTGGAGAGGTGTGTGATTCACGTAGATAATAGTTTCTTTGCTACTAAGATAGTGTTTCCATTTCTTGATCGATTTGACAAGAGTATATAGTTATCTATTATATGTAAAATAATTGATAATTGTAGCATGAAATAGATCTAAATAATAATCTATAATCTTACCTCCTTGTAATATCTCATCAACCAAAACTATACATAAATTGGCTATAGTGTTTAGCATCTAGACATTCACTATTCAATGGTATAAGCTTTGACTTGTTAAATGGTAATAGGAATGTAGAATGTAATGTCACTCCACCAACATTGTATGCATATTTTATTATGTATGCAAGAATAAGGCCATTTGGATTATAAGGATCATTATCAATAGAACACGAGTAAATATGAATAAGCATTTCATGTATACATTTTACTATAAAAATTTTACCTGCACCTGCATCTCCAATTAGAAATAGGTACAATCATTGGTTTTTATTTAGACATTTTTTTGAGGAAACATCCTTTGCAATTACTTGTTGTTCATTATTCAAAATACATTTACATTTATAATAATTTTCACTGTTAAAAAAAATGGATGGTGGTTGATTTCAAATTGTTTTGAAATTTGCTTACAGGATACAAAGTTTGTCAATGGAAAGTTCATGTGTAGATCATATTTTTATTGCATGGATTTTGTTGTATTTAAAACAAATCTAGTATCAAATCTACCTGTAACATCGATCTCAACCTAGAAAGCATCGTGTTCTATGTTTCCCTAGGTAGGATTTACATCAAAGTTGAACTTGACCTCGTTCAACTTTACGATGTCAAGCTGTAAATTATATGCTTGATTTCATGTTTCAAGATTTTGTTTCAAAGAATTTGCATTGTTTCAAAAGGGGACATATAAAAATAGCTGTTCATGATAATAATTTTCAATATAAAGTTATTTTTTATAATTAACATAGTGTATAACATGAGGTTTTTTATTTTTAGTGGATTCCCATTTTTTTTGATACTGTGAAACAAATTCTGTGATGAAAATGCGGTCAATGTTAACAGTCCATGCAATGTAATAGACTATAGAGATTGACATATTATGTTTTTAGACTCATCTGCTTCTTGTATACGAAGAATTGAGGGTGTTAAAATAAATGTCCACTCATCAAGAAAATATGTGTTTATGAATATACATGTTTTTGAACTTTTATTGAATGGTTATGATAATACCAAATGGAAAACTTGTTATGCAAACATTTTTTGGTATTTCAACATTACATTTCCAAGCCTATGTAACATCTGGATAACATTTATGTTTATTTTTGCATGTTGATTTCATATCTATTTAAAAGAATGCATGGTCTTTGAATTCCCCTTTATCATATATGATCCACAATATGTTGTTGTAACATATGCATTTAGTATACTTTATATGCCTATATTAGCTTGCCATAAATATGATGTTTTTTTATAAAGCTATTGCTCTAGCTTGTGGTGGCCTAAAAACAAGGAATATGGTAGGTTATTTAATTGTACATTATACTATTATTATGTAATTGAATTTGGTCATACTTAGATTTTGCAAGAAAGTATAAAATCCATCTAAAGTAATATATTATTTTATGCTCAGTAATTAAAAAATTTGCTTCAATGATGCAATTACAAGCTCATCTATTTTTTTAGATGGTTCAAGAATCATTATTTGTTGCATTGGAAATTTTGAAAATTTGTATCTACAATTTTTTTATTTTCATTTTATACAACTTATAGTATGATGGTGTATGTACAATTTATGTACGTCATTTTATACAATGTCAGTATCTATGTATCTATCTATGAAGTCTATAAATTATACAATTTTCATCCTTTTCATATATTGGTGCATCTTTTATTTAGACCAACCAATGATCATGGACATTTCTCCCTTGTTGAAATTATGTCACATAAAAATAATCTATGATTTTTCCTAACAAGAATTCATCGTCACATAGTAGTTATCTCAATGCATTGATGCAATGTCTATAATAGTGTGTACATATAAATGGGTTTATTCTTATCAGAAATGAATAAATTTTTTTTTAATAAAAATTTCATTAAGTTCATGATTTTTTTTTATATTATATTTTAGATGTAATTATTTTTATGCATGCATCAATGGCTTCCAATGATGTTCACCACTTAGAAAAATAAAATAAAAACTTATCAGTCCTAGTTGACATATCATGGTGAATGTGTTTTTTTAACACCTTGCAAGTAATCGAGTGATATATGTATTCTTTTGAAATCTATGTAACCAATTTATGATTTAAGGAATGTTTCTAAGTTTGGTTTGTATTTGAAATCTCTTGTCAAAATTTTGATTCCCTTTAGTTTTCCCTTCCTAATTCAAACCCACATGGCCTTTCCAACATGATCTATGATTATTTTTATTGCTTTGAAAAAAATGTTGGTAAGGTGATATGAAAATTGACGATTAGCATGCAATAGTTCCCATTGTGCTATTTTTTGGTATGAAAACCTTGACATAATATCTTCATCGTGATGATTTCGAAACAAAAGTGCTGGAAAATTCATCTCTTTTGAGTTCTTGTCTTTAAAAATTCCCAATGGATGATTGTCTTCAGTGGGTGCTATTATAATCATCTTGTATTCCATTGCTACAATATATGTCGAGTCTACAAATCCATGCACCAGAGTATCATTATAACATCTCTCATCTATGTTAGAAGACATGTTCATTTCATTATCGCTATTAATTTTAGATTCATTAGAGAAACTGATACTATTCACATTATCCATGACATTAGTACTTATGAATAGTTTCCAATCAATCTTAATTTGCACATTATGAGCAATGTAAATTTTTTTTGTGCATAGTTCTTATAATACTTCCATATTGAGTTTTAGATGAATAGCTCCATGTCGATACACATTTTTAAATTCTAATCACCTTTTTAATGCTATAACAACTGTTGATTTTTCATCTATAGATTTGGGCAATGCATTTTGTTGGGCAATGCATTTTGAATTTTATAAATATCCCAAGGAACATTAATCATTAGACCTTTTAGTCCAATTTAAGGTTTACTATAGCCCAACTATCTTATCTATTAAAATGTTATCCTAAATTCAACAAGTCTTTATTCAAGATATTGATAGCAAAAGCATAGATTTAAAGCACTTGTTATGTCTAATAAGTGTAGGTGTTGAAAATCTAGGAAGCATTCCACTCTTCAATGATTGATTGAAATTTGCACATATTTTATTTATACAAACAACTTTATTATTTACCATTAATTATTATCATGTGTCCTCTTCAACTTGATGAAAGGGTCGTATATTCTGTTTAAAATGTAGTTGTTTATAAACTACACAAACATAAATAGGTGTGTCAGTGATTTTTTATTGAAAATTTGTATTCTTTTTCTATGTGAATTGTTAACAATTTTCTTGGCCGGATACTTTTAATGTGTAAGTTTTAAGGTTCAAAGCAAACATTTATTTATTTTTTGGCATGCTTTGTCTATACAATTAGTAAAATATTCAACATGCTCATTAGTTTGATTTTTCATTATCAATGGTTCATAATGTACATGTTCTGTATTTGTTTCAAGGAAAATTATGTTATATGTCGCACATGACTGAGGGAATCATTATAGATTTTGATGATCTACTAATTTTTTGATGACCATAGCTGAACATTCACATCTAATACATATGAAATCCATTGAATAACAACTCATTTCCTTCGACCCCACCACCATCATAGATTGAACCCAATTTAACAGTATATGTTTGCCAATTTACAATATTAGACATGTTTTTTACAACATCAAATGTTAAATATGTTTATAAACAAGCATATGATCTTACATCTCCAAAAACATAGACATTATAAATATTGAGTTACATAGTGTCACAAAGATTGTATGTCAAAAGATTTATTTGTTAAATGGCAAAAACCATTGAATATGTTATCGCCATAGCTTGATGTTTCTTCCAACATTTTCCTCAATCCATCTGATTGTATGTTTAGAACATTTTGTTTCCAATGCATAGAAATCATAGTACATAGTGTAGACAAAGATGTTTGTCTCATTGAGTATTGATAATTTATTAACTTTCTATAGTACAATGGTTCATAGTGTCCACATGTTGGATTCTTATCATGGAAAAGAATGCAATTTGGAGCTGATTGCAAGTTCTCATTAGAGTGCAAGTACTTTTTTGGGTTTTCAAATACCATACACATATTGAAATATTTAGCCACCTAGAAAGCTAATTTATGCAAAAACTATCACCCCATAGGCCATATTCACTGTTTTCTATGCACAAAGTTACTGAAATTTACATTTGAGTAAAGTATGTTAAAATTTCATGTACGCATTGTAGTTTATATATCTCTTTAGGATCCAACTCTAGTTGTAAATATCTGAGCGCATCATGGTCATTTATTTCCAAGAAAATTCAAAAATACTTTGCAACATCGACATGTAGTTTTGCTGATGTATATCCAAAATGTAGCAAGAATTTAAATGTATTAAATAAGAAATCACCAAAATTATATTTAAAAATACAGGTTTTAAATTTTTTTACTTTATGCAAAATAACATCTATGTCATGCCAAGTAGCTTATATGTATGGACCTTAACCATTTACATAAATGAATAGACCCCTAGTATAACCATTTATTATTTTTATTTTTTCATGACGCAATCTTTGTTGTAATGTCCATGGTCATTGACAGGTTCCATGTTCATAGTCTTTTCAAGCATAATTTCCAATGTTTGGAGCAATAGCCATTTTTTTGGTAATGTGTTTGTAGAATCAACAAAACACTTAACTTCTTCTTTAGTTTTTTCTTGAAGTATCAATGGTTCATATTGTATATGTTTTGTATTTGTTTCAAAAAAAATGTTATATATAGATTTCAATTGAGAACAATGACTATAGATTTTGATAATTTTTTGACTTGTCAAAGACCACTGTCAAACTTCCATGTTCAATAAATATGAAATCCATTGAACAACAAATTTATTACCTTCTATGCTGCCATCATTATAGAGTGAAACTAATTTAACAATGCATGCTTGCCAATTTTCAATAGTTGGTAAGTTTTTCATAATGTTATTTATTAAATTGGTTTTCAAACAAGCGTATGTTGCTACATATCTAGAAAGAAAGTCATTATAAAAATACTGAGTTGTATAGAGACGTAAATATCGTATGTCAAAAGAGGTTTTTATTAAGTGATAAAAATAATTAAATATGCTATTTACACAACATGGCATTTTTCCCATTATTTTTGTCAATCCTTGTAGTCATATTTGGGTCATTTTATTCCTAATAGGAAGATAACATAGTACATGTTCTTGACAAATTCATTTTCCTTAATGGGTATGGATAATTATCTAATTTATTGTAATGTAATGGGTCATAGTGTCCACAGACTGAGTTTCAATCATGAAAAATAATGTAGTATGGAAGAAAAGGCAAGTCTTTGTTAAAGTGCAAGTATTTTCTCTTAATTGTCAAGGACCAAACACAAATTGAAATGTTTAGCCATTTATAAATCTAGTTAATGCAAAAATTATCACCCCATAGGCCATGTTCAATGTTTCATGTACATGACAATACCAAGATTTACATTATATCAAAGTATGTTTCAATGTCCTATAGATGGTGTAGTATATATATCTCTTTAATATCCAACTCTAGTTTGAGATATATAAGTGCTCGGGGATCATTCTTTTCCAAGGAAATTTAGAAATGTTGTATAATTCCATCATAAAGTTCATACAATGTGTATTTAAAATCTAATAAGACCTAAAATGTATCAAATAAGCAATCACCAACATTGTATTTAAAAGTACAATTTCTAAAATGGTTCACTCTATTAAAAACAACATTTATGTCATGGCAAATTATTTGTGCAAATGGCCTACTCTCTCCTACAAAAGTATATTGTTGATCAATACATCTGTCCAATGTTTTTTGCTTTTCATTTGTGCACATCATTTTACAATGTTCAACAAGGCATAGTTAGATGTATTTTAAGATAACATTTATCTTGGCATCACACATATATGACTATTCAAGCTTTCTATTTCTTTTTTGAACACAACTTCAGTATATGTGGAGCAAAACTAGACTAGAAAACACTGTTATCTGTGTCTAATGATGTTGATTCAATACCCAAATGTTGTATTTTTTACTCACTAGATCAAAGTAAAAGTCATAGATACAATGGTCAATAATTGTGGAATTTTTAATAGATGATACCAAAGTATTAACCTGCACAACAACAAAAATAATGGATTAGTTATGGACAAATATAATTGCAAATGACTCAAAATGAAAACATAATCCTATTTCTACATGAATATTTTCAGTCAATAACTTCAAATTTTATATCATGTTTCTCTTTACAGTCTTAATTAAAAAACATCATTTGATCCATCATTATTCGACAAATAAAATGTTATGTTATAACTGGTCTTCTTTTTGTCTTGCATTTTTTCACATTCTTAGATTAGCTTTCCACCTGCAATTCTACATTCTTTAGCTTTGTTAGTGTTATCACTCTAAATTACACCCTTAAGGAGGTTGTTCAAGCCTTCCTCATTTATATGACACATGGAGACACCTCTAGGCTATGGGTGACCTAAAAGTTGAGTTGAATCTCTAGATTAGGGTTAGCTTCGTTGATATATCACCTTAAAATTGCTACTAAACCTATTATTTTCTAAGAAAAGGGAGAGAGATAACTAGAAACAAGTAAAAGGGAGGTGATTCACCAAATTTAATACCCTCTTATTTCCTATAATTCACTAATAACATGAATTAGGACTAAAACCTATTGCACTAACTCAATATGACTCTACAAGCATTAGTGTTTCAAAATGAAGGTAATGGTCAAGACACTAACCAAGAGGGGTGATCAAGAGGTATCTTAAGGGAAAATAATGAATAAATATACACACATATAAATTGTTAGTCCATGTATCACTCTTGATATGACCTAATATGATGACTAACAACCTATAAAAATGTAATAAGATAGGACAAATGAAAGGAAGTTACAGACTATCATTAACATTCATCAACCACCATGAGAACATACTAGTTGCAGCATTGAGAAGGCTAGAAATTAAAATGTATTCATTTCAAAGGCAAATTAAAAGTGTTATTTGAGTAGGGATTCACCATAATTAGGTTGAGGATCTTTAAAATTCTATTCAAGGTAGTATTTATAGAAGAAATGAGAGAGAAGAGAGAGAAGGGATGTTGAGAGAGTCCATAACAAGTGTCATTCATCACAAACCAGTTACCATGCCAAGTGGAAGATTATAAAATAGTCTTGTCATCTTCTTCAACATGTGTTTCTTGGGGTAATGATGCCTTCATCATGGTGATGCAACAACTCTTTTTGGCTTATTATGACTCTTCACATTCTCCTCATGAAACTGACCTTCTTGATTTGAGAGTTACAAACTCATGTTATGACATATGCCCACTTAGCCTATTAAAAAATTGATATGCCATTCTTGTCTCCTCAAGTGTATCTCCCTTCTTGTCAAGAGTGAAACTTAGAACTTAGACTCCTTCTCAATGATTTATTCCATTAGAAACTTGTAAGTTTACACCAAAGTTAACCTGATCCAAAAAAAGGTAGCAAAGATAGAACTATCACTCATTTATGGTCTAATCCTATTATAATAGGGTATTATATCAAATATTGAACTCCATTAATGCATATTATAAAACCATTCCATCTTTATATAGCTTGTGGATCTCTTGCAATTAGGCCTTTATAATTTATAACTAAGTAGACAATATTCACATGTTTTGGTCTAGTGGATTGAAAATTATTCTTGATAACCTAAAGGTATTTGGAATGGATGGTTTGAGGGAAAATATACCTCTTCCCAGGTCTATACTTTATTTTCAAGTGGTTAAGATACTTTCATTAGTCCAAACTCCTATAAACAAGCCTGAAATTGCCATTTTAAGACCTTTTTTGTACCTTTTCTCCCCATACATTCTAATATATTGCTACACTAAGTGTTAATGAGACCTAAAAATCTCATAAAAATTATTATAAGGAACTTGGAGTGCATTAGACTAATTCAAACTACCATTTTTCTCCATGAAGCTCCTGGAAGGGTTAAATTGGTAGTTTTAGGTGCTTACCTTGTTAATGATTATTCATAAAGTTGAGGACCTAAAGTCATGAGCCAATGCCATATATTTGGATTAGGGGAGACTCTTAAACATTTAAAAGATACATTTGGACCCATGTAACTTCTCTTATGAGTTCTGAGTAATAACTAGGTCTTCTAGATCTCTTCACAAGGCAAAAATAGGGTTTTGAGGTGATTGCTCTCTTAATGATCATTTATAAAGGACTGCCTAATGATTGGCTTAAAAATGACAATAAAATAGAGGGTATATACCATATAAAACCTTCTTAAAACCATTTTCTCCCAAGCAACTACTCATGTGACTTCTCATGTGAAGAAGAAGCCTTCTTAGGCTGACAGACCTGTGTGTAGAGGTCGAGAGGATGTTTTGGCTCAACAAGTCCTCTAATTTCATGTTATTTGATTGTAAATATCTCTTTGAGGCCTAAGAAACCTCCCATGATTTACTTAATTTATTTTAAAAGGTATTGTCTCTTCAAAAATTCCTTAAACTTAATTTGCCTATAATGAGGGTTTATGGGCAGTTTAGGTGTTTTGACCCTAATGGTCTCTTTTAGATGATTTATCTTCTTGTATAGGATTATAAAAACTACATAATATTTTTTAAAGGTTATTAAAACCTTTAAATACATTCATACCTCATTCCCAAACCTAAAATTGTACCTTTTCATTATATTTGTGCAAAATTGTCCTTGAATGTAGGTGTTCATTTTAGATTGCATACCATTGTATGTATATTCCTCTTAAAATAAGCATATAAATGGAATTTATGAGGTTATTAAAAGTTTGGATGATATATTTAGATAATTTATATGGATAATAAACCAATCCCCATCATTAGTTTCTCTAAGATTAAATTTAAAATGCAAAAGCTCTCTTTAGATCTCTTATAGGCCTAATACCTTCTTCAGTAGGTCTTAGCTCCAAATGGATGCTACTTCTCATTACAAGGAGTCTAATTAACTTATAAAATTTATTGAATCATTATTAATATTTCATTACACTTTTCATGAGTTCTCAAACTCAAATTTTACCCAAAACCTGCATCTTTCTTCACATACCTATGTATGGGTTTGCAGGTGTACACAACCATACTTAACATGAACATTCATATGTGTTTCCTCATGTTATGATTCTTAAATTTCTTGGGATTAGTCTAAGAGAGTTGGATGATGTGTTTTTTAACTCTTATAAGGTGTGTAAAACTCATCAAATGATCATGATTCTTTCAAACACCTCAAAACATGAACTTAGACTTGTAGCTTTGTATTCTACACTTAGGCTTCAATAAAATTTGTCTTTGAAGTGAATATTTTTCATGTAGATATTCACAAGTGAATTTGGAGGCAATTTATATTTATTTTATGGTGCTATAGTTATCTCTCCCATGCCTTTATTTGAATAAACTAGTTTGAGACCTCCATCATCCTACTACTTAGGTCTACATGATCCACTAGCAAACTAGTTAAAGAGAGTTGTAGATGCTCTTTCTATCATGGGAGATTTATATACATCCAAGGAATATTTATATAATTTATAAAACTTTTTTATAACTTGGTAAAATGTCTTATACACTTGGTCATGCTCTTTTAGTATTCTAAAATGTCATCAGATAGTAAGACGTCCTCCATTCTTAGGATTTTTAATACCATCTTCATGTTAGTGTGTAGTTTGGTACATTTTAGACTTTAGGGTAATTTATAATGAATTTTAATAATATTAGGGAGGTGTGAATATTTATTAAATCTATACTAAAGATTCCCCAAATACACTTGACTTTTCTATGGACACCAAAACCTCTGTGCTCAAGTCTATAACCTTCATAGTATGGAGATTTATTTCCTTTTGAATGTTCACACGTGCCAAAATATGGTGGAGGGTGATATGGGATGATTTTATAGACCAAAAAGGAGATTTTTAAAATTTTCATTTTCATCCCTAAACTTTCAAACATGCTTAGACAAGGGAAAACTATCCCTATGGGGTTTTAGAAGGTTTTAAGGATCCTTATCTTGTTAGCGATTATTCATAAAGCATAGGGGATTGATCAGAAAACCAATGCCACAAAATAAAAGAGAATTAGGTTACCCTTATTTTACAAATATATTGGATGCAACTCTCTCTCTACTCCATGTGTTGAGCATTTGAAAGTGGACTTTAAAAGCTTACCAAGGGATCGATGGAGAAATGGAAAATGTTTCCTATCTGTTTAGACCTATAACACCTTCTTAAGAATGGATTTGACTTGGGTAAGGTAATAATACACTTTCCATTATTGAAAATTATTCAAAATATCTCTCATTTACTTCTCAAGCTCATAAACTTTCTTAAAACAACCCCTTTGGGAATGAAAGAGACCTAAAACATATGTTATACCTGCTAAAGCTAACATTATTTGACCATTTCCTAACACCTCCAATGTTGAAGACATTTTTATGTGCTTCACCAATGTCTCTTTCACGTACAAATCTCTGAATTTGTCCTTGAATTAACTTGGCAAGCTTTATGGTACGTTGG
>JARHVA010000692.1:610000-750000 GCA_037957365.1 Torreya grandis | reverse complement strand
TCCATTTGGAGCTAAGACCTACACACACACACACACACACACACACACACACACACACACACACACACACACACACACACACACACACACACACACACACACACACACACACACACACACACACACACACACACACACACACACACACACACACACACATCAACATGATTTATGATATCATCAAAATTAACTTAATTTGCTTTAACTCAAAATTAGTGGGCAGAGTGCTGGCCAATGAGATGTCCTACTACCTTGAAGCCTTTAGATCAAGAATAAGATTAAAAAGGGAAAATGTAATGAGATTCAACATTTAATTTGAATGAAGCAGTATTAAATTTGATATGAAAGAGTAATATTTTTGAGAGACATATAACACTATTACAATGGATCCCTCTAGTCGGATTTAAGCCTTGAGATCAGGGAGATGTTCAAACATGTATTAATTATTAGGATTCAACCCTTGCCTTGTTAGAGACTGCATCAAATTTAGTTTAGAATAACTGTTAAAGAACTCGAAAAAAATTAAAAATAAAAATAGTGAGAGAAAATATTGAAAACTTTGAGTTTGGTTTCATTGAATTGAATCAAATTATCACATGATTGACATCAAACAATGTTGTAAACTACCTTATCTATGGAAAATAAAAAACACAAATCTTAAACTAGTTGTAACCATATTTATTTCAGAGCACCATAATAGGAAAGAAGAATGGAAGAAAAAATAAAAGAAAAAATGAAACCCTAGTGAAATTTCCCTCACTAAATTAATATGGTCTCAATTTCAAATTTTGACATGGGATAATAATTTTAGAGGAAAAAATGACCACTAGGAAATCACCCAGATATAAATATTATAATTAGAATGAAATATGTTTTTAAAAAACTATATTATAATATTCAAACCACTGTAAAAAAAATAAAAAATGATTACCATAAAGATAAGCATTTTTTTTGTTTGAGTGTCTTTCGAGTTTATATTTGAAATAAATATAAAAAATACAGATGTCTTTTGTCTATTGAAAAAATGGACAATAAAAGAGAGCAACTAAAGATATATGATGATAAATTACTTGCATCAACTATGATGGTGAGAATAGTTAAAAATAAATTTATTGTATAGTGAATAAAATAGACAGGGATTGGGTTCTCAAAACATTTAATGGGATTTCTATTACTAAATAAAATCCCTAAAATCCCTTGTAATTATTTACCTTACTTACAAATCCAATATTCAACTCTACCCTCATTCGCATTACCAATACCTCTGTGCAAAAAAATAAAGACATAGGTTAAAATTCTTATCAAGTAGAAGATGAGCACTATCGATTGATTTCTTCTCTCCTACCCAATAAAACCTAGTAATATTAACCAAATGTTACACAAAATCCAAATAAAAAGAACATGTTATGCATATGAACTCAATCACTATTAAAAACCCTAGCACCTTGGTCAATGCTTCGTACACAACACAAATAGAAAATAACAAAACAATCAACAAATTATAAATCCCTAATGAAACAAGAAAATAAAAATGATTGTAACATATTTATTTTTTATATCAAAAGTACATAATAAAAATTATATTAAAATTATTCCTATACAGATTTATCACACCATTTCTCACTTTTTCTCTTCCTCGAGTGTTTTATTGCTCATCAATGACCTATAGGGTTCTCACTTTTTTAAAGATAGTTTTAGCCTTAAGGTATTGGGGTTTTAAAAAATTCAATGAGTTTTATATTACCGAACAAAATCCATTAAAAAACAAAGACATAGGTTAAAATTCCCACCTAGGAGAAGACCAGTCTTAGTCTACAAGCATTATTAGTTGATTTCTTCACTCTTAGCCAATAAAACCCAACAATATTAACCATATGTTATACATAAGTCAAATAAAAACAATAATAGGTCATGCATACCTTTTTTGACGCTTCAACCACAATGAAAATAGAAAAAAAAATCAACAAAATGTAAAGCCCCAATGAAATAACAACAAAAAAATGAATGCAACATATTGCCTCTATATTAATCGTACGTGCAGCCTAGACTTGCCTCAAGAAAAAAATCAATATAAATTAATTTAGTAGGTTTCCAATTCCCCTTATAAATTTAGAAAGATGAAAAATCATGTTTAACCATCATGCCAATAACCACATTTAGCAGTTTGCATTTAACTCATCTATAAATATAGATAACTCACAATCCTATACCTTACTAACTACATTCAATACTTGCCTTGAATAAAGAGAGGGTCTCAATAACATCCCAAATGTTTCATCCAATCACAATACAACAAATAATATTTTTTATTCAGCCTATTAAAGACCTCTAACCTTGTCCCTCAAAACTTTCATGCATATTTTTTGCACCTGGAATGAAGACATCTCATTAGCCAACAACTTGCCTGCTAATTCAGAGTTAAATCAAATTGAATGCTATAGTTCCCTCTGGGAATAATAAATAAAAAACCATGTTTTACTTTTTATAAAATTTCACCATTACTTAAAACACACATTAGAAATGGCACACATGAATTTATAAGTCATTAAATTGTATGGTTTTAACATGTTTATGTATTTATCAATTTTGGTATTTATGTACTTTACAATTATTAGTTTAAATTATATCTCAATATGTTTTTTTGGGAATTATCATGTTCCCTCTACTTCCTCATTCCATTTATCTTTCTTTCTTTGTATTCATGTGTTGAGCATTGAAGATGCTCTAAATAATCTATAACATTGAGGACACTTATAGGGTTTTTAATGGTCCCTTTTGGTTACGATGTATCCATCTTATGTCTAGTCTCGTATATTTCATTTTTATTTATTATTTAATGGGTTAGCAATCCAATAAGACTTATAAGTTTAAATCAATTATCTATAAATGCATAAGCATTGTAAATCATTTGCATGGAAGGAGACCTATATGATTCATTTTCTTGTTTAAAAGAATCTATTAAACACTTACAAGCATTCTAGAGGAAATAAAATGATCATTAGAGCATTCATTGTAACATACAAGTTTAGGTTAAACACACACCACATAACACTTGGTTTGCATTAGCATGTCATTAGAACTATTACAATTATTAAGGTTTGATATTTTTGATAATATTAGTATTTAGGTAATTGATAAATATCAAGATAGGTTTGTTATTCTTTATTTTATAGTGGGCCCTAAAACATGTGTTATTTTCTTTAAGTTTTTAGCTATTATTGCCCAACTAAAACAAGAATGAGAAATTTGTTTTGCAAGATCAAAATCAAAGCATACAAAATTAAGAAAAGTTTTAAGATATTTGTCCCAAGGAAACACAATCACCAAGTTGTTTCAAACCTATCTATTATAGACACCCCATTTTGACCACAACTATGTTCTAACTGGACTTCATATTGATTTATACCAAGCAATGCAATTTAAGCCTAAGAATCACTAAATGTCCTAATTTCATCTACATATCAGACATTAGTACCCAAAATCATGTTGAGGCATCCCTATTTAGGTTATTATCCTATAAAAAATAGTAACCTCTATGGATTGATATCCAGTAAAGTTTTAACTTATAAAATTGACAGATTGGCCTTTGGACCTATTAAGTGTGACACTTAAACAATTCCTACAATGAAAAAATGCTAAGTAGAATGAATTAACTAAGCAAACCTAATTAAATGCTTAAGTGAAATTTTCATGTGCAATTAGTGAATATTAATTTTGTAAAAATGAAATTCTAATAAAATTAATGTCATGTTGATGTCATCATCCTCAAAGTCAAGGAATTGGAAATATCTCCATTAAAACCTTAAATTCAAAAATGGAGAGCCATGCTTAATAAATGGGATCTCTATCCCAAATATTGATTGCTTGTCCCCTCCTTAACTTAACCAGGGTGAAACTAAACCTAACCATGGTTAAATATAACCTAACTTCACTTGGGTTAGAGTTAGTTGGAGAACCTTCAAATAGAAGTGTGAAGGCCATTCTAAAAGAAGCTCTCAAGTCAAAGTTACAATGTTAAATTGTTGAGAAACAAAGATTTCTTGTAATTTTATAATGCAAAATTATTGAGAGGTTACTACATCTTACCAAAGCCAAGCCAAACAAATCCAAGCTGATAAGGAGAAATGATTCAAGGAGAAACATTTTCAAAGACTCTTTGAACACACGATTGAGCACATTCCTCCAAGGCCAATGTGCAACTCTTTCTCATAAGGAGGGTGAAGAATACTTGTTTTGTCTTATTTTGTTTATTACTTGCATTATTCTCTTGCACCTTGAGTGGCTAGGCTTAAGGTGTTAGATTTATTTATGTGTTTTTATTGAGGTTTATCATACTAACACTTGACTAACTCCCCTCTTGGATTCCTATCTCACATCTACTACTTCGTCTAAATCAACCCAACACTTTATACACTATCTAGAGAGAAGGATATGTCCCTAGGAGAATTCTATATTCATCATCAAAATTTTGGGTCCAATCTCTATCACTTCTAGGCTTACATTTCCATTATCACATCATAATAAGAATATCAGATCACAAAATAAAATAGATATGCGTCTAAACCTTGTATTCCATCTCTCTCTATCTTGGAATTGATTAATTAGGCTATATTATTGTTTTGCATACATAATTCAATTTAATTAATTATAATTGGGTATCTATGTCATAATTTAGTTGTAATCTATTTATCTATATTTAATTTTGGTGGATCTATGATCTTTTAGACCCTTTTTAGGTTTAGATATTGCTCCATAATTTTTGGATTGATATCAGGGTTGGTGGGGCCCCTACTCATATAAGAAAAATAATGAAAGATTTCCACAGTTTGACATACTAGTATGAAACATGACAAATATATGACCAAAGATCAGATTATAAAAGGTACACATAGTATAATAATTACACACTATTAAACAAAGAAAACACTTATAATATATCATAATTTATGGTTATTTAAGCTAGAAGTCATAGAAACCAACAATGTATAAAATACAAAACTAATCACTCTACCACCTTTCACCACATTAATAATAGATCAATGAAACACAAAATTCATATTAGTATGAGATTTTAATACTCCTGAGACACACTACCTATCTCCTTCACATCCCTAGCATCACCGTGCAACCCATCGGTTCCATCTAAGAATCCAAATATGGGTGTGTTAGATGCCTAAAGCTTCAATCTCGATGATGAGAACACCCCAATATACCCAAGCTGGGAGAAACTCCCATGTGGAGAGTGAGTCTAAATAAGATATAGTGTATCTAATGTATCCCCTGAAGCCACCCTAGGAAGAGCCAACAAAGCCCAACTTGGAGCCTAAATTTTTCCTTGATACATACCATGAGCCATAAATTTAACAATCACCACCAGATCTAGAGAATGAGGAGTTATCATCTAAGATTCCATATTTGGAATGGGGGAGAATACCTCCTCTATTGGGAATTATATAAGGAAGTGACCCACTGAGGAAGGATTTTTGAAGACAACCTACATTTCTTCCAAAAAAACCAAGATAGAGGCTAATTTTACCTCTAACACCCTGGATATGGAGATAAGAATAAAACATACCCCATCATTTTTGGAGAATAAAAAGAGATCAAAAGGACCATTATCAACTTCTATCAAATCCTCTATCAATACCACCTAACATCTAGACAAAAAAAAACTCCACCAGTTCTAAGACATAATATTTGTCTGCTACTAGTATAAGTAGGGTACTCGCAAAGAGAGAGGAAATGTCTAAATTTACTCAAGATTTCATGGAGAAGAACTTCCCCAATTGCCTTAAACACAACCTTTAACACCTCCTTCGATGATAGATAAAAAACATTCTTGAGATGCCTTAGGGAAACATGACCATTGAAAGCCATTTCCCTGACCTTGCCTTTCCTAAACATTATCGATAACACTAGGGATTCAAGCATGGCTTGGCCCATTATAGTAAAACTAAGACCACTGGGGCACTTTATGAGAAAATAGTGCCAAACAAATTTAGAGATAAATTGACCAAGTATATAAATTAAATCCTCACCATTAGTTTTCACATTAAGATACGAGCACTTGAATGCAAGTCTATATGAGCCAAGCCAAAGCATTAAAAACCCATAATCATTAAACTGTCCCCCTATCAATTAACATGATAATCAAACTCATGTAAGTGATGCCCAAATAAAGATCTAAAATCAATAAAAATGACACCCTCTGTGTCCTCCCAAGTGACTCAATAATTTTCCACATGTCCAACCTCTAACTAATTTATTCCCACATTAGCAAGGAAGTATGAAAAAAATTGGCTTCATGAAAGTAGTGGGTGCTGACCTAAAATTTTTATGAGTTTAATATCATCTAGTAGGAATTCAAGATATTGTTAAGGTTCCAATATTTTCACACTTATTTCATAGAACCAAGTCACAATTTGTGAACCCCCTTCAATTTTTAATTTTAAATACCACATGAGATGACCATTTTGTGTCTAGCCACAAACACCTATGCCTTAGCCTCATTATTCATCCCATCAATTAATTTTATGGATGAAAATTGAATGAGAGAGTCACAATAGTCTTTAATCATGCAACTTGCTCTCAATGCCCTAGAATTACCCTAGGAAGCCCCATCAAAATTTACTTTGACCCACCCAGGACTTGAGGGCAACTAGGTAATTCAATCCCTCTGTTTCTTAGTTGAAACCACTACTAGTGACTCATTAATTGGGGATCTTGCTCCATCTTAAGAAAAATATAAATTTATTTATTTTTTCTAGATTTTATTTGATTGTATGCTCTTAGATCCCATAACCCTAGTCTTCTCATGCTTGATTCAAACCCTAGATTGATTTTTATTAAAAAAATCAAACCATAAATTTTTTTATAATACATATTGTTTATGTATGATTAATGTGTACTTTTTTCACTTGCTTATAAGTACTTAATAAGATATCTTTCACTTTTAAAATTATTTGCATAATAATTTTTGCTATACAAAAATTGATTCATTTTTCATATTTTGTTCAAAAAGAATATTTATTAGTTCTTTCCATTATTTTCATGGTAGAGTACTATAAGAACTAGTTTGGATAATATTTTTTTGTCAACAAACTAATTAAATGCATGATTTTTTCATCAATACTAAAGTTTGTAATGTCCATATTTAATTTTGGCAAATTTTTAACCTTAAAAATACCTTAAAATAATTTATTTAACATCTTATTTATTGGAAGGCATTGATATAATGATTTTGTAATGTTATTACATTACAATCTTTTTTTAATTTTGTAAAACAATAATTTCCCAAAAATATGTGTAAAGAATTAATTTATCAAGTACATTCCATTTAACTAATACTCACGAGTATATAGGAAAAAATTGGTGTTATCAATGAAGAAATGACATCTATAACCTTCAATATATTTTAGATGGATTACCTACATCATAATTTATAGGTTATGATTAAATATTATGGATAACTTATCCATGCACTTTGGAGTAGAGCCATGAAAGGGACAGTCAATTAAAAATACAAGAAATCAATTCTAAAGAATAAGATGCTATAAAATATAAAATATAAAATCAAAATATGAATCAAGGAAATCTAACCACTATTGTGGCAGAGGTGATGTTGGAAGCATGGCTTGGCTTAAATTTACCATAGAAGCATGGCTTGGCTTAAACACATTTGAAGTTCACATGTTGGCCTATATTATTGAAGATGACTCTTGCATTCAAAATATTTTTGTGCCTTTGATGTGCCAACTTAATTCTAGTTAAAACTTTGACGAGCATTCATTTAATTTATATATTAATTTTCCATGGAGGCCAAGAATGACTAATATGACTAATATGGATCAAGTATATAATTGAGTGTTGAATGCATCTTAAATTTGAAACGATAAAAAATATAATTAAATGAAAATTATTTTTCTTCAACTTTTTATCATTTGTGATTTTGCGAATCCTACTATTGATTATAATATTGTCTACGCCTTAAATAATTATCCTAGTTAGCATGGGGTTTACAACAAGATTTTAAATACTTAAAGAACCTTTTTCAAATACAAATTTATTGCATAATGAAGGCTTCTTTTTTATTTATCATCATTTTTTATAGAAGTTATAAACTAATCTGGAATATATAGGGGCCTTAGATTCTTAGATATTTATCGGATCAATAGTCAAAAAGTTTAGAATACATTACATATGGTGATAATCATCCTCAAAATTACTAGATCTAAAACCAACATGCCTCAAATATATACTACATACAGACACGATTGGCCTTATACACCTAACGCAATTTGAACTTGGATGTAGTTACAAACAATTAAGCCACTTTACCAATTCACTCACATCTTATCGATAATTTCAGTACTTTATTACATAATTATTTTTTTAATATTTTATTTCATAACATTTAAATATTTATTCTCACACACCCACCCACATATCATCACATTATTTATACATTTTAAAGTTGTGCAAATATTTCTACTAATATTTTATATATCTTCACCTTGTCAAATAAATTAAACTAAAGTTTAAGTATAAAAGAGAGTCATGATAAAATTGATATTTTTAAAAGATTATTATTTATGTGTCCAAATAAATTCAAACATAAATTAGGTTACCATGTGAGTTAAACTTTTAAAAAATAAATGCATGACACATGTATCAAATACTGCATCATACCAACTTCACTATAAATGGTCCTCCTATACTTCTATTGCTCTTGATTTTATGGTAGATATTATATATTTTGATCTTAACTTAAATTTAATTGGCTATGAATCCTTTATTCTCCTAAGTAAAAAGAACGTTGTTAATCACAAATATTGTAAATGTTTAGTACGATATTGATTCAATAAAAATAATCATAATTGTATAGCCATTATAACACTATATCATCAATTTATATATTAAACTTATTCTGAAACAATTCTTTATAACTTAATAAGTTAACACTTGACTTTACAATACTTATATCATGTTTTGATCCAAACTTACATTTAAATTAACCTTTAAATTTTATTTTACTTCTTCTCTATCTACTTTTCTCTCTTAAATCCTCATATTTATTAATTTTAATTAGCAAGATGCACTCACTAACTATTTCATTCTATTTTACATTTTTTAATTCTTAAAAAAATCCAATGATGATAAATATAATAAGTTTTCAATTCATATAAATACATTTTATCAACTATAATAGAAACATTATGAATATCTTAAATATATTGAATGTAATTTTAAAAAAAAATTATTTATTTTGATTATTATAAAGTAATACTTTGAGCGCTCTCCAAATTTATTGGTTAATTTCAAACTTAAATAAAAATAAATAAATATGGCAATTATGTCACCAATAGTTGAAATTTTAAAATTCTAAAAATCAAAGTATGAAAAGTGATGGGATAAATATTATTTTCATTGTTTTATAAAGTTTAAAAAATACTAATAAAAACCTTAAAATTGTTCACATCACTTTTAGATTATCTTTTTAGCCCAATTTTTATGTCACAATTAACACTGCACAGGGTTTTATCAACTTCACACCTATCGTAAAATAAAAAATAATTAACTACTTAAACAAGCTTAAGTTATAAATCCTAAAATAAAAATAAAAATATGAACCCAATCTACACATGATTGACATGTTAGATAATATACATTGATTACCATTTAAAAAAATGATATTTATTAAATGTTATTTTAAAAATAATATTTATTACATATATATATATATATTTGAGAAATATAAAATTTTAAAATAATAGTACAAATTGTATTTAAAAACAAATCATTATAAAAACTAATTAAAATAGAGAATTATAATAACATAAATGTTAATATAAACTACAAAAATAATGTAAAAATGTATATAAAAACTAATTACATAAAGCTCTATAAACATTTATTTAAAAATCAATTACATAAAATTGACGAAACAAATATATTGAGTTTATTTTTAGTTATTTTATTCATTTTATTGATTAGGTAATTTATTTTGGGTCTAGAATCTTTTTACAATGGTCTCTATATTTATGTTATTTTATTTAAAAATATATGTATTCTCAATTTATGAAACTACTTGCTCTTTAAATATATATTTTTCAAGATATTAACATTTATTTTAACATTGTTATATCTATTCAAAATGATGTAGAAGATAGTGACTATTACAATAATATTTAAGATGAATATATTAGTGAGGATGACTTATATGAAAATATTGATTTTTTTAAAACCTAACATAAACTAAACTATAAAAATATAGATTTTTATTGAGTCATGCACAAAAAAATATTTTTCATGAACCCATTGATTCCTTCGTAGGAAATGAAAAATACTAACACAAATTATAGGGGATGATGTTGACTTAGGCTTATGCGATTATATCTAGACCAATGTTTCTTCCTTAAATGTCAGTGATGATAATAATATGAATGTTAAGGCTTCTCATGATGATTATTGAAATGAAGGTGAATAATAATATTATTAAGGTTTTAAATTATAATAAAAAGCTAGGGTTGAGATGATGCAAGAGCATCCATGTTCACAAAAAATCTTGTATCATTCAAAAACATAGGTTCAATTTCTCGTGCACACTTGTGCACATATGTTTTGTATTGTGTGACTTGTCATCATTTACTAAAACATCATGTGTGTAGAGGAGGAGTGAAAATAAACCAAAGGACATTGTTTAGAGTCTATTATGTTAGAGAAGTAATGGAATGATGGTTTCAATCATCTCTCATATGTCACATGATGTAAGAACACCTCAGTCAAATACCAGAAAAATAGACCAATTTTTTTACTGTAGTTGCCAAGCCAACCAATAGAGAGATGGGTATTGATTCATCATCAATCCTTATTATTTAATAATACTAAATTAACTAATGAAATCAATTTATGAGTACAATAATGATTAAAATAGTTAAAATCATAATTTTGTTTAACTACTAACTTTAACAACATTCATTTACAATCAAAGCCTCAAAATTAGATTTCAATAATGATTTTAAAGGTACTATTGTTAATATTTATCTTATTAAATAAATTAACATAAATATTATCACAATCATTCCTAACCATTCATTAATCCATCAGATCATTATTTGCATTCAATATGATAAAGTGAAACGTATAATTTCACTATAATTCATGATTCTCAACCATAAAAAAACATGTATTATGTGAACCATATTTATTTTCCATTGAATGCAAAAGTAGATCAGATACAATATTTTAATATTCATAATCTTTGCATTCATTAAAATATACTGTCAATACTAGGGTACATGTATAACTAATATGTCTATCTTAGATAAATCTATATAAAGGATGTCGAGAGATATCATTCTTAAGGTGCCTATTCAACTTATGTCACAAATCTAATATAAAATAGGTACCTCAAGAATGATATCTCTCAACATCATTTACATAGGTTTATCTAATAAAGGTATGCTAGTTTATATTGTGTCAGCTATTATCAAATTTATTTATTTATATCAAATTAAATTTAAAATAGATGTTTACAATTTTCCCTAACACGATCATGACATCAGGGTCATCTCCACCCCTCTCTCATTATAGAATGCCTTTCAGTATAATTACACTCATCTATATATTTAAAATAATTATAATATACAAAATAAGTATCCTAATATACAAACATTAAAAACCAATAAGAGATCAAGCTGAAGTTGAAGAACTAAAATAAGAGAGGGAGAGAATCATCAGAGTGTTTTGTCTCCAACCATAGAACCAATTGGTCACTTCACATGCCTCTCATAACCTGAGAGTGGCCCTACCCTTCAAAAGGAAGGTATATGTGGAAAAACAATATTAAGAGAGAGTGATACATGGATACACGTCCCTCAAAACATGTATCTTAAGTTCTTTATAATGCATAATAGAATGGTTAATTAGAAAGGAATGACTGCATTCCCAAAATACTGGTCGCTTACGGCCATAAGACTCAAAATTCAAAGGGTGACCCTAATGTATCATGATTAAAAAATAGGGTGTGCTTTGTAAATCTACACATTGAGACTAATCTATAGTATTTGTGAAAAATGACCCATACCCATTCCACTGAAGCTACAATAATGACTAGACTAGTCCCATATCCTTATATTCCCACTATCTAATGCTAACTATACATTTACTCTTAACTACTCAACCCACTCAAATTTTCATGATCCCACATTGAATGCCATTTAATATTTATAAGAGAAGCATGAATCATCATGAAAACAACCTCCATGGAGTGCATAGGTGATAATGTAGCACATTAATATCTTATACCTCTGTGAAACACATTAATACCCCTCACTTTATTTAAGATTATTAAATCCAAACAAACTAGGGTTTTAATGTCCAATTTATAATTTTAAGGAAAATAAGGTTATTAAATTTACTTTGAATGATACCCTTGTAATCATCAACAAATTTTGAACATAGAGATTTTAAGGAAAGTAGTACAAAACCCCAATGTCCTTCGCAAAAGTTTTTTTAATTCACAAGAAAAATATTTGAATAATTTTTAAAATTACTTATGTAATAAAAAATCATTTTAAAGTATATAATAAGGTCATTGATATGGTTTACATCAGATAATAAAATTGACGAAACTTATCAAATTCAAGAAGAGGTTGAATATTATATTTACAAGAGATATAGAGTGTGTTTACACAAGGCTATATTATAGGCATAAAGATATTAAGGGGCTCATAATCATGCTCATTGACCCCACATAGGTTGTAATTCAAGGTATATGATTCTCCTATCATCTATATACATTCATAGGTTGTCTAGAATTGATTCTTTGTCTTAAACATGCACATTAAAGTTTTCACATTTTATCCCCAAGGTTGTATACGTCAATATGTATCTTTAAATTTACAAACCTTAGTAGCTAGGGCTCTAGGATACAAGGAATTCAATGTATAAGAACTTAAATTCATGAGAAGGCTATCACAATATAAAAATAAATCAAAGTGTCAATTTAAGATATGACACCATACTATCAATAACAAATTTCTGAATCAACAATGCATCAAAGATATCAATTATTTGAGTTTACATATAAAAATCAAGGTATTCACTATAACTTAACATATTGATAAAAAAAATCCTATAAGACCTGGTTTACAACTATTATTATTGCACAAAATTTAATATGATAGTATTTCCAAACTAATTACTTGGGCATAAACCTAAAAAAACCACTATCATTTAAGTCTCATGATATTTATCATAACTATATATTTTAATATATATGTCTAAGTTTAAGGTGATAGAAATTTTTTGTTGATGAAGGTGTTAGAGTGCACACTGTAACATCAATAATTTTTAACTTAGAATAATAGTTTAATGAATAAGATTTAATACACAAGAGTTACAGGTTTAGACTAAAACATTTAATATTTAATACTAAGCCACATATAAAAAATTCACAAATAATAATTAACCTACCAAATAAGCTCCACACAAATCCTTTTAGAAAAACTTCCCTACACTTGAAGCACCTGATTAAATACTAGGTTACAATATAACACAATTAATTATGACTAATGTAGATAATCCAAAACTGCTTATGGCTTGACTTCAAACAAGTATCGAATGATTCCTAAACATAGGTTCTACATATGACAACCCCTACAAGGTCTTGGCATTATTTATCATAAAAAAATGAAGATATGTCATAAAGGGAACCTTCCTATACTAAATCCATAATATAAAATAATAAGTGTCCAACATAACTCTTTCTATCATTCTATCCATCAATCATATATGCAACAATAATGCCTATTACTGGTATTGGCATATGAATGTAAATGATAGTTTTCTAATGATATCTCTTGATTTTATTTGTTAAAAACCCTCCCTATAATTGTATCTAAAAATTCCCCTAATCTTACCTATATCAAAACCTTGGAGAAAGGAAATGATTTAAATTTTTTTTCCAAACTCATACGAAGTAGAATGCAAAAACCACTCAAACTATTGTAGAAGTAGAAGTTTAAAAAAAAGGGGATAATAATTCTCACAATAAAATAAAACTTCATACAAAATGAAATTTCATTATTTATTAACATAATTTTAAGGATAACATAACTATTACTAGAGGTCACCAAATAAATTAGTATCAAAGAGGTATACATAATAAAATATGAGCCTAATTCCATACTATAGCATGCCTTGAATTAGTTGTGATATTGATTAACTAATACCCATATGGTCAACTTACTACTATGACAACTTTGTAATCATCATAATTGTATACAATACCTAAATCAATCATGGGTTAAAATTTATAATTACGTAACAAAAACTTATTATAGAATGCCCACATAAATTCCAAACATTACAACATAGAGACCTTATATCATCAACATCTAAAATCTTGGTTAGAACTCTATTGAAGAAGCTTTTCAAGTAATGTAATTTTCAAAGGGAACAGAAGCTTATAAATTTTCATGCCATATATTTTTCAAGTACATGTTCATTTACATATATGTAAATACAATGAGTTTAATATTTATGAGAATGAAAATAGTCATAGTATGAAAAGTTTAAAAATAATTTGATATGAAGGGTAGGTTATGTGCATGGAGTTGGGGGATAATTATGTAGAAATACCTTATAATATGTATGCATTATTCACATAATGTGTACATGTTATGTGAATAAAACATACACATTATTTACATTATGGATTGGAAATTATCAATCCATAATGCATATACATTATGTGATAATGTGTATACATTATGGGGTAATATGTATATGTTATTATAATGTATACACATTACCTGTGTAGTTTTTAAAAAAAACCCACAGTCAAATGCTTCCATTTCAATTTTTACAACTCTCAAGTACTATTATTCGATTGCGTTTCTCCTCCGAATACCTAAAAAATCACCAAAATTCCATTAAAGGAATTGACACATCCCTAACTTCACAACATCACTATGTAGGTGAGGTAAGTGATAAAAAACTACGCCTATTAAACTTGTATTTTACCAAATTTTTATTTTTTACATTGTTTAATTTATAAATTATATTTTGAAATAGACCAATCCACTATAAAAGACCATAACCATCCTCTTAAACCTCCACATAACCTTGCTAATCATATGGCTAACCCTCTACATGAACTTACCAACCCTCTAACTAATCCTCCACCTAATCCTCTTAATCCTATGGCTAACCCTCCTAATCCTCATATTCCTCTAGCTAACCCTCCTATAATTCCATAAGATCCCCCAAGTAGCCAAGAGGTATTAGCTTCACATATTGTGGAAAAAAAATAAATTGATCAAGGAATGAGGAGAATGAGGGATCCCACATCCACCAACACCCACTGCACCTATCTAGCCAATAACCTAGAGCTAATATTGGATCAATTTAACTTGATAATGAGTAAAATTGATAAATGGGTATCATATCAGGATAGTTGTATGGATTATTATTCTAGAAAATTATTAGAATATGAGGTCAAAAATAAATAAATATAAAAAAACTATTTATGTGTTATTGTTTGACCCAACCACCAATGCACCATTTTTAATAACTATTAAACATTTCCAAATCCATAGGTTTCAACACAATTTGATTAAAGCCAATTTATGGGATCGATAAAAGATGGTGTTTGATTATACACCATATAACAACCATGAGGTCCCATTGTAATTTTTGAGGAAATTATATTATGAGTTTATTTTCAATGAGATTCCAAATTATTTTGATTATGGTGAGTTTCAAGGCTGAGGAAAATGCTTTGCACATGATTGATCAGGTGCATGTCATGCACATAATCAACCTTCAAGGATCCCTACTCAAAATATAAATCATCTTGAGATCCCTTTTGTGGTTAAATAGGTCATGGATATTGACACTCTACATGCACTTAGTGTTCTTACTGATACACTCATTCAACATATGAGTAGGATTTTATTGACTCATGTTGGAGACACACCACCTAGTATGCATATCTCACCCCATCATTATAGATCTTGTGGAGCTATATGTACTAGAAATTTTGGTGATTATGGCATTAGTGGTTTAGAAGGGTTGTATGATATAGTCTTGAGTGAAGAGTTTTTAGCATGCACATTTGGTGTGTAGTCATCAACCACTACATGGATGGAGGTATTTTTTATAGAAATTTCATGTTAAATTTAAGCTATATTTATAAATTAAAAATCTAATAATTAATTTACAAAAAAATAATAAAATGTAATTTTTTATTTTTTAGGAGGATATGGTGCCTTCATCATCATAGTACATGTTTGCAAGATTTGATTTTATGTAACCATTATTTACATATATAGAGCCAGTTACTGGCCCATCCACTATTGCATTTGCTTGTGTTATCATGACACTTTTTATTTATACATAGGTACAATTTTGAATTAATCTTACACTCTTAGTTTAATAAAGGAGAAAAAATTTCCATATATCTTTGATACTTTATAAAAACCTAAGTGAGACCTTGTTTGTTCAGTTAATGTCTTAAGTAAATACTCCTCTATCATTATGAGTGGAGATAGCTACTGGCCCATCCACTACTACATCTGCATGTGTTAGCATGACACCTTTTACTTATACATAGGTAAAATTTTGAGTTAATCTTACACTCTTGGTTTAGTAAAGGAGAAGAAAATGCCATATATCTTTGATACTTAATAGAAAACTAAGTGAGACATTGTTTGTTCATTTGATGTCTAGAGTAGACACTTTTCATCACTATGAGTGAAGATAGACAAGACCTCATAGAGGTACATATTAACTTATAATTTTAAATTATAAAAATAGTTTTTTTAAATAATTTTACTACACACTTGCCTGATAAATATAACTTATGTGAATATATTATGTATGCAGGGTTGTCCTATGACATTTGATAGTTCCATTCAAATGATTAGTAGGGAAACTTCTCATGTTTCTTCCTCATTTTTAACATTTTTTTGTGCATCTCAACCTACCATTGACCCAATCGAGTGTCAAAATCAAATTGAGAAGGACCATGAGATTGTAGTAAGTACATGTTCAATTTTTTTTTATATTTTAAAATTAATTTCTTAATTTGGTTGCATGTATTTTACGTTAATTTTTTTAATAATACTTGTATTTAAATAAGTTTATTTATAAGTGAGATATGAGTTTAGGACCCACAATCATACCTTAGAGTAGTCCAAGGCATTCATGGGATCTCCATCTACTAGAAAGGCATCCTAGGGAGGGTCTTCTTTGAATAAATAAAATAGAGGGAAGCTATTTGATGATTAGCTCATGTCTTACTTGATGTTATTTTTTATATGCCTATATGGAAATATATGTATTATTAACATTGTATATGTGCCTGTATGGCATTCACTTGACATTCCAATACATTTTTATTTTGTAAGCCTTTATGGTTTTTATTATTATAATGTAAAACTAATTTATGAGAAATGAGAAGTGTAATGTTTGACCATTGTTTCACATTTGATAATTTAAGGTGTTTAGAGAACTTACAATTCCCCCAAGTCTATCCAAAGTGCCCTTAAGAATATAGGGCCCTTCTTTGAGTATTCACCAAGTCAAGATGCACCCATTCTCATGTTCCTTCTTTTTTAATTTAACTCATTTGATGTCGATTTTAGCACATCAATATGGTCCTAATTGAAATAAATTGTTTATAATTATACAAACATTGTAGTTCATTTAGTACAAATAATCACTAAAAAACATACTGAGCATTCACAGATAATTATTAATAACTCACAAACATTCTAGAGAGATAAAAAATCATAAACAAATTGATTATTTTGCAAAGATAACATTTCCCATGGTATATTTTTAACACCAACCTAAGGTTTGTATATCTCTTGACTTACTTTAATTTATATAATTTAATGCTTAGATGATGTTGTAGAGGATACTAAACCTCAACACACGCCTTTAAATCTCACTTTATTTTTTGTAAGATTCATAAATTGTGACCATTTTATAGCAAGAAGAAGAATTTATGTTTTCTTAGATACAAGTCTCTCAATGCACAAATAAAATCTATTAAGACCATATAAACAGAACCATAAATTTATTTCAAATAATGACTATTGCATGTTTCAAGTACCCCCAATGTTATGTAGATGTTTGAAGCATCTATGACACATTGTAGTTTGGCTTTATTAATTAATTGCACAATTTTAGGTGAGGTCACTGCCACTATTGAGAAAACATTTAAAAACTCAAATTCAAACAACCATCATTAGATTTTAATTTTTTCAAGATAAGTACTAACACCATATGTGAAAGTGGGAATAATATAAATTAATAATACCCTATGTGAAAGTCATGTGATAGTAGGAAAAATATAATCGGTCATATTATATGTAAAATCTTGGTAATGATATTTTTCACTATGAATTTATTTACAAAAACTCTATCACCAATTCATGAAACTAGGCCCATGCCCCTAAAATAATTTATTTTCAAAAATTGAATTTGAGTTTTTTGATTGCTTAACCATTTAGGTCACTAAGAGTAATCTATCTATGGCCTCTACTAGATCTTATTATCCTCTCTTATAGATCCACTTATATTGGTCTATTAGAGACTAATGAGACTTATCCTCATATCAGGATCCTTTTAGATTACCAAGGTGATTAATATTTTTAAAATCATCTATCACACTCATTTATACTCTTACACAGTTTCAATGCACTCATAAGGCTCAAATATATAGATATGACATTTACCTTAACCCCTACAAGTTTTGTAATTTTTAGACTATCAAATCAGACATACATAGGTTCTTTGATACATAGAACCCACTTGATCATAATAATAGGGTCTTAAAATAAGTACATATCAAATTATATATCTTCTCTCTCAACCATTTTCCTTCTAAGGTCAATTTATCTTCACTATGTCTATCTTAGGGTTTATACAGTTCCATGAGATCCGATCGCTTGTCAAAAGGTTTTCATAGAGTCTAAGGGCTATCTAACCTTACTAACACATTTAGAAGAAGATAAACAACATTCTTTCACTTCACCAATAATAATATTCAAGCTCATGAAAGCATTCAATTGTAGTTATAATAGACTCTATATGACTATATCATATCATGCCCATGTGTATAATATGTGAATGCCATGTTTTTTTGTGACACTAACATATAACTCCATTAGAAATACATTTTTAGTATTCCTCAAAAGGGTGGAAACATTAACAAAAAATGTTTTCAAAGTTTGATATATTATTTGTATTAAGAATTATGTCAAGATTGTTTATAAATAACATTGAATGTGCATAAATTAAAAAAATAAAGAAACTAAGTTACCTCTCAAGATGCAAACCACAAGTTGAGACAAAATTTTAAAGTGGAAAAACAAATGTATCAAATAAAAACCTACATGTTCTTATTAGAAGTCTTACAACCAAAATATTCATAAGTACAAAATTAAATCAAAATCATAGGAGAAGAAGAGAGAGAAGTATGAGTTTTTAGTGAGAAAAATAAGAGAGAAAGAGCTCTTTTATAGAACTAGAGGATGAAAATGAGAGTCACATAGAACCCATTATGACCTTACAAGCCTTTCAAGTGTGTGCCACTTGTGTCCTAATCACTTACAAAGAGAGAGAAGTGTGTTCCATGTAGAGAAGGGAGAGTTACATGCAAGTAACTCTAAATCCAACAATTGGATTAATGAGGTGAGTGACACCTCATAAAGGTCAGAATAAAATGAATTTACAAATATAAATAAATGCATACATATATAAGACTTAGGATAATCCTATAAACTTGAGAAGGACCCAAATTAAGGTTAATTATCCAACACTCTCCCTTAAAACTAAATTTGGGGTTATAAAAGTGGAGAAAACCTTTTAAAAATAAATAAGGAAGATAAAATTACATAATAATCCCCCTTAATAGAAACTTACTTCAAGAGAAATTACAATAGTTTAGAGAGAAGAAAGAAGAGAAGATGCCACCAAAATTTACAAGGAAAAAAGTGTGATCACCAATAATCTTCAAAAATCTTTTTTGGATAAGGTGGTCAATCTATCATAGAACAAAGACCAACCAAAATGAGTAATGATCTACAAACCTACAAAATAATCATTCTAACACCAATATTTCAAGTTAAATAGTTATTATATAAAAAATACAATCTACATACATAATAAAAGTAGATGTACAACTAGGCAAATTTGAGCAAAGCCAACTTCTATTATAAAGTGTGTAACCCTGCACAAAAAAAAGTTAGTCACAAAATCTCTATATAAAGCATATATCCTTTGCAACAAAAAACAAGAAACACATATAAGATTGGTTTAATAAAAATAGAGACAAATAAGATGTGTCACTTGTAAAAGATATTTTGCATGAAGTATTAGAAGAATTATCACAATAAAACACATCAAAGGTTCTAGAAGATTAATCAGTTTTAAGAATCCAAATATTTTTACTCTTAGAGGTAGGAGATGTAGTCATTTTTCAACAATAAAAAGTATCATGCATGGATTTACCACAATATTTTCATGGATGCAACTTCCAACATTAGAGATATGATGTATATTTTTTTCACAATGTGCATAAAGTTTAACATTTTAAACCAAAGCATGAGTATTAGAATAGTAAAATCGAAAGAAGTTGCATGATAAGTCCTGTATGAAGGACAATAAGATTATGAATTTGTATTAGAAGCATGAAAATTAGTAAATCTAAGAACTTTAAAATTTTCAATACAAGTAGGTAAAATAGGTTCAAGAAAACCATCTTTTCACTTACCAAGCACACCACCCGAATAACTCATAGATTGCATGATTTTTAAGCTAAGGTTGGTAAAAGGAGTGTGCACATGAGGTTGAGTTTGTTTAAAAACAAAATAAAATTCATCATAATTAGAACTATTATCATTATTAAAAGATGTAAATTTGTCATTTAGAACGTCAATAGAGTTTTGCAAAACAATAATAGTGTCATTTTGACATTGAATTTCACATTTGAGTGCAATAATTTTGTCATTTTTCAAATCAATTTGATGAAAATATTTTTTAAAATCTAAAAAAAATTGCCAATTTAAATACTATTTTTGAGCATGCTAAGATTTAAAATTGTAGCACTAAATATATATACCAAAAGTTTACACAAATTTGAAGATTTATTAAAAAACCAATAATACTTTAAAAATAAACTTGCATAAGATCACCAATTAACTTGTAAATGAAAATTTCTTTAAATCAATAATATATTTTCAAATTATTAAATTATTAGAAAAAATTAAATACCAAAAAAAACTTCTATGATTAGAACATTTAGTTTTCAAAAAAAAACTTATGAAAAAATCTCACTTCTCATGAGAAAAAGAAGAAGTTGAAAGTAAATACACTTTTTCACTTTTTTAAAAGACAGAATTATTTCTTGTAAAAAAAAAAAAAACTCTTATGTGAAAATTAAATACTTTCCATTTATTATTAAAAATGTATTTTAATGTCCTTATCTTTAGTGAAAAAGAGAATGCCACAAAATTAAAGCATAAAAGGAAAGCATTTTTTATTTTAAATTTAACTCCTTACCAATAAAAAGATGAAAGCTCTACACTATTTCGTTTTTGTTTAGTTTGGAGAATTTACTTCCTAAAAAAAGATGATATATATATATATATATATATATATATATATATATATATATATATATATATATATATATATATATATATATATATATATATATATATATATATATATATGGTTTTAAAGAGTTAAGCTTTCATACATCATTAAAAGTGTTAGAGTAAAAGAATGATTCTTTCACTATTCATTGGAATTGATTAATAAAGCAAGTAGAGACATTTTTTTATTTGAATATAAATGCAATGAAAGTGATTGAAATATGTTTTATGTATTTGAGTGACTTTAAAAACAAAATGTATCATTAATACGACTATTTTACAAACCCAATAAAAATGTAAAACACAAAAAATGTGTAAAAAGGAAGAGAAATGCCCAACTCAATAATAAATTATTCTTGGAAAGAAAACACAGATATGGAACTACTAATTAATGATTTAACAGAAAAAATATGCAAAGAGACATTATAAGACCATGACTACTAATTAATAAGAACACACAGAATGCTAACTATGCATAACAAATTATTAGACCAAGCTGAGTATGAGGACAAAGGTAAAGTGTCAAAATACTTTTGAATAAGAAAAATAAATAAGGCATAAAAATTCAAGATAAAAGATTAATTCACCTTCATGATCAATTAAGATCTATTTTCTTGATCTCAAAGTTGTGTAAAACCCAGATTAGACAGGTAACACAAATGTTGATGCATGAAGACAAGAATAGATGTTTGAACCAAATGCATAAGCACAAGAAAGAGAAATAAATTAAACCATATAAAAATTAATTGAGAGGTGAAAGCGCTGAGGGAAAAAAAGCAAGAAAAAACCTATTAAATAATTATTTGTACTAAATAACTTTAAATAAACCTTGAAAGAAACCTACAAAAAAAGGTTAGAGGGAAAATATAGAGTTGAAATTATTTTAATAAAGTCTTGCACAATTCACCAACATTGTTAAAACAACCAACACTTTGATAACATATTAGGAATTATGCCAAGATCATTTATAAATAACATTGAATGTGCATAAATAAAAACAATAAAGAAACTAAGTTACCTTTCAAGGTGAAAACCATAACTTGAGACAAGATTTTAAAGTGAAAAATTACAACGTATCAGATAAAAAATACATGATCTTATTAGAAGTCTTACAACTAAAATATCCAAAATTAAAATATTGAATCAAAAACACAAGAGAAAAAGAGAGAGAACTATGAGTTTTTAGTGAGCAAAAGAAGAGAGGAAGAGCTCTTTTATAGAGCTAGAGGAGGAAAATGAGATTTACATAGAATCTCATTATGACCTTAAAATCCATCCAAGTGTGTTGTACTTGTGTCCTAATCCCTTACAAAGAGAGGGAAGTATGTGCCATGTGGATAAGAAATAGTTACATGTAAGTAACTCTAAATCCAACAAGTGAATTAATGAGGTGAGTGACACTTAATAAAAGTAGGAATAAAATTAATTTATAAATATAAATAAATTTACACCTAACTAAGACTTAGGATAATATTATAAACTTAAGAAGGATATAAATTAAGGTTAATTATCCAATAATTTGAGAACATTATTTCCAATGCCCTTCCCAATACAAGAAAAATCTAGAATTTTATTCTAACTTCAGACATGCATAAAAATGAAACTATAAGTCATCTTGATGAATCATAAGATCCCTCATCTACATGTATAAAAACTCTACTTTCACCCTAGATCACTTTAGCTAAACCTTTGAGATTAATTTATGGCATAAGTTACAGTACCGAGTCATAAAATTTACCTTTTTGAAAGTGAGGAGATAACTTCTCAAGCTCCAACAAGTATTTTTACCATTGGGACCCCTAGGTGAAAATATATCACTTAGAGAATGTCTAAATAGGTTAATGACACATGTTTCCATGACCTCGATGTCCAAGTCTACCTAGAAATACATTTTCAAAACTATTTAAGAAGGCAAAAACATTGACAATAAATGTTGTCAAAGTTTGAGCTATTGTTCAATAAATCCATCTCTAGTGTTACTTCACTACAAAATGGCACTACTAACATGTCTAGATGGATGTATAATGTATATGACCATATTATTAGCCTCTTGTCATGTCTAGTTGACAAACTCACCACCCATTCTAGCCTTAAGAATGTCCTTCCCAATATAAGAAACATGTAAAATTTTAGCCTAACTTCAAATATGCATAGAATAAAAACTATAAGTCATTTTGATGAACCATAGGATCCCTCATCAGCATGTTTAAAAACTCTCCTTTCACCTCAAATAACTTTGGCTAAACATTCAAGATAAATTTATGGCATAAGTTATAGTAATAAGTCCTAAAATATAACATTTTGGTAGTGAAGAGACAACTTCTCAAGCTACAATAGGAATTTTTACCCCCAAGATCCCCAGGTAAAAATATACCACTTAAAACATGTTGAGATAAGAGAATTACACATGTTTATGCAACCTTAACATCTAAGTACACCCAAAAATACATTTTCACTACTGTTTAGAATGGCATAAACATTGACAACAAATGTTGTCAAAGTTCAAGCTGCTATTTGAAAACTCTATTTTTGGTGCTTCTTTGATACAAACTGGCATTGCCAACACATTTATATGGGTGGATAACATCTAGGACCATGTTCTAGGCCTCCCATCATGTTTGGTCGATAAACCCATTGTAGACACTCTATTTCAGCCACATCTATGTCTAAATCAGATATCAGACTAATTTCTAGTAAATGATGCAAATTAAGCCTAAAAATCACCTAAACATCTCAATTTCATCCATGTATCAGATGTCAATGCTGAGAATAATATTGAGACATCGTTATTTAGGGTATTATCTTGTATGCAATGATAACCTCCTACGAATTCATCCCCAGTCTAGTTGTGGCCTAGCAAATTAATGTTTTAGACTGATTAAGCAGGGCATTTAATCCAATTCCTAAAATGCCCAAAAGACTAAGAATAATTAATTAACCAAGTAAATAAAATTAAATGATTAAGTGACAATTCCATGTTGAATTAATGAAAATACAATTTCCAAAAATTAAAATTCAACAAATATCAATGAAATGAGGTCATGATGATATCATCATCATCATCCTCAAAGTCAAAAATGGTAAAATATCAACTAAATACCATAAAAATAAAAAATGTTGAGCCATGCATCTATAAATACATAATTAATGACCTTATTTATTTTATTTAACCTCCCAAGGTTGACCTAGATTAGCGTAAACCTAACCACACCTAGGTTGGGGCTAGTTTGAAGGCTATAAATACAAGGCTTCACCCTCACTTCTAACAAGCTTTCTTGTGGAATGTTATAGTGATAAATTAATCCTAGAGAAGCTTTAAACAATACCAATTTCTAAGGCCATAGACCAAGTGGATAAGGGTAAATGATGCAAGATCACCATTGACAAAGAACCATTGCTCACAAGCCAAGCTTGAGCCCAACCTCATGCCAACAAACTCTCCAAACTTACAAGGAAGGGAAAATTGTTCATTTGTCTTCTAGTTTTGGTTGGTTTGCTTTGTTATTTATCTCCCCATATATCCTAGGCTTAAAAATATAGCAATGCTTGTCTTGTTTTATTTATTTGGACTAACAAAGAGAAGCTAAACTTGTTTTTCCTTGGATTCCTTGGATACATAATGACACATCCTGCGGGAGCCAACACAACCCAAAACTCATCATAAGATTACTTTTGTAATCTTAAAAATCTAAAAAAGACCATTTTAGACCTTAGTTTAGGTTTTTTTCCTTTAAAAATCTTGTATTTTTTGTTGACTGCTAATCGGTGACTTCATCCATAAAAATTGATGAATTGGCTAACTTTTCCATGTTTTCAAGGAAAACAATGACTTCACCACTATGTATTAGTGACTTTGCCTCAAAATAATGACTTCACCTAGAGTTAACATCTTCACCCTATGACCACACCTTTTTGAAAATGCTGACTTTGCCTTAGAATGACGAATTTCTTCAAAGGAAATAATGACTTCATCCCCCCAAATGGTGACTTTGTTAGGTAACCATCCTTTATGCGTTTGGAGATTTTTCATAATTTTCAAGGAAAATAATGACTTTGTTGGTTATAATCAGTGACTTTGATAAAGTTCTATCTATTTGGTTTATTTTTAGGAAATTGATGACTTCGCCCTGTAACAAAGAACTGAGACTTCAAAAATTCAAAATTTTTGGCTTCTTCTTGAAAATAAATCAATCAATTTAATCCACTAAAATTTGTTGTAGGGAATTAGGCAACTTAGAAGAAGTTTCCACATCCTAGGAAGGTCATTTCACATTTATTTTTGTGATGAAAAACTTGTGCAAATAACTTTCATTATTCCTCATTTTCAAGTTTTCAAAAAGGCCAAAATTCAATCATGCGTTGAAATCTAGTGCTTATAAAGAATAATTTATTTAGATTTAACACTCCTAAAATAACTTTACTGTATTTTTCTTCAATTTTAAATCACTTAACTAGTTTCATTTTTGGAATAGTTTCATTTTTAGTAAAAATTTTATGCATATACTCTCCCCTTGTCTACTTTAGGGAACTTGGGTGATAAATAATGCAATTCTTTTACTCATTTTTTAGAGTCAAACCTAAATAAATGTGGCTTATTCTCTCCTCTTGTTTCTAGGGACTTGAGTGACTAAAAAATGATCAAGTTCATTTTTATTTATTGTATTGGATTTTGAATGGGAGTTCATTACCTCTTTATGGGTTATTTAAGAGGAATTTGACCTAGGGTTTCACCTCTCAAAACTATTCCAAACTCACTCTCTGATTGGGTATAGAAATTGGGTGTACCATTAGATTGGATAGTGGTTGATTGGTTGGAATAACAAGCCTAATGGGTTATTTAGCCATATAGGGATCTAGACATTGAAATCCAATAAATAGTACATGAATGCATTTATTGTACAAAGGACAAGACATTTACATAACAAGATATATATTTTGAATCCAATTGACATGAATTCTATGCCCAATTGTTTCTAGTCACTTGTGGACCATCTAATCAAAAATTTAGCTTAATTAACCTTACTTGCCACAAAACATCCTACCAAATATTGAGTTGCTTTGGTTCTCTAAGTTACTTGTCATGTATTAGTTCTTGAGAGATAGTTGGGGGATTAAAAACTCTACCTACATGCACTCTTTATTTATTGGATTAAAGATTAATTCCTTTCAAGATTGGTATATTGGTGAAAGTTTTGGTAGATATTATACATACCTTGTGTCAATTTTAGATTAGGAGCATACACTTAGGTGTAACTTTTTATTTTACTTGTGTTATTTGAGTCTAAAAGTCACTTTACAAAAATTAAAACAATTAATGAACACAAGTTACACACATCATTTTACACCAAGAAGTGTTATGCTACAAAAATTATTCAGTGTATTTACCTTAGCTCAAACCAAGACCAAGAAAAATCCAATTTGAAATTCATATTTAAAATTTAAGATTTAAAGACCATAGATCTATGCTTGAGTCTCGCTTACATTGGACTTGAGTTATTCATCTTTGATTGTGTCTAGATTGTGCAACTTGGATTAATTTTTAGTTTGATTTTTAAATACCCCTTGCCTAAATACCAAGTTTCCATTTCAGACTAGAAGTGAATTTAGACCAAGGTTTTCATTCGACTTAGTTCTTAAATTTCTACTTAAACCAAGAGTGCCTTTTATCTTCAAGCCAATTGCTTTAGTGTTTAGTTGATTTAAAAGTTTTTTCCTTAACCAAGTTCCATTTTTAAGACTAGATTTGTGATTTTTGTACAAAGACCTAGCATAATTTTTTAGACTAGGTTTGTTTGCCTTTAGATAGTTCAAGACCTTTCTCTAGACTAATTTCATGTTTTCATTTCCAAATTGCCTTGGACTTAGACTTAGATTTAGACCTTTGCTGAAGAGACTGAGATTCATATTTAGAACTCTTTTTAAGACAAGTGTGTTTTCATAAACCAAAATCAAGCTCTTTAACAATCCTTTTTAGACCAAGTTTCAAAAATTTTCAACATTAGACCAAAATTTTGTGAGACACTTGATTCAAACATGCCTTGCTATACACATAGTGGAGCCATGTATAATATGAATAATGAGATTATTATCACAAATGGTTCATTTTTTCATGATCTTTATGAAGAAAAAGTAGCTTATATGATGGATATATATCCCTCATATGATGCTAACTATGCTGAACAAAGTCAAGATCCGTCGGTAAACTATATTATCAATATACCTTCATATCCAGGGTAAGAACATGACTAGATGACCCAATATCTATAAAATTTACCAAGACCCATAGAATAAGTCCAATAACAAAAAATGCCATATTACATACATACACCAACTATCATGAGTTATGATCCATTCTTTTTTGATTGTCGCCTCATAGAGAATAGGGATGAAATCCTTGTTAGAGTGGTGGAGGTAAGAGCTAAGTTTCCTTCAAAATTTCCCCATTAGAATTTACCTAGATTAGTGTATGTGCCTAGTATTAGGATTCAAATCAAAACATTTGAACAAACCTCATCTATTTAAAGTCAGGATCTGGTATTAATGCACAACCTAGAGATAGTTATGATTACAAAAGGAAAGGGTCAAATTATTGAACAAATAGAACAAATGCAACAAGCATACCGAATGTACCTTAACTTGGATAGAAATTTGAATGCCATGATGATTTTTAATATGCCACTCATAGAGTTAGCTCCCTCTATGGTGATACAAATTGATTCATTAGATTATCCTAACCTAACCATAGATCTATTTATTCAAACAATGAATACTGTATATATGATTCATGTTCTTGTAACTCAATATTAATCTATAGTGATGATTAAATACCTTTCTCAAAACACGATAGGTGGCACACAAGTGTACCCAAACCCAAATTAGGTTCAGTCAAATATTCAAAAGACCAATTCATAATAGGTTCTAATGAACACTGTGAGTAACTCACAAAAGGGGGAAGGAATGTCAAGCTCACAAGTATAACACACATACAGTCCCCCTCAACTACCCACTTCATCAAACACATAGTAGGGAGAAAGAATTCAAATACATACCAATCCTCCACCTCAACAAGTGGTAAATACCACTCCACCCCAATAGGTAGTGGCCAACATTACACAATAGCTAACAAAAACCAATGTGACACCACAATAAGTGTTGAATGTTTCATCCAAACATGGTTTAACCAATAATATAACATTGTTGGTCAACAACATATTATAATTAGACAACAACAAATAACTAGTGAGAAATAAGTATTCAACCAATGTCAAGTGCTAAATATGTAGCAGGTACCTATTAGATAATCGATGTATTACACCCAAAAAATACCATACCCCCAACAAATGCCAACCATTTAATAATTTTAGTAATAATAATTTGGCTAACAACAATTACCCTTCATAATATAGGGTTCAACCAGTTAGTATCAAGTTCTGTTTCTGACCCAACAAACATAATTCATCCTTTAATGCCAAATATCACCACATTGGCCACAGTTCCTTTCAAATCAAATCTATATTTTTAATCCCAATGCTTACCAATAACAAATACCACCCTAAAATACATTCCTAACCAAATGTTGTGTCTTCTTGTTAAGGCAACCAACTAGATGAATACACAATAGTTTTCCATGCCTTTACTATACCCCATCCTTAACAATCCACTTATAACCACCGAAACCCAACCACATCCATCTCTACCATCCAATTTTATATCCCAAGAACTATAATATGTAAAGGATGTAATTTCAGCTCTTCAAATGATTAAGCACAAAAGTAAACTTAAACTGGATGAAATATGTTCTTATCTATTTAACATGGATTACCTATAGGTACTATTTCCTCTAGGATTTGAGCTGCCCAAGTTAAAAAAGTATAAAGGAAAAAGAAATCGAATGGAACATTTGAAGGAGTTTTATGTTTCTTTCTAGTCAGTGGTTTATAGTGATGTTTACTTACTTTTCCTTTTCTCGTGAAGTTTATTTCTTAAACTACCTAAGAACCTAGTTCTTAACTTTGACAACTTGTAAAAAATGTTTATGTAACATCTCTTATATAATGTCAAGAATGAGATTACTATGGTGGATTTAGGCCAATCAAAACAAAAACATGGGGAGAGTTTTTCAAGTTATCTACAATGGTGGAGGGAACTTGTTAACCGCTTCACACATAACTTGTCAGATAAATAGTTGGCTATAGTATTCACACATATCTTATAAAGTGATATATGCTATCACTTTGATATGAAATGTTCCCATATGTTTGAAGATAAAATTGAAAAAGGACTACAAATTGAAAAAACCCTTATCAACAAAGGGGTGATCAAGTTGTATACCGTAAACCAAAACTAGAGATAAAATAAAAAATTTAGGCCCAAGTTAGAACCCAAACTGAGTCCAAATGCAGGCTTCTACACCAACACAGGCTAATAAATTTTAAAAACTTAAATAGTATAATCAAAATAAGAATGTTATCGATAATGGAGTCACAAATTTGCATCATGTCCAAATGGTGTAAACACCATCTGCTCAACCTATTCTAAAAATACAACCTATTCCATAACCATAACTAGATACTCAAATGCAATCACCTCTACGTATGTATGGATCATAGTCTTCACCTTTAAAAACCCTTCCTCCAAGAAGAACACTCGATGATAGAGTCTTTAATGACCATGATGATCCCATTGAATCAGTGTTTTATAAATTAGCCACAACCAATATGATTTGTTGACATATTACAAAACACTTTACTTAAGGTGTACCTTACCCTAAATGGTATAAAGAGCATGAGTTATATGAATACCATCATGTTCATAGCCATTTGATATGTTAATATGTGTAGTTGAGGCACCTTATTCAGAACATGTTGGAAAATGGAGAGATCAAGTTGGATAACAAGGCTTTTATTTCAAACTAGAACCTAGGTATCTACCAAAATCCTTTCCCATAACATAATGTTAATAATCAAAAACAACAACAAAGAATGCCACCATTGTAAAAACAATAGTAATAATTACAACAATAATAATGACAACACTAATTGTAAAATAGATAGAACTAAGGCCATAATGACCCTAATAACCAAGAAGCCTATCATGTAGTTGCACATGACTACAATAGCATTGTAGGTTACATTGTGGGTGGTCATGTATCCATGATTAACACCAACCCTAGAATAATAACCAATCACTAATGACCAATCTTTAACAATGCCCAACCATGTCCTTATGTTGGTAATTCTCCTTTGGTCACTATTAACAAACAAGATTATCAAGGCTCAAGAATTACCATCTAAGGCCCTTCTCCTTCTTCTAACAATAATATTCCTTCACCTAATCTATATTATGTAATCATAACTTAGTGGATTAAAGTTATCATTCCAAGATCACAACCACCTTCTACCAATAAACCCATTTAGTCCACCATACTGACTAGGAGTGAGGTAATTACCAATGCAAAAGAGAAAGTGTAAGATATTATGGAATAACTAACAAATATACCCACACAAATATATATTATAGATTTGTTGTAAACATATACCATCCATAAAAAGTTCCTTATCAAACTACTGAGCTAGTCTCAAGTACCTAATAACATATCACTAGACAAATTTCAATCTTAGGTTGGACACCTGGCTTCAGGATAGAAATTGACTTTTGACCAAAGTGATATGTCATCCCTAGGCACTCTCCACAATAACCCATTTTAAATTTAAATCATTATAACCTATCATAAATTTAAATTCATCCCCATAGATAATGGATTAGGTCTTAATATTATGTCTCTAAAGTTAATCAAACATTTGGATACATAGTAGCTAACCTTCAGCTAGAGACCATTACCATCAAGGCCTATGATAATGGAGGGAGTCACAAGTAACAATTTCTTTACCAATTGTCATTGGGCCTTTGACCCATGACACACTTTGTCATGATTTAGATATAGATTCATCATATAATTTTGTTTTGGTCTAACTTTGGATACATGAAATTTAGGAAGTACCTTAAACACTACACTATTGTATCAATTTTTCCCATTCTGTGATGGAAGGAACTATTAAAACTGACCTATATCCATACCAATTCTAAAAACATCTAGTGGTTGAGTATAAAAGCTATAATTACCATTTTATCCTAGACCTTAAGCCTAAGAATGACAAAGACCTACTTATCAAATTTGTGGATGCTAATTATATAGTCCCTAAGAGTCTTACCTCTACATCCTCTGCACCCCCTCCTAAAATATTGAACCATTTTACTATCCATGACAAAGGCCTAGGAGAATACATCACACATATATCATTCCATATAGCTAAATTTTCACAAACCCCTAAGACCTATGGTAGACCCAAAGCTAAGGATGTTTGTATGGAATGGTGACAAAAAGGAAAACTTAATAGCCCAATTAATATTATTTTTACATCAACAACTAGCCCCTATCAAGACCAACTTACCAAAGATGATTCTTGGTTATAAAATGATAACTTGATTGAATGCTACCAAAGCAAAAAGTATCCTATACCTAACCAAATCATGGACAATCAAGCTTATGAAGGTAGAGGCATGGGGGAAGCTCAAAAAGGTACTCTTTAACTAATTTCCATAACCAAGTATAAGGGAGATCATGATATTATATTTAAACCACATGGGGGTAACTTTGATTATTGTATATGTGTTCTTACACCAAAAACTAATGATGATGATACAAACAATGATGCAGAGTCTGATTATAACATATATAAATAACTAACCAATACCAACCTATTTAACACCCATGTTGTTTATACCATCATGTATGTTATCCATCTTTCACCACTTTTTATTCATCATCCCTAACTCATTGAATAGGACCAATAAGAATCCATGGTGTCACTTGATGAGTTTGAGAATGATGAGGCTATTTGTGAATTTCTAGGTCTAAGAGACCATCTCCCTCTCAAAGATCATAAATAAGGTGTATCTATCGAATTGGATACCGCTACCTATTTCAAAGAGCATGTAAACACCATTAACCAAAAGCAAAAATATAAAACATTAAGGTCCCAAAGTGAAAACCTATTTGAGGCACTTTTGGACTAGGAAAAAGTAAAGAAAAAGGCTACTCTCTTGGTGAAAACCTATTTCAAGCACCACTAGATGGGGATGTTCACCCTTCTTGGAATGAATCTTGAGAGGCCACTAAAAAAAAAATTGAATTTGGGTATGAACTTAATAAAAAGGAGAAACATGCTTTTAAGAAAATTGTTCAAGAATGTCATGAGGTATTTATTGCATGGACCTTACCACCATTGGGTGACTCTGATTCATCTTGTTAAGGAGAATTAGATGAGTAAGTCTAGCCAGAGGACTTTGATATTTCCAAATGATTCAAATCTTTGCCAACTATTTGATTAGATGGTTATACACTCCTTATGGATGACACTTTTGAGGTCAACATTTGAACATCGATCGATCTAAAGTGGATTAAACTAGGTATGCCCCTCACTAAGGAGTGTGAAGTCCTTACAACACTCCTTAGGGAGTTTATTGAGATTTTTGTATGGGGTTATTCTAACATGCCAAGTTTTGATCCTACCTTGGTTTCACACCATATTGTTGTACATCTTGATACTAATTTAGTTAAGTAGAAACTAAAGAAAATGCATCCTCACATTACCATCTTAGTCATGAAGGAATTAGAGAATTTCTTAGATGTAGCATGCATTCATCCTATTGATTACTTAGAGTGGATATCCAATATTATGCTAGTCAACAAAAATCCAGAAGGCATCATATTATGCATTGATTTTTAGAATATTAATAAGGCTTACCTAAAGGATAAATTTCCTCTACCAAATATTTACATGATTGTTGACTCCATAGTTGGGTATGAATTGTTGTCCCTCATGGATGGATTTTTAGGATATAATAAAATCAAGTTTGTGCCTGAATACTAACACAAGATAATTTTCACCACTCCTTGGGGAACATTTTGTTATCAAGTAATTCCATTTGGCCTTAAGAATGCAGGGGTAACATACCAAAGGCCCATGACTATTATATTTTATGATATGATGCATGATATTTTCAAAGACTATGCCAAAGACATAATGGGTAAATCTAAGACCTGTGTAGACCATCTAGATGTACTGCAAAGAATCTTTGAAATGGTTTGTGAGTACAAGGTTCAACTTAACCCCAAAAAGTGCATCTTTGATATTACTTTAGGCAAACTGTTAGGATTTATTGTCTCTTGCTGAGGCATTGAAGTTGATCCAACCAATGTTAAGTCCATTAATGTGATGCCATCACTTTCTAATTTGAAGTAGATATGTATTTTTTAGGGAAAAATATAGTCTAGTAGATGCTTTATTTCATAAATTGCTAATAAATGTAATCCATTCACTAATTTATTAAAGAAAGGCATTACCTTTTCATGGAGTGAAGACTAATAAAAGGACTTGGAACACCTGAAATAATATTTGGCCAATCCACCTATTTTGATACCACCTACATCAATAAATCCATTCTTGCTTTACCTGTTTACCACTAAAAATGCCTAGGGGGCACTTTGGCCCAACATGATGAGCACGAGAAAGAATATATAGTGTAATATCTAAACCGTACACTGGTAGCATATGAACATACTTATACATTGATTGAGAAATATTGTTTATCTATGGTATTTGTAACCTCTAATTTATATCATTACATGCTTAACAAAAAAACCATAGTAATCTCCAAAGTAGATCCGCTCAAGTATACACTACAAAAAAATAACTTTACAGGGTCACATGGCTAAGTAGTTCATGCTTTTGAGTGATTTTGAGATTAAATATGTCAACTAAATGACCATTAAAGGATAGGTACTTGTAGACTAACTTGCCTATGATCCTATGTCAGACACTCAACCACTTACTTTTGCATTTCCATATGATTCTATCATGACCATAGTAGAAACACATCTTGAAGAGCACTAATGTAAACTTTATTTTGATAGTTATTTCATGTCTCATAGATCAGGAATAGGACTATTTTTCATAACATAATAGGGGGATATCATTCCCATGTCCTTATATATCATTTTTCCTTATACCAATAACATGGTTAAATACAAACCACTCATTATGAGGCTTTATCTAGAAATACAATGCAATATTCAACATCTACTAGTTTAGGGTGATTCACAACTTATCATTAATTAGGTTATAGACTGATTACAAACGAAGGAGGACATGCTAGCACCTTATAAATCCATGGTGGACACTCTCAAGAAATATTTTACTCACCTTTAGTTTAAACACATACCTCAGTCTAGTAATAGAACAATAGATGCTATGGCTATAATCAACTCTATGATCTAGATCATTGATAAGGTAAGAGATTATTAGTTCATCATTGAACATATTATAATGCCTATTCATGAAACCTCAACTATTAAAATGATATGTGATATTATTGGTCCTAGTTATATTTGGTATTTCAAATTATATGATTACCTTCATGACCAAATTCTTCCATGTAATCTATCCCATAAGAAAAGGCCTTCACACACCAAACCTCTCATTATACCTTACTTGGATCTACACTTTACCATATAATCTTTGATGGAACTTTGATTTATTATTTAACTTTGATATAATCTAGATTAGCATTCAGGGAAGTTCATGAAGGGGTTTATGGGGTCCACACCATTGGGGTCATCCTTTCTAAAAATATCCTATGTACTAGTTATTATTGGTTGACCATGGAAGCATATGTAGCTGCATAGGTTAAAAGGTGTAAAAAATGTCAGAAGCGTGCTAATTTTATCCATGATCCAACATGAACACTCAAGCCAATGACCATTCCATGTCCATTTTTTATGTGGGGAATCAATATCATAGGGAAGATTAACCCTACTTATTTAGATGGCCATAAGCATATCCTTACTACCACCGAGTACTTCACTGAGTGGGTTGAAGCCATTCCCCTCACTTACAATAGGCAAACAAATTTCAAAATTCATTTTCAACCGTCTCATTTTCCATTATGGTATCTCATTTGACATTATATATAATAATGGTGGTTTGTTTAAAAAAAGGTTGTCAAAGCCCTCTATATTGATTTTAACATTACCAAACATTTTTACACTTCATATTACCCATAAGGTAATGGCCAAGCAGAGGCATTTAACAAGACCATTGTCAACATTATTAAGAATATTGTGAATGATGGTGGTCATTATTATCACTTGAAACTCTTATGCACCTTTTAGGCCTATCATACCAATTTTTGTATTCCAAAAGGTGACACATTGTATTCCCTTGTTTATGAAACTGAGGCCATCCTTCCCATTGAGATCAAGTTTCCTTCTCTATGCATTTGATTGAAATACATTCTTGATGATGAGGATAACGTAGTAACTCATCTACAAGAGCTGAAATACTTGATTAAAAATGCATGGCTACTATGAATAGCCTTCAAGCACACCAAAACAAGTTACATGGCTAGTATAATAGGTGTGTGAAGCACTAAGAGTTTGAGCTTGGTGATATTGTACTCAAAGAAAGCTAGAAGAATACCAATGCCGAAAATAATAAAAAAGGAAAGTTCAAGCCTAATTGGTTGGGCCCTTATATCATTGTTGATAACTATGGTTTTGGGTTATATAAGTTATCTATGACCAAAAGAGATGGACTTGATGAACCGATGAACATAATACATCTCAAACATTTTTCATTTGAGTGGCCTATGGTATTATCTATGAGGATCATTTTACTTCATGCTCTATCATTTCCCCATACCTTTACTAAATACCTTTATTTTAACTTTACCTACCATGCCTTCCCCATTTTGACTTTGGTTCTAATTCATTGGTAATTTATAAACGTCTAGGGGTTGGATTTTGATATAGTTGCAATAGAAGAATTAGGTTTGAAACTTTCAAAGGCCTTTCATTCAATGGTAGTATCTTTGGGTAGTATGACAATGGTCTTATAAATAACATCCTTTATTATTGTTAAAATTATTGATCATTGTACCTATGTTTTTTTTCCCTATATCCTAGGCACAAATTTATTATGCCATTGTTTCTTATATCCTAGGAGCAACCTTTCTACCATGAATTGTCGTACCCTTTTTCCATTATTTTAGACATCACTATTTGCATATTTTATGAACTTGATTTTACCTATTCAGATCCTTTATTGTAGGTTAACTAAAATGGATTGAGGTCCATTTTGACTATGTAGGCAATGCTCATCATTTTATAAGCTCAGCTCGGCTACCCTTATTCTAAAGGCTCTCACAATTTTGTGAGCACCTTGTATTCTAATGTTCTCATCATTTTATGATTAATTTAAGTAACACTCTTGATGTTTTTAAAGTAATCTAAGCCATACTCTCATCAATTTGAGAGTTAACCCATTATATATCTCATAATCCTCCATTGATCTAAGATGCCTAGAAAACCCAAAAATATGGGTATATGCCCAAAAATCCCTAAACAAGCCTCCAATAGTAGGCCATTCAGATTGTATCCATAATACTCAAGATGTGCATCTCCTAGTTTATATATATAACTAAACCTTTCACATAGATCCCATCATGACCATTTCCATTTGCCTATTTCATCTTCTGATAGTGTTCATTCCCATTCTTGGGAGAACTAAATTCAACTTGAATTCCATGTTGGAATTCATGTCTATGGGACTATGTAGGCATCATCCAATTGCCTAGTATATTTGGATTTAGCTCAACAAGTCTTAATTATTGATTTCATTTGAAATTTTCTTGGATCACTTCTTATTCTAAGTTTTCCTCCAGAACAATTTCACCATTTTATGATTCATCTACACTCTCACAATTTTATGAGTCATTTACACTCACCATTTTATGAGCAACCTAAGCCATTCTCTTGCCATTTTATGAGCCATTTACACTCTCACAATTTTTTGAGTCATAGATCTCTCATGCTCTCACAATATTGAGAATCATAAACTTCTCATGCTCTTTCCATTTTGTGAGACCAATCTTATTTTCCTCTACAAGTCAATCTCTTTTACTTATCATCAATTTTTTTCTATCCCATATCTTGGGATAACTATATTTGGCCTAAAATTGATGTTAGATCCAATTTCCATGGGACTATGTAGCCAACATATGCTATCTATTGCTCTTGATTGAACTTATTTGTTTATTATATTTCTTTAGCTGGGTAGTTTTTTTCATTCACCTTAGATTAATTTGTTTATTATTTTTTGGTTTTTCATTTTGAGTGTTATGTGTCTAAATAAAATTAGTTTACACATGAGTCTTGCTTACAACTTGGGCTTGAGTTTTTAAATTTTTTAAATTAGATTGTGTTTTTATGCCTCCCTTCTCCTCCGTATCCATAGGATTAGTAAATTATGTTTACACTCGAGTATTGAATAACCATATGTTGCACTTGCATTGTAGATATTTGTATTCATTCCTACACTTAGTTTATTGCATTGTATTTATACTTAAGATTTGATTTATCATATCTTACATATAAGTTATTTATACTTACATTTAAATTAAGTTTTTCATTCTTAAGATACATATTGTTATTATGGTTGTTTATAACTATGATGTATAATATCATAAGCTAGAACAAAAATCAAACCAATAGATCTCAAAATAATGGTGCCATGATATTTTCCTTTATTCACAATGACCTTTTTCCCCAGACACCACTTAAACATAGAGTAACTAAACCAAAAATGAATAGTAATCACTTCTAGTTATGATATGCATCTTTGTATTAATAGGTAGCCCAAATTCATACTTGTCTTCTATGCTAGCTTACTATTGATCCATGTTTACAGGTTCATTACATGAGCTCCTTTTGCCAATTTTCTAAAACACAACAAATTATTTTTTATTGATTACCTCTTTATAATACTTTATTAGGGAAAAAATCAATTTTATCCTTATCAATCCACCCTATTGAGGTAAATCACTATGCTAATTACTATATTTACCTTTGGGAAAATCATTAAGTTGATCTTCATTTTTGATACTGATTAAACCTGCCTTTGGGAAAATCACTATTTTTGACCGCCATTACCAATAGACCATGTAGTTTTTCCTATTTTTAAGGGCCCATTCGATGACACTATTTTCCATTCACTCCCTTGAGGGGGCATTCAAGGCTCATTAATCACCCTCTAAGACATTCATTTTTTTAGAGTAACTATTTTTTTTTTTGATTTAATGACTTTTTCATTCCTTCAAAATATGTCATTGTGTCTATGTCTTGTAATGCCTACTCAAATAGGGTCAAAATATAGACACTCCATTTCATCCACATTTGTGTCTAAACCAGATATCAGACTAATTTCTAGAAAATAATGCAAATTAAGTATAGAAATCACCTAAGCATCCTAATTTCATTTGTGCCTCAGATGTCAATGCTTAAAATCATGTTGAGGCATCCCTATTTGAGGTATTACCCTTTATGAAATGATAACCTCCCATGGTTCATCCCTAGTCAAGTTGTGGCCTAGAAAATTGATGTTTTAGACTGATTAAGTAGGGCATTTAATCCAATTCTTAAAATGGCTAAAAGACTAAGCATAAATAATAACCAAGCAAATCATAATAAATGTTTAAGTGAAAATTTCATGTTGAACTAGTGAAAATATAATTTCCAAAAAATAAAATAAAAAATATTAGGGAAATAAAAAATATGATGCCATGATTTTCAAAGTTAAAAATGGTAAAATATCAACATAAATGCCATAAAAATCTGAAATGTTGAGCCATGCCTCCATAAATACATAATTAATGGCCTTATTTGTTGCATTTGGCCTCCCAAAGTTGATCCAAGGTTAGTATAGACCTAACCACACCTAATTTGGGGTTAGTTTTAAAGCTAGAAATATAAGGCTTCACCCTCACTTCTAATAGTTTTATTATGCAATGTTATAATGTTGAATTACTCCTAGAGAAGCTTTAAACAAGACCAATTGCCAAGGCCATAGACCAAGCGAACAAAGATAAATGATGCAAGATCACCATTGACAAAGAACCATTATTCACAATCAAAGCTCAAGCCCAACCTCATGTCAACAAGCTCTCCAAACTTGCAAGGAAGGTAGAAGTGATAATTTGTCTTCTAGTTCTAGTTGTTTTGCTTTGTTATTTAGCCCCCTAGATCCTAGGCTTGTAAATATAGATTTGCTTAATTTATTTTGAGGATTTGGAATAATAAAGAGAATCTAACCTTTTTTTTTCATTATATTATTTAGATACGCCCACCACCCATTCCATCCTCAAGAACACTCTTCCTAATACAAGAAAAATTCATAATTTTAACCTAACTTTAGACATGCATAGAAAAAAATCATGTCATTTGAATGAATCATAAGATCCCTCCTTTACACGTATGAAAAATATTATTACACCTTAGATCACTCTGGTTTAACCTTCAATATAAAAAAGGCATAAATTGCATTAACAGGGCCTAAAATACAACATTTTGGTAGTGAAGAGATAATTTCTTGATCTCTAACAAGCATTTTTACCTCTAAGACCCTTAAGGGAAAATATATCACTTGAAGAACATATAGATAGGTGAATGAGATGTGTTTTCATGACCTTGATGTCCAAGTCCACCCAAAAACACATTTTAAACATTGTTTAGGAGGGTAAAAACACTGACAATAAATGTTGTCAAAGTTTGAGCTGTTGTTTGATAACTCTATTTTTGGTGAATTTTTGATATAAACTGGCATTGTCAACATATCCATATGGGCATATAATGTCTAATACCACATTATTATCCTCCCATTACACTCGATCGACAAACCCACCATCTATTTTTGCCTCAAGAATACCTTTCCCAATACAAGAAAAATGTAAAATTTTAGCCTAACTTCAGACATGAATAGAATGGAAACTATAAGTCATTTTTATGAATGTAAGATCACTTCTTTGCATATATGAAAACTTTTATTTCACCCTAAAAAACTTTGGGTGAACCTTTGAGATTAATTCATGGCATAAGTTACAGTAATAGGTCTTGTTATCTATTTAATTTGCACCCCTAGGAAGGTTGTTCAAGCCTTCCCAACTAGATGATAACATGGAACCACCTCTAAGCTATGGGTGGTCTAATTGGTGAAGTGAATATCTATATGGGATATCTCCCTTGATGCTTCACCAAAAACTACTATAATTTCAAGGAAAAAGGATAGAAAAGAATTAAAACTAATAAGAAAACATGGAGGTGATGCACCAAATATAATTTCATCTACTTGCCAATGCTTGCACTATGAAATGACAAGTCTACAATTTGAATTTTACAGATTATAGATAGATTCTACCACATGAGTGTTTCTATATTAAGGATATGTATATTATAATAGCTAAGGTGATCAGCTAAGAGGCCTAAGAGTAGACACTAATGACATTTCAACACTTAAACTAAGCAAACCATGTGACACACTTCATATGACCTATGGAAAGATGACTAACTCACATAAAATTATGAAAAAAATAATAAGATAAGTTTTTTGATAACTAACTCTACCCCAAATATTGTATTTTACCAAAATATGAGATCCTTGGATCCACCTTGACATATTTATCTTTTAAATAATGAAAAAGATAATAAGATAAGTTTTCTTAATCAATTTCAATAAAAAATATTATCTTTCTAAAATTTTAAAGAACACATATTTGATAATGAAAAAAACATTAAATACTTTCAAATATATTTCAAAATTTCCTCTATCTCAAAGATAAAATCATAGAATTTCATTTGAAATAATACAATTCAATATAAATATATCATAATATGTTATATAGGCTCAAATATTTCACAACATCTAAACTTGTTATTATGTACTTAAAATAATGACCATTGAATGATTAAGTCAACTCTAAATATATAATTTTGAAGCATCATTTAATGCCAAAAATTTACTTTTGAACAAGTATTTATAGTGCATAATTGAGTTCACACATAAAACAACCACCATTATTAGAGCAATGCATTTTCTGAATAGATAAATGTAAGAAAGGTTCAAATTTTCTGAAAAAACTCATAACTAAAACCTTTAAAACTTTCCATAAAAATCTATTTATATGGTTTTATTAAATTTCATTAAAAATACTGACCCAATTATACATGAAAGGCAAATAAAATCTAATTGTTTACAAATATAACCAGAATAAACTATATAATTTTAAAAATTTCTGAATTAATATGAAAAATGCATGCTAACTATTATATATTATCATTTTTATAATTTCACCATTGAAAAAAACATTATTTTATTTCAAATGAACTTAGACTTTAAGGATTTCAAAAATTAAAACAATATCTCAATATTGTATGAACCCCATTGAAAATATATATCATCTCAAAGTCAAAAGACATTGAATTCTAAATTTTAAATCTCAAACACATGCAAACATGTTTTTTAAAATTCTTTGTATTCTAATATTTATTTGATAAATATTGACCCATGTATTTAGAATTGAAAATGAACTAGATGGAGGTCTTTATTTATTATGAAATAAACTAGAATCAGTACCACAAAATAATGCATGCAGGAGTCAAGTTTCCTATTCATAGGAAACTGAATGCAAGACTTAGATTCATCACCTCCACATGCATGAAAAATTTCGTTCACTTAAGAGTTTATCTCGACCACCTTGTTTTAGAAAAAAAAAATATTTTTGAAACCTTGAGATATTTCAACAACAATTGTTTTTTCAATAAAAACATTAAAAAATAACTTTTGAAGCTTTCAATTTAAAATAAGAACTTATTCAAAATTGTATTTCCACGTATCACACAAAGATCAAAACCAGCCAATAAAATCATAAAAACCAGAAAAATATTTAATATTTTCTCAATTCATGCAAACATAGTATAGATTTCTAAATCTTTCATGAGTGTCTTTTAATTTTGTTCCATTTTTTCTAGTTATAAGTGTTTGCTTGTATTGAAGAATCTGAGTATGGTAATCAATTTGAAAGATTTTGAGAGTTAAAAATAAAATAATCTCATCTCAATAGAAACCATAGAACAAATAACCATGGATATCTAAGAATGCTTAAAACTTTAATGAAGTACTAAAAGATCTATGAAAGTCAAAATGGCAAGTATTTCAAATTACCATTACCATATCTATTTATCAATGCATACACCAAAATAGAATAAAGTTTATATTTATAAATAATCAAATAAGCAAAATACCAAAACAATAATATCAATAATATATTATATTTCAATTATTATTTGAAATATAAATCCTTAATAATATTCACACTATTTCAAAATTATTCATTCTCTAATAATAAACTAGGCTCACCATCTCTTTGAAACCAATAACACACTTGTATATATAAATGAATTTATTTGAAAAAATTTATGCTAGAGAGTTCAATGGAGACCCAAAAATTCTCAAACACCTTGTCCGTCAACCTCTAGATGCCACAATATTATTGAAAATGTTAATAAACTTACCAAAATATAAAATTCCATGGTGCAACTTCCACATAGAACTTGGAAGCATACGAAAAAATTGATAAATGTAAAAAAAAAAAAAAAAAAAAAAAAAAAAAAAAAAAAAAAAAAGACCACTTTTTACCAAAACCTCATCTTTATATAGGTGGCTGCATTTAAGTCTTATCATGTCTTGTGCTTCTTCATATGGTGTGACCACTAAAAGTCTTGATTTTAAAATTATCACTAAACATATCAATAACTTCCAATATTATAAATTTTTTTAATCAAGAACCTTAACTTCCTCTAGATTTACAATGTTTTCTAATCAAATGACCACTTTGCATTGAATTAAATTTGAATTCTATTAAAATATAGTTTGAATGTACTTCATGTACATTTAAATTTTGTTTCAAACATATGGTTCAAACTTATATATTTATTTTGATGTATGTCGAGGAACCTCCATGCATGTTAGACCATTCTAAACTATAGAAAATGAAACAGGATAATTTTTAGGATAGGATTTAGGGTTTTAGGTTTAAATCTTAAAATTAGAGTATTAAAATTCAATTATTATTTTATATTTTTCAAATGATAATGAAACCCTAAAAAACACATAAATTTTATATTTCATATTTATGTCATGCAAAGAAATAATTACTATAAAAATATCATTTATTAGTGATTGACAAATGAAGAAATACAAATTTGATTATAGGGAATCAAAATAAAAACCTACAAACTATGCCATTTCCATTTGCATAAGTCATATTACTTGCATTAATTTCAAGTCATTACTATACAAATCTCAACTTGATAATGTGTAAATTTGTCACAATTCTACAATTTGTTATTATTAAAAAGGATTTTATATATTAGGGGAAAGGTCTCAGTAGTCATGCACCCTAAGTTTGGATAGAAAATTAAGATGTCATAACATCACATTACATTTCAAAAATTTTACCTTTTTAAATATATTATCTTAACTATTTATAACTAATGTTTCAAGGTCTAACACATTATACATTTTACGATATAACCAATTTTATCATGACAGATCATAAAATGCATTTTTTAAACCTATAACCAAAACTTAACTTTTGGAGTACTGATAGATATGTATTAGAGTATAAATAATCGAGTCTTACTTGTCAAGATGTGATTGGTTACTTTTAATTTTATAAAATAAATGTTGAAAAAGTATTAGATACTCTATGTTCAGCGCTTGGTGCACTTTAATATTTTTACAAACCAATATGTTTCATCAATAGATCATATGTTAATAAAAGCCATGTTTAGAAATTAGAACATGCACAACTATTAGGACCTTTCACCTAATTGATCAAAAAAATAATACAATGAGTTTATTTTTAAATAATCCATATATTTATAATTAATCATAATATAAACGTTATCTTAAAATTATATTAGATATAATCAGATACAATAATAAAATACAATCAAACAAGTAAAATGACAATGAAGGGTTTTAAATCAAGTTGCCCATGCCATATGTAATAAAAATGGTATGGAAAGCTATAGTATACTTGTCATTTGTAGTATTTTAAAAGTTTGTGGCAAAGCTATTAAAATTAATGATAACATAAAGGTCTTACAATTGTCTTAAAGGCATGAACTACATTCAATTAGACATATTTAAAACATATAGTATACATGAGTAGTACATTAGGATCCAAATTTGTATTATATCTCCCAAATTTGAAGCATTTTAATTGTTAAAATCTTTAGGAACTATGTAAGTGAAGAAATTTATTCTCTACATCTTCTCTAGAATACGATTTAGACTTTCAAGGTAGCTAACTTTTTAACACAACTAACCAATTTTCTCACACTCATTTTTATATTTTTATTTCTTTATTTTGAAATATAACATCCTTATCCAATTATAACTGACTATATAGAGCGACGTATTAAATTGAAGGTAGAAACAACCCCACATTTTCACTATGTAATATAGAAGGCTAAAAAAGACATAAGTTATCAACATTAACAACTAAATAGATATTTATATAAGGAAGATAATAAAGTCAAATAATTCTTTCCCATTTGTTTCAAAATTATAGACGGACCATACATAAGAGGTTTAAGCTTATTAGACTTACCTTGGAGCCTTTCTCTATTCAAGTTTGGGTAGATCCAAAATAATGGGGGATAAAAGGGGGAGTATAAAGTGACATTTTTTTCTTAAAATATTAATAATTTAACCTGGAGAGAATGTTAGAGATATTTTAAAAAGGAATTTCACAATGATATCAAAACAAGAATTGTGTAATTTTGAATATAGTTTCTAAATATATAATTTTTTTCAATACTCAAAGGATAAATGTATGCAAAATAACTGCATTTATGACAATAAGTTGGTCATTTTTTGTGAAAAGATAATGAGATTTCATGTGTACGAACACACTATTTTTGAGAAAATAAATAATTTTTTATATGAAACTTCATATATGGATAAGTAAAATATCAAATATTTTCAACAATATTTTTTGATTATAGATATAATTTTTAAATAATTTTACAAGTTAAGATAGTTGAAAAATTAAAATTGCATGTATACGAACAAAATTTTGTACCATAACTTCATATATATATATATATATATATATATATATATATATATATAACATAGTTGACAATGTGTATATTATTGAGATATAAGTTTCATAAAGTTTTGATTAATATTAAAAAATTTATAATAAAATTTGTGATGATATGTATGTAATCTATAATGAGGTATGTTATGTAGAAATTAAGTAATAATTTTGTATAATATTTTAACATTAAAAAAATTATATATTTTAAAACTATGCATTCCCCTCTAAAAATTCATATCATTTTTTTAAATAATAAAAATTACATAATCATATGTGTTGACAAAGATGAAAAACCCCTAAATTTCTTATAAATCAAATTGGCTAGCTCAGACAAGGTTTGGACTAGGTTTGAGACTCCCTAGGTCTAAAACCAAGGCAATTTTAGAGAAAAAGTAGCAAAGAAAAATTGATCTAATTATAAAGGGTTTATGTCCTTTTCAAACCAAATTTTTATTGTATTAATTATTTTTTCTCATTTTTTTTTGGATCAAAAAGGGCATGCATGCTTTCAAAATCATGTATGCCCTTTGTGATTAAAAAATTTCTTTTGGCTTTCTCATGAAATTTGCTCATTTATTTTGTTCTTTGGAAATTATAAACTAGTTTTTTATGATGTAACTATGTGAATTTAGTAAATTATTCATTCACTTTATTTGACTCACTACACATTCTTCAAGTTTAAATCTATAATTGGCTTATTTTAGTAAAAATAAATAATGGGGTCGTGAAGTCATCTCAAAATACCAATGAAAGAGATAACAAATGAGAAAATTGAATAGAAGAGAGAAAAATAAAGAAAAAGATAAGCATATAAGAGAGCATATATAAGGGATTCTAGGTAAGGTGAAGGTACTTCTTTCACACCAGGTAATATTTCAAATGAAAATGACATGCCTAATTCTATAGAATTTAGTTTAGATATGTCTTCAAATGATATAAGAGAACTCAATAAATTTTTTTCGCATGATGAAATTCAAAATTTAAAGCATGTAAGTAATCAAATTATAATGAGTAATAAAACATATGGATAAATACAATATAATGAAACATCCACTCGTAATGAAGTTTTTGAGTTTGATGATAATCAAAATCAAGTAATGACCCCAAATCATGTGTCTTTTAATGAAGAGGAATTCAATTCTCCTATAGAGTATAATGTAGATTACTAGGGTGTGACTAAGACTAGATAATGGTCATTCTAACATTAAAATTAACATCTACACATGTTTTTATAGATTGTTCATTTATTTGGCTAATGAGTCATAATATACGACCCTCATTGACTAAATTTTGGCCCATTTTGAGAGATTTCGATATGAGATAAACTTTATTGTTATATCTTGCCCATATCGAGTTAGAGAAAATCCTCTAAATCTTTCTTAGAGGACTCATCTATGCATATGTGAGAGCTAACAGTTCCTCTCTAACCCTCATGGTTATCCTAAAATGCAGAATAAATTTTGCTTAATTTACACACTCATGGATCAGGAGATTATCTTAAAAGATGCGTCTAATTAATTGTAACCTTCACTCTTGGGGCTCGATCAAAACTGGACAATGGCTGTTCTAGCCTTAAAATGCTTATCTAGATGTGTCTATGTAGATGGTTTATTTATTGGGATAATGAGTCACTATCTATGGACCCCATTGACCAAATTTTGACCCATTTTAAGAGATTTGGCTACAATAGAAATGTCATTGCCATGTCTCATCCATATTGAAATAGAGAAAATACTTCTAGTATTTCTTAGAGGACTCATTTATGTATGTGTGGGAGCTAATGGTTCATCTGTAACTCTCATGGTTCTTCTGCAACGAATGACCAAAGTTCACTTAGTTTTCACACTTAAGGATGAGGAGATTCTCTTAAGGGATGTGTCTAATCAACTGCAACCTTTGCTCCTAGAGTGCAACTGCGATAGGACAACCATCTAAACATTGTTTAAAATTATACACCATCTATTTGTCGGAAATATGATAACAAAACCCCATTTGGATTATAAATAATTTTCTTGTTTGAAAGGGAAAAAATAATGTGCATTATTTTTTAGATAATTAATATGTGGTCTATTGTTATCTGCATGGCTAATCTCGAGTCTCTAAATCTCAAATATTTACCTAACTATAAATATTCACTGTTAAATTTTTTCTTGATCATGCACATTAATATATTTCATAGTAAAATAGTTTTCAATGATTATTTTCATTTCTATCTCTAAAAAAATAATACCAGTTTCTAAATACATAATGCATATTTGGATCAAAAAGTTCATTGGAGATATCACATGAAAATCTTATGTTATTCCATATATATAAACACATTCCACTAACAAATAGAAAGGATACTTTTAACTTTTTTTGAGGTTATAAGACAAAAATAAAATATATGGGAATAATAAAATTAGATGGGGATAAAGAATCCCAAATTTTGTAATAAAATGTATAGGAAATTACAATAAAGCTATAAGTCTACATTCAAAAAATAGAAAATCGGAAGACATGTAATAAAATAGTGGAAATTAAAAAAATATTACATAATAATATTTATAAAATTATATGGTGTTAACTTATAGAATTAAAATATTTATATAAATAAAAATAAAATATTGAATAATTAAAATAATAATAATAATAATTTATAAATAATTAAAATAAAAATATTGTTTGTCTTACAATTTTTTTTAGAGAAGATGAAAGATGATTTTTTTAAATTATTTTTAAATAATTAAATTAATTCATAATTATTGTTTAAAATATTTTATTATATTAAAAAATTACAATAAAAAAATTTAAAATCACAATCAAAATTAAAAAGAAAAAAAGCACCACCCCCTACACCAAAAAAATATAGAAAAGATTATTCATAACTATGTTTAGCATGGTTCAAGGTTAATTTCAGTTCAAGGCTATCCAAATTTATGTACATGTATGTAAAGTCTGCTTAAATCTATTAAAAATCTTTCAATATAAGTAGCTCAAAAATAAAGGGGATATAAGTCTTAAGTAAAAACAAAACAAAATGAAACATGTCCCATTACTGCTAACTAATGGAAAAGTTTGAACATAATGGCTTTTGATCTTCTTACATCATCTAAAGAAGCATTGATGACATACATTATGTTAATTCTGGTAGATGGCCACAATTTATGTAAACACAATGAATTATAGTCCACTAGATAAATGGGTTTTGTGGAAATTTCTTTTATTGTAAGAATATGAAATCTTCAATAAATTTAAAATGAAATTTATTGAGTAGTTTAGGGATCCAAGGAGCCTATTCCTCTCCCTGATTGACTTCAACACATTTCCTATATTTTTAATTGTATATCAAGGTGCTTATGGCAATTTTTTGTATAACCATGTCAGATCGTAGTCATGCCCTAAGTTTCTAGAAATGGTCTTTTGTTCTTGGTCTTTTCTACACTTGAAAAGAAATAGATAAAGAATATTGTGTTTACTAACATATGTCCATTTACAAAAATCCCAAATGTACACATTGATAGCAAAAGATTTACAAATTTAAGACTTATGCATCCTCTATTCATGATAATGTCTTTAAAGCATTAAACATTTTTTAGTCTTAAAAAAAAATGATTCTTATTAATCCCGATTATCATAACAAAATAAAAACATGTTGAAAAGGATATAACAACAAAGCTATACAAATATATATATATATATATATATATATATATATATATATATATATATATATATATATATATATATATATATATATATATATTCATAGACAAGAAACATAACAACAACAATCTCATGATCATTTATAGCTCGCTCAAATTTTGTTTTCAATTCATTTTGGGCAAAAGTATATGAATCAACAGTGGAGTTTCCAATAGTAAAAATATCATGGGCTTGACACTTATTTATTATCATAGCTATCGAGAGCATGTTTTCTGAAAACACATGCAATTTTGGTCTGTTATAACAGTTGCAGAGAGTATAATAATTTTTTTTATAAAAGTTAGTTTATATACAAAAATCATTATTAGATTCATGGGATTTCATAAACAAATGGATCCATAGAACCATATCTAGACCTAAGAAATCAAAAATAAAGTTTATACATTCAATTCTTGATGGCATGTAATAGTAACACAAAACTCCAAAAACACTAGGAAATCAAGGAGAAACAAATAACCTTGAAAGCATGGCATGGTTTGAAACCCATCAATTACAATATAATTTACAAAAATAATGTGTATAATAAAAAGAATGTCTCTCCCTTTATGGAATTAAATAATATGATTTTTCTCCTTCCCCTCTGTTTGGTGAATCATCATCAACTACAATGGTGCAGAATTTTTTTTGTGCCTCTACCACTAGGTCCTTAAAGCTAGCAACACTTCTACAAGAAGATAAAATAATATTAGCTTTTTTAACCCTTAGAATATTTATATAGTAATTTCAACACTAACTGACTCTAGAAACATTCAAACATCCATGATGTGTAAAAATTGAAAGCTTAGGGTAGTAGATATTAACTCTAAGAGATAGTTGAACATGGTAACCTGTATCAAATAAATAAATAAAATAAATAAATATTAAACAAATCAAACTCAGTGTAATGTGTAACTGTTAATTCGTGTCAAATGCATAACATACTACACTTATACATGAATAAATGTGTAATGCATGGTGTAACATTATGGTTTCTTAGGAAGTGTATAATTTTATTTTCATATGCTTTCTTTGGAATAAGTCTACAATGTAGATCAGGCCTAAGGATGTTTGTTTCAATATGTTTCACTCACTGAGAAAGGTTGACAAAATGATGAGAAAGGATTTTGCAAACAAATCTATACATCTTATTCATGCTCTAAATATTATGATAAGGAAAATATTTAAAGTGAATTTACATTTATATATAACATTCTAGTGTTTTGAGTGATCTTTTTATGGGTGTCAATGAAAAATGGAATTCACTTTAAATATTTCTCCTATTATAATCCTCAGAGTAGGAATAATGAATAAATTTGCACATTGTGACTATCATTTAATATATCTTGAACTTATGATGTGTGAATTATCAAGTGAATGCATGTAGCATAATAGTCATAGATTCTGTTTGTATTGATTTGTACCTTCTATAAATGATATTAATAATACTAAAATTGGGAATATACCTACATATAATGCACTATAATTGTTTAGAAGGCCTAAAATGCATTTTTATCCATGTTTAATTTTATAAGGTCTAATAAAAAGTCATTTTATATGATAAAGGACAATAAGGAGTAGATGAGGGTACTCACACAATGGCACTTATTGTTATTTATAACATAGGATGACATATGCAACAATAAGTATAGGTGTTTATGTATTTGACTCAACAAATTACTGATTATTATAATGAAAAAATTATTAAAGTAATGTTATAGTTGTGTACATTGTCTGTTCATTTGTATTTTATAGATTGCATGCATTTATGTTATGTCATAATTATAGATGATATATCTATAGTAATTATGACCATTGCATGTGAGTGGAAACTATTCTTGATAACTTATTAATTTTTGTATCACTAGTATTTTCCCTATCATGAAGGGAAGGGCCACTCTCAGTGGGGATGAGTGCAAGGGACCTTTGTTCTATGGTTGGTATAAAACCACTTGGATGATTCCCTCTCCCATTCATATAGCTTAATCTAGTTTACTTCAGAGACATACTCATTGTTATTTTTTATAGTGATGTAATATTTATTAAATGCATTATTTAATTTTTAAAATTTGTGCAATCATGTTAATATAGTTGAGGCTAAATGTTGTAAAATCATTCTTTATACTGATTTATAGTAGTGGGTGCATTATTTACTTGTATATTATACAATGTTTTATTGTAACTAGATTATCATATGAGCTATACATGAAATGTACATTGTAAGAACCTCCACAAGAGTGATTATATGTACTTAAAATAATATTATGCACAATAAATTATCTTGTAAATAAATGTTTCAAACTATAAAAATAGACTTGTAGTTGTGTGAATGGCTATTGTAATAAATCACACTATTAAGTTCATTCTTAACATTTTTAATAGTCTAATGTTAATGAAAAAAATTGGAGTAATTTTATGGCTAGATTTGGGGGGTTTGTTCATCACGTATGGCCCTTTGTAATTTATTCATAGACTTAATATCTTCATTATTTAGATATAATAATTTTTTTGGGAGTAAACCATGAGAACCAATTCACGTAATGGTTGTAGTATTTAGCCAAAAACTCCATCCAATGTCTCTAGACAATATTCAAATTAAGCTCGATGAATATGTGTCAAGAAAAAATGGTAGTGTTGCCACATTTTCAATGTGTGCACTACTACAACAAACTCCAAATCATGAGTCCTATATTTAAGCTCATAATATTTGAGCTTTCTAGATCATATATAATTCCATAGTTGCACAAAGCTTTCTCATAATCATCATCATCATCAAAATTAACACATTTGGTGACATTTGTTATCTTTATCTTCCTTTCTTTTGGACTCTTTCTTTATGGAAAATAATTTTAAATGGAACTAAATCTAGTTGAAAAGTTCTTATATCTTTTATAATCGTAACACTTGTGCTTTTTAAGTTTCTCTCTTGGGCCATTATCCCTATGTTCTTGGCCCACTCTTTGTATGTTTAAATTAAAGCATTCAAACCATTTCTTTTAACTAGGTGAGAATTCATTATATTAATTTCTAGAATCTAAATTTTATGAAGAAAATTATGGATAACAAGAGTTTGGTGGTACTTAATAGTAATATATATAAAACTCATTTAATTTTTATGAAGTAAATCTTGTAAATTTTGAATGTTTTCAACATGTTTATGATATCTAGTATTAAAGATGACTAATTTTTTGTACCATCATATTTTTAACATAGAATAAGCATCATAATGAAGGATGATATCCAATGGTAATATTGAAAATAGGTTGAGATGAAATTAAACTCTTGATGGATCGATTATACTTTTTATGTAAACTTTGTATACAGTAAATAAATCATTTGATATGAAAACAATAGAGCTAAGTGTTACATAAGTGTTTTTATTATATGACTTATGTATGTCAATTTATGACTCACTATAGATAATTCAACTATTCATTATATATAGCAATGGAAGATAAGGCTCAAGAATAAGGGAACCTTTGAGCATAATAACATCTATTTTGTGTTGTGAAACTTGGAAACAAAAAGAGAGTTGCTAAATAATATTTAAACGTAATGGAACTTGATGATAAGAATGTGATATTTCACCTTATCTTAATTTTCATTATTTTTATAATCTTGATTGTCTCTGAAATTGGTATGGTTACCAAATTTATTGGTTCAACCTACTATAATTACAATCTTATAGAGTAATGAATATGGTTGATTTATATCTCTTTGAATATAAGGGAAAATGTTAACCTTAATTCTAAGAAACTGCTGGCCATAGACTTCAATGCATGTTCATATTTTAAATAAGAGGATTATCATTTTGAGAAGTGCACAATATACATGGCTCTTGGCCCTTTTTGTCAAAATTACCTGAACATCTCTATGAGAACTTTCTTGGTATGTGCAATATTTTGAACACTTCCATTGCTTGGGGCCATTTTCCCTTGATTTGTGCCACATTTGAGTATGTCACTTGTTTGTAACATTAATAATGAATTTTGTGTGTGGTACTTGGTATTTTGTGTGAAATATTTTATTGCATGACATTTGAACATGTCCCTTATATGTGGCACTTGGTGTTATTTTATGTCCTTGTACTTGTTGTCCTTGTGTTCTTGTTAAGATTTTTAATTTTGATGCATTCCATGATCTATATCATGCACTATATATTGTGTGCACTTCTATTACAACTATTACTATGACCTTTATTGATGCATTTATCTACATTTAACACTTTAGACATTATCTCATATGTTACATACATGATTTGAATGATACATAACTTATTGTGTTGACATTATTTTCATATATGATACAATATTTATTTATTACATCTTGATACACATGATGTAATTAAATTTTATTTTGAGATGAGTGACCTTTAAGATACACATTACCTCACTTGAAAATGCACGAACTTCATTGAAAATTTTCATGCATGAACGAAGCCTCCATGAGCAAAATAAAATTTGTGTATAGAATATAGTTTCAAAGATTGTAAAAAGATTTAAAAATTTAACCATTGGTAAAAACCATGGGGTCATATGCCATTCATATGCAGTCACATTACAATAACATGTCCAAAATTCATACATGTTTTTCATGATATATATTCATGCACAAGCTTCAAAAAAATTACAAATTTGTAGCTACAAGTAGTTAAAGATTTTACATTTATGACAATGGAAGCATGATATAGATTCATGTCATGGTTTTAGTACTATTTTATATCCATGGTTATGGTAGAATCAAGGATATTATCCCTTATATTTTGATCATGTAAACACGAAATAAGAAATAAATTGAAAATTGAATCTATATGTTTTATATAGTGGTTGATTCAGTTAGAGTGCATAATGTATAACTTGTTGGTTCAATTCCCTCTTATATTATTATCTTAAAATCCATTCTAGATTTCAACATATTTTTGTCTTGGAATTACAAACACTAGCAATTAAAATTGAGATATGTGTATACCTTAATGGGTTCTATTTTTTTCTTGTTCAACTCAAATTGGGGCCTGATCACTCTCAATTCGCCATTGATTCAACTAAATAACTAATCTCTCTAAGTTATTAATTTGAATCACTAATTATCCAATACTTTAATGAAGCAGCATCTTTAATAAAAGTTATTAAAAAAACATTGGTTTCACACATATGGGTGTACTCCCCCCTTATTTTATTTTCAAAATTTTGAATTTTCAAAGTTAAAGCATTTTAAAATTTCAAATGAATAAAATGACTACTTTATGAGTTACTTTAGGATTACCTAAGTTAAAATGCCCTGAATCATTTAAATACAAGTTCAAAAGCCAAGTGTTTTGTACACACTCAACCATATATTTCTTTTACTTTAGTAATTTCATTTATATAATAAATGGGAGGAAAATATAATCATAAAAATCATGTCATGAATACTTGATTATCTCATTTTTGGTGCACATTCACTTTAATTGACTTTCAAGCACTTAATATGGACCTATTTCTCCACTTCACTCTATCCTAAGTAACTATAAAGACCCATCCCATTATGATAATATTACGTATCAAAAAATGTTATTAATCTCTTAAAACCTCTTTAAGTATCTGTATGGGTATCCTAGATGTAAAATATTACACCTTATCCATCAGGATAAATCAACCAGTATGGTTAAATTATGGCAATCAGTCTTCACCCCGATGGTTCGATTCTATCATTCACCTTAGTAAGCGTTACTTTTCAAATTTAGACTCTTCCTCGTAGTTTGGACAATATTTTTAGGATAGGTAACATGAGGCTTTCCCCTTTTTGATTTATATTTAATCACATCTAAATCACCTATTCTATCACTTTATAATTTAAATTTTGAGGTAACCTACACTATTATACACCAAGAAAATATTCCTTATTCTTTCCAACTCTAATTTTAATCATTTGAATTAGATCTAATCCAAGTCAAGAGCCTATTTTATCCAATTCAAATCAAATTATTATAAAGTATTCAAGCCATCTCTACATGGATACATGTAGCAAATAGAACACAATAACAAAAAATAGTCTAAGGGGAAAAACTACATAGGTTGATTTACCTATTTGGAGTATTGAATAAGTATGAAATGATCAATAATCATGTGGGTGAATGCTGTTAACTTAAAAGCATTACACTCACCATTTATTTTTGTAAGTTTTAAGTTATTACAATCCCTATTAGGGTTTTAGCTTGGAAGAAGTCAATTAAAGGTCATATACATGCATTCAAAGATCAAATTTATACACATAGGCATGATTTAAGTAGGGATACATGACTGTACCTTGATTTTATTAATTTATCAAAGATGAAAAAATTGACTAGTAGAAGAAAGTAGTACCAATTGATCTTGGCTTCTTCTTGATAATCTTGACCCTAATTAGTTATAGTGATAATTCTAATTACATATGCAAGATCAATATAAGTAAATTATATTTAGATATAAGTTAGTCACACACAATTATGAAACAAATAAAAATATACAATTCCACTTGTGTTATTAATGATTATCCTTCTTTCAATAGATCTTATTTCTTATTTTTCAATAATTCATTTTCATTCTCATTATTGCTTGATTTATTTTACTACATTATCTATCTTTATATTCATTTTATCTCTATTGTAGCTACTAAATGGATTAATTACAAATTATGATAAAATAATATCTAGAATTGGCATAAAAATTCTATGTATCATACAAACCCAAAAATTGAGATTGAATAAAATGTATCCCACATAATATTTAATACAAGCGAAATAATCACTTGATATTTTTATTACATGTTGTGCAAATAAATAGGGTTCTAACCTTTGCAAATTAATTAAAGTTTCATATTCATTTTCATTCACATTTCATTTTCACTCTTAATGAGCATGGACATTATAATTATCTTGTATATGTATATGTCATTCCCATTTTTCAATTGATTTTTCTAGAGATAAAAAATGCTAAAAAAATTAGCACAAGAAAGACTAAGAACATAAATGTAGGTCAGATGAGATAATGGTGAAAAGAACTAACCAAGACTAAAATTAATACGCAAGGAGAGGTTCAATTCTTTAAATCATTAGGATTGATGGTAAGTGTATCCAATTTGCATGGATATATATAATGGTAATTATGTGAAAGGTGTTTTACATGAGAAATGGTTGTATAATATGTTTCAAAATGTGATTCTACAAGTAGGGATGGTTGTATAGACTTGTGTGGAGAATACCTATGACAATTATGAAATATTGTTTCTATTCAAAATAATGGAAGAGTTTTACAAAAAATTATGCACATTTTCATTACACTATAAAATGTTTCAAAGAGGAGCATAGTGATTGAGTCACCATAAGGTGCTGCAAGGATCTTTGAAAAATATCAAGAAAAAAGGTTAATTGAATGAATTTCATATAATTTTCTAACTATATCTATCAAACTAAATAAATTATAGTAACATTATCATGGAAATATAATACATAATTTTCAAGGAGTGTTACACATTAATCACTTAGCTTAGTAGCTGGTGAATGATGATTCCTTTATTGTGTGAACATTATAAAGTGAGTGCTAAATAAAATTAAAATTATTATAAAGAAGGATATGAGTAACAAAGGTAGTTGAAATTTAAAAATATACAATCAGGTGTGTGCACTATAAATTATAGTAAATATATGTATGAAGATTATAGAATGTTGAAACTTAGTTTATCATTGTAAGACAATGTAGTTTAAGTTATAATCAATAATGTTAGTGTATTGGGGTTTTTATCCAAAATGGTTTTCATGGGTGAAAATCATACTTATTTTAGTATTTGTATTTATCTTTATTTATGTAAGGTTCACATACTAGAACTATCCTCTCTAATGTTTTAGAGTGCATAAATTTATCCCAATTTTTTGGTATTATATCACATGTCATAATATTTGTAGAAATTCGAATAACTTGTAAAAAATGGTTTCCTTAAAGTGAGAGTCTCCAAAAGAATATTTTATAAATAAAATTATAGGATGAACAAGGATATAAAAAGATAAATTTTACTGTCAAAATTTGTGTTATAAAAAATCAAGATGAAGGATCTCTTTGTTGGCAAAGATCAATGGATTGTTATAGTAGATATAACTCCCAAAAGGATAAAACTAGAATAATGTGAACATTTTGATATGAAATACATAATTTATATCAAATTAAAAATGTTAGATTCATTTCTACTGAATGTTTCAACTAAAAATATTGCATATCTTCTTTGGGATAAGTTATATATGTTTTACCATGCCAATTTGATAGTAAAAAAATATTTAATATGGAATAATTTATATTCATTATGAATAAAATATGGTGACTTAATTATAGATCACTTGAACACATTCAATGCTATGATAGGCTCATTTTCATTTGTGTATATTAAAATAGGTGATGAATAAAGGTGTATCATGTTGTTGAAGTTTTTTTAAAGACTTTTGGGATAATCGAGTAACAAAAATAACTAGTATTACATTAGAGATAAAATTGGAATATATAGACATGGATTTGTTGTCATAGGAGATGAGGCACAAGTTTGTGAAAATGTATTTTACAAATAATACCTTGACCATGAAAGGTCACTCATAAGAAAAAGGAAAGCAAAATATGGGGATAGGTGCTCAAATTCTAAAGGTAAATCTAATACTATGGATAGATCCTTGAATAAGTGTTGTAATTATATAAATTCAAGGTGTTTCAAGAGAGACTATAATGAAAAAGTGGAAAATTAAGAATTTTGTGAAATCCTCAATAAAAATTTCTTCACTAACGTAGATGGAGATAATTTTTAACAATATGTTTAAAATTTTACCTTACATCCAATATGGTTTATTGTGTGTGTGTGTGTGTGTGTGTGTGTGTGTGTGTGTGTGTGTGTGTGTGTGTGTGTGTGTGTGTGTGTGTGTGTGTGTGTGTGTACACTCTAATTTATTTTTATTTTATTATTAATCATATTATTATTTAAAGGTAAATGTTGAATAGAGAACCACCATAAAAATATTTATGATAGGTAGGGTTGACCATAAAATGTTTGCCCTAATCATGTTGTTTGCATTTGACTCATTAAAGTCAAATCTAGGCATGGTTCCATTTGACTTAGGTCTTATATGATGAGGTTTAGATGAAATCTTAGAGTTTTAAATCTCTCTTTGTTTAGTTTTTATGGTTTACATGGCAAATAATTTTTTTGATTGATTGTTGTATCTTGGTGGATGGCATGACATCATACTTTACCATCAACTATGGTTAGTATTTCTTTATCCAACTACATATTTTTTTTTTCATATCATCACATTTAATAGTAAGAAGGTGGTATTGAAATAATATTATAATATTATGAAATTGAAGGCTGCCACTAGACATTGAAATAGAAAATCACATTCTTTCTTTTTTAACTAAACACGTATATAATTTGTATACTAAATAGTTATCTTTTATTATTATAAGATTTTATTTATTTATTTATTTATTAAATATTTAAATGAACTTATTTAAATTATATACATTTAAACTATAATATAATAAACTAAAACTGTACTATATAAATAGAATAATATCATTAATTAATTAAAAAATGAATGAAATTTAGCCACAAAAATAATAAATACATGCATAAATCGATAACTCAGATATGATGGATAAATTTGAAGCATAAATTATTTGCCTTTTACATACAAACCAATAAAAAACAATTTACATATAACTTTCAACAATCTCCTAGTTTGTGTAAAATCAGTTAGTAGATATTTAATCCATAAGGCAAAAACACATTGAACATTTTCATTTAATAAATCGATTAGGTGTGGTAGAGAGTTTTGGAATATGTAATATTTCCTACTCACATTTACTAGTCCTCGTCTCATTAGAGGATATTAAATGGTCTTAATGACTCCATATAAATTAATATATATATAAATTTGAATTTTATTAAAAAAAAAGTCTTTGCAATGTTGAAGAAGTGATCAAATAAATTTAAATTATATATATTTTTAAAGTTCCATGTATACGTAAAAATTTATTCCATAACTCTTTAAAGATTAAGATATGTGTGTATTTTTTAGGACACTAAAAATAAAAAAAGATAAAAATATCATGTGTGCAACATCACTATTTTATAAATATAATTTCTATTTTTTGTATGAATTTTGTGTGTTATGAAGATCAGTATCTATTTTTAGATTTCTAAAAATAAAGAGAATTTATTAAAAAAAATGTATAAAATCATATTATAGTAATGTTTTTGTGACAAAAATACAATAGTATTTTCAGTAAATTAGAGAACATATAAAAACAAAATAGCAGTCATAGACATGACTTTACAAAAAATTGGTACTAGATATTTTACCTAGAGTTTAGTATCTTAGTTCATTCATTGCTAATATAAGTGGAAATGGCCTTACCCTACCTGAAATACCTATTTTTAAACGTAAAATTATGATTGATGTATTATCAAGATGAAGAAACTCTTTTTCTCTCAATATGTATGGGAGTTGGTCGGAAATGAGTTCCCAACCACCAAATTATGGGGGATTCAATGCATTATCACAAGCAAAGAGGAATGTGTTGAAATAGATTCAAAAAAATTATTCAAAATACTTTGTTCCTATTAAAAACCCCATGGAATAATCCATCTTCCCCAAAATTGTAGCAACAATTAAATCTAAATAAGTCTGGGAGAGCCTAAAAAATCATATCAAGGCACTGTTAAGGTTAAAATGGATAAGCTGAAAATGCTCATGAAAGATTTTAAAAATTTGCATACGAAAGATCGAAATCAAGTTGATGTTTTTTTACCCATGCAATAGGAGTTATAAACTAGGTCAGGTATCATGGAGAGACATTAGATAATCAAAGGCTTGTAGAAAAAATCTTTACAAGTCTATTGCTAGGTTTAATTTCATTTTAGTTATAACTAAACAATTGAAATACATATCATAGTTTTTTCTTGATGAGTTGATGAAATATTTAAAAAACCATGAGTAAAATATGAATAGAACTTCCAATTCTCCTACTAAACATGGATTTAGAACCCAAATTTTAGTAAACAACAACATAAGAAGAGAAAAAAAAATTTAGTAGAGGTAGAGGAGGAGATTTTCTAGGAAGAGGAAAAAATGTAAATTTCATGATGGTGGAGGATCAAGTCCAAAAATTATTTTTTATACTGCAAGTGGAAGAGTTATTAGAATCGTCAAAATCACTCTCATGGATAAAGGTATGATAAATCCCATGTTCCATTCATTGGTGTAAAAAAATTTGACATTGTGTAACTGAGTGTAGGAATAAATAATTTGATATGAGGAGGGAAAATGAAAACATTTCTAAATAAAATCAGACTAAAAATTAAAATAATGGTTAAATGTTAATTAATTGTAATGTTTCTCTAGAAAGAAAAAAATACGCATGGTTCTTGGACAATGGATGTAATAATCATTTGATTGGAACTAAATACATGTTTGTATAATAGATGAATCTATAAAATCAAAAGTGAAATTAAGAAATTATGATAAAATTTATATCATGGGAATGGGAGCATAAACATTAAAACCAAACTCGGTGAAAATAAACACATTCCATATGTGTATTGTATTCCTCAACTCAAATATAATATATGGATCTTTATTGAAATTGTAAATAAGGGATATAGACTCCATTTTTAATATGGATCATGCATGAGTTTTTAAAGAAATAAAAGCAATAAAATCATTGAAAATATTGAAATGAAAATAATACAAAGTTTCGCTTTAAAATTCAAAATGAATTTCTAGATGTATATTTTCAAAATTTCACTCAAGAAACACCTAAAAATGCCTCATATTCACATTTTAAATGTGGAAAAATAGTGATACCCTTGGTTTCATTTAAATTTGTCATAAAATATTAGCCTTGGCTTTGAAATTTGAGATTTGGACATCTGATTTTTAGTGGCTTTGATTTACTTCAGAAGAAGAACATTGTAAATGTTTTTCCTTTGATATAATTTTTGAACAAAACTTATGGAGGTTTATTCCATGGAATTAACATATAAAATCCTTTCCTATTGGTATTTAATTTCAAAATAAGGTTCCTCTTGAGATTTTTCACTTAGATCTATGCAAAAATATGAAAACTAATATTTTAGGAAACATATATTTATTGACCTTCACTGATTAATTTTTATTAGTTGAGGGTAATATGAGGGTTTTGGGAGGTTCTCACAACTTGGTACAAAGGTATTTCCAACTTGGTTCTCACAACATTAATGGATAAGATGGAATGACAAACACACAACCCATAATGAAGGCAAAATAAAAACAAAGAAACTAAACATAAAACATACACAAAATGCATGGTCCATAATGATGCTAACTAGAAAAAAGGGTAAAATTAGGGGAGTTTAAAGCCCCAACATAATAAAACATTAAATTTCCTTCCATGATTGGAAAAAGGGTATAATATTTTAATAGCATTGTAACCTAGATTTACGATAATATTTTTTTAATTATGATTGTTTTTAAGCACCCTTTTATCATTCTTCAAAGAAGAGTCCTACCCTTCTTATCCAAGTTAGGAGAAAAATTTATATAATCTTTGATTTATATTTATATCCTTATAGTTTATAGTGGAAAATTAATTCAAGTTTCTAGAGGAATAGGTTGAACAAACCATGTGGTCTTTTTCTATCTAATCAATGTTCTTGGGAACTATCAACTCCTACCATGTAGCATGGGTTTAAAACTCATCTAAGGAGTCATCTAAGTCTTCAATTTTGGTGTCAACTCCATACATAAGAAGGTGGGTAGGAATTAAATACTTACAAAGGGATGTTCCATTATTAATCTGGAAGTTGATACATTTCATGGTTAAATGGATGGGTTCTAAGTAGCTATAATAATAAATAAACATGCCTTTAAATTCTAGGGGTTGGTACTAACCACAGTCTCCTATGATGAGACCAATTTTAGAAGGTAGATATATAGAGGTGTCACTCTTAAGGATTGATTGAGACTTGAAAATGGACATGCCAACCTTAAAATGCCCATCCAAACATGTCTATGTATAAGGTTCATTAATTGGGTTAATGATTCAGAATATATATCCCCCATTGACTAAATTTTAGCCTATTCTGAAAGATTTAGCTAGGAGAGAAACCTTATTTTTGCATCTCACTCGTATTGATTTAGAGAAAATCCTCCCATAATTTATTATAATACTCATCTATGCATGTGTGAGAGCTAATGGTTCATATCTATCCTTCATGTTTCTCATGCAATGTGCAATTAAAGTTCACTCAATTTGTACTCTCAGTGATGAGAAGATTCTCTGAAGGGATGCATTTGATCAAATACAACATTCACTCCACTGGCCCAAATGAGATTAGATAATGGATATACTAGCCTTAAAATGCCCATCTAGACATGTTTGCACATATGATTAATCAATTAGGCTAATGAGTTAGAGTATATGGTCCCTACTAACTAACTTTTGGCCCATTTTGAGAGATTTGGTTGTGAGAAAAACCTCATTTCCACTTCTCACCTAGTGTGAGTTAGAGATAATCTTCCTAGATTTTATTAGAGGAGTAATTTATACATATTTGGGAGTTGATGGTTCATCACTATCCCTCACAATTTTCCTAAAACATGCAATAAAAGTTCACTTATATTGTACACTTGGGGATGATGAGATTCTCTTAAGGGGTGTGTTCAATTAATTACAACCTTCACTCTCAAGGTGTGACCAAGATTAGACAAAAACCATTATAGCCGTAAAAAATCCTATATGGATGTGTCCACATAGATGGTTCATAGATCGGGCTAACGAGTTAGAATATATGGCCCCCATTGACCAACTTTTGGCTTGTTCTAAGAATTTTAATGTGAAAGAAACCTCATTACCATGTCTCACTTGGATCAATTTAGAGAGAATCCTTTTGATATTTATTAAAGGATACATCCATGAATGTGTATAAGGTGATGGTTCTTATCTATCCTTCATAGTTCACTTAGTTTGAAAACTCATGGATGAGGAGATTATCTTAAAGGATGGATCCTATCAACTATAACCTTCTCTCCCAAGGCATGACTGAGACTAGACAATGCCCATTCTATCCTTAAAATGCCTATCTAGACATGTTCACATAGATGGTTCATTAATTAGGTTAATGAGTTCGAATATATAGCCCTTGATGACCAACTTTTGGCCTATTTTAGAGATTTTAATACAAGAGAAACCTTATTACCACATTTTTCTTGGCTCTAGTTAAAGATTATCCTCCTGATATTTCTTATAAGAGTTATATATACATGTAATTTCTGATAGTTTATCTCTATTCCTCATAGTTATCTTGTAACTCAAGATGAAAGTTTACTCAGTATACACACTTAGGGATGAAGAGATTATCTTAAGGGATGCATTTGATCAACTATAACCTTCAATATCAAGGTGTGACTGAGATTAGATAATGATCATTCTAGATTTAAAATACCCATCTAGACATTTTTGCATAGATGATTCATTTATTGGGCTAATGAATCATAATATATGACCCCCACTAACCAAATTTTAGCCTATTCTAAGAGATTTAGATGTGAGATAAACCTCATTACCATGTCTCACCTATCTCAAGTTAGAAAAATACTCCTAAAATTTTTTAGAGGACTCATATATATAGGTATGGGAGATGATGGTTTATCTCTATCCCTCATAGTTATCCTTTAATGTGTGATGTAACTTCATTCATTTTATACACTCAGGGATAAGGATATTATCTTAAGGGATGCATCTGATCAACTGTAACATTCAATCTTAGATCCCTACCAAGACTAAGATATGGTATTTATATCCTTAAAATGTGTATCTAAACCTTTCTACATAGATGATTCATCGATTGGCCTAATGATTTAGAATATAGGCCCCCCACAGACCTACTTTTGGCCCATTTTGAGAGATTTAGTTGTGATGAAAACCTCATTATCATGTATCACCTAGATTAAGTTAGAGATAATACTCATATTTTTTTATTATAGGATTCATCCTTGCACATGTAGAATTTGATGGTTCATCTCTATCCCTCATGGTTCTCCTACAACATGTGAATCAAGTTTGCTTAGTTTTCACACTCAAGGATGAGAAGATTCTCTTAAGGGATGAATTTTATCAAATTTAGCATTTACTTACAAGGCATGAACAATATAGTAAAATGGATGTTATATCTTTAAAATTCCCATCCAAACATGTCCTAATAAATGGTTCATTGATTAGGCTAACAAGTCACAATATACGACTTGCATTGACCAAATTTTAGCCCATTCTAAGAGATTTGGATGCAAGAGAAACTTCATTGCCGTGTATAACTCATATCAAGTTAGAAAAAATACTGATGAAATTTATTAGAGGACTCATCTATGCACATGTAGTAGCTAATGGTTCATCTCTATTCCTCACAATTTTGCTACAACACGTGACCAAATTTCACTCAATTTGCATAATCAGGGACTAGGAGATTTTATGAAGGGATAGATTTGATCAACAACAATATTCACTCTAAAATAATGAATGAGATTAGACAATGTCTATTCTAGAATTAAAATTCCCATTTAGACATGTCTGCATAGACATTTCATTGATTTGGTTAACAAGTCACAATTTACAACCCCTGCAAACAAAATTTTATCCCATTCTGAGAGATTTTATTGTGAGAGAAACCTCATTGTCACATATCATCCATCATGTTATGTGTTCAATGCATCCAAAAATTCCATGAAAATAAATGAACATCAAAAATTAATTTCATGCCTAAGTAACCCCAAGATTACATGAAGTAGACATGGGAATGGTCTAGATTTCTTAAGGTGACTTAGGCCATGCATTAAAATAGATACAATTTTCATTTTAGGCATGCAAGATTTGTATAATTTATGATATTTTTGGTCTTCATATTTATTTGTGTGGATACCATGAGGAATATTTTGATCATTTATATGGCTTGGTGGCCACAAAGATAAAATATGGTTGTAGCCACTCTATTTAAAAAAATAATATGGAGTGAGTTTTGACCCCTTATAGGGGTATTATTCTTTGTACTAGATATATTATTATATATAAGTGTGGTGAATCTTTCTCCATTACATTTTGGACATGTAAACAATATGGAACTATTGTAATATTACAATATTATGTACTCCCTTTTTCCATTTTCCTCCAAAGGCTACAATATTCACAAGCATTACCATTCTATAGCTCCTATACTATTGAGCTATATACTCTTCACAAATATCTTGCCAACATCTCTATATCATAATGTGTACATGAATAAACTATCTTCTTGGACATTATCACCTTAAATATACATGGTTTTGACTATATTTCTAGTTATATGCTCCATTGATGTTATTACTTATAGAAAGGAGAATATAAATTTGTTAGTCTTTTGTGTATGGCCCTTGAACCTTGTGTCAAAATTATTTGAACATATATATGAGATATTTATTGGTATGTGCAAAATTTGAACATGTCCATTTCTTATGTCTCTTTTCCATTTATTTTATGCCACATTTGAGCACATCCCTTGTTTGTGACATTAGTAAGGTACTTTGTGTGTGGAACTCGATATTTTGTGTGGAATATTTTCTTGCATGATATTTGAACATGTCCCTTATATATGGCCCTTGTCCTTATTTTGTGGAATTAAACTTACCATGTTTGTGTGCTTGTTGAGATTTTTATGTTTGATTAATTCCATGATCCATAACATTCACTATCTATTGCGTATAATTTTATTTCAACTACTAGTTATGACCTTCATTGATACATTTAATAATTTATACTTATCTTATATCTTACATATATGATTATAATGATACATAACTTATTATGTTGATATGAATTTCACATTTGCTATAGTATTTAATTATTACATTTTGATACACATGATGTAATTATTTTTATTTTTGAGATGAGTGACTTTGAAGATACACATTCCCTCACCTCAAAATGAGGTAATTTTAGAGGAATTTTTCATACATGAGATAAGACTCCATGAGAAAAATAAGATTTGGGTATATAATATAGTTTCAAAAAATGCAAAAAGGTTCAAAAATTCATCCACTAGTAAAAATTTTGGGGGTATATGCCATGTGTATGAACTCACATTACAAGAACAATCTAAAAATTCATACAAATTTTTATGCATGATACATACTCATGTAAAATCTTCAAAAAAATTTACAAATTTACATCTAAAAGTAGTTACAAATTTAACATTTATCATAATGGAGGCATGATAAAGATTCATTCCATGTCTTTAGTACTATTTTATATCTACAGTCATGGTAGAAGCAGGGATGTTCTCCATTATCTTTTGATCATGTACATAGGGATAAAAGAAAAAAGATAAAATTAAATATGCATGCCATATACAATGGTTGATTTAGTTAAAGTGAGTAATGTATAAATTGGAGGTTCATTTCCCTTTTGTTTTGTTGTCTAAAATTTTGTTGTAGATTCCAAAACATTTACGTCTTGGGGTTAAAAATACCAACAATGAAAATTGAGCTATGTGTATATCTCAATGGGTTATATTTTCTATACATGCTCAAATCAAATTTGGGCTTGATCACTCTCAATTTTCCATTGGTTCAACTAATGAACAAATATCTCCAAGTACTTCATTGGAATCACCAATTATCTAATTCTCCAAGGAAACATCATCATCAAGAAAAGTTACAAAAAGAACATTGGTTTCATATATATAGGTGTATTCCTCCTTTTTTTTATTTTTAAAAATTTGGATTTTTAAATTTTAATAATTTTATAATTTCAAATGAAAAAAAATGACTACTTTATGAGTTATTTCAGGATTTGCTAAGTTAAATTTTTCCTACGTAAATTAAACATTGTCTCAAAGGTCAAGTGTGTTTCATAAACTTAGGTATAAATTTTATTTTACTTTAGTAATTTAATTTACATACTAAATAGAATGAAAATATAATCCATATTATGTCATGAGTACTTAAGTATGTAAGTTTTGGCCCACTTTCAATTTAATTGATTTGAGGGCCTAATATGGACTTATTTCCCCACCACACTCTGTCTTAAGTAAATATAAAGACATGTCCCATTATAAGAATAATTGACTTCAAAAAAAGTTATTAATGACTAAAAACATATTTAAGAATCTTTATCGACATCCTAAATACAAAATATTACATGTTATCATTTAGGTTAAATTGACCACTAAGGGTCAATAGTGGTAGTCGGTCTTGAATTGTATGGGTTGATCCCATCCTTCACCTTAGCAAGGGTTATTTTTCAAATTTATAATCTTCCTTGTAGGTTGGACAATATTTTTAGGATATTTAGTGTGAGTCTATCTTTTTTTAATTTATATAAAAGCACATCTTAATCAACTAATCTATCATTTGAAAATTTTAATATTGAGTCAATTTACACTATTAAACACTCAAAAAAACCTTCCTTATTCTTTCCAAATCTACTTCTAATCATTTGAAGTAGTACTAAGCTAAGTCAATAACCTCTTATATCCAATTCAAATAAAATAATTATAAATTATTCAAGTGATCTCTACATTCACACATGTAGCAAAAGGATCAAAATTTAAAAAACACTTAAGTGTGAGGACTATGTAGGCTTGATTTATTTCCTTAAAGTTTTAGATATGTATGAATTTATCATTACATGGGTGATTGGGGTTAACTCAAATCATTACACTCCCACCTTTATATTTGCATGTTTTAAGTTATTACAAGCCTTATTTTTGTTTTAAATTTGAATAAGTCATTTAAAGTTCATCCACATGCATTTAAAGATCAAATTTATACACGTGTGATATAAAGAGGGATAAATGACTTTAGCCTGGTTTTCCTAATTTTTTGAAGAGGAAAAAATTTACTAGTAGAATAAATTTATACAATTCAATCTCGGTTCCTTTTATATGATCCTCACCCTAATTAGATACATTGATAGTTCCAATTGCATATGCAAGATCAATCTAAGTTAATTATATTTAGCTATTATTTAGTCTCACATAGTTAGAATACAAATAAAAAATAGACAAGTCCACTTCTATTTTTTATAATAATACTTATTTCATTTTATTGTGTTTCATATTTATTAATTATTCATTTTCATTTTTATTATCACAAGTTATTTTACAAAATTTTCTATCTTTATATTCATTTTATCTCAATTAGAGCTAATACACAAATTAACTATACATTATTATAAAACAATATATAGAACAGGGAGAAAAATTATATGTATTATAAGAACCCAAAAATGATTTTGATGAAAGTATCTCCCACATAATATTAAATACAAGTAAATTAATCATTTGATGTCTTTTTTGAATGTTGTGTAACTCAATAGGGTTCTTACCTCTACATATTACTTAAATTTAATATTTAATTCCATTCAATTTTAATTTTCAACCTTTATGTTTATGAAATATATAACCATATTGTACATGTATATATCATTTCCATTCTTAAATTGGTTTTGTTACAAATAAAAAATTCTAATACAATCAGTTAGAGAAAAGTGAAAAAAGTTTGGTGTAGGTCAAATCAGATAAAGGTGAAAAAACTAACCAACACTAAAAGATAGTACTTAAGGAGAGGTATGATTATTTAAATCATTAACATATTAATGGTAAGTGCATCAAAATTTAATGGATCTATGTAATGGTAATTATGTGAATTCATGAGAACCGGTTGCATAATGTTTTGAGTAATGTAATTGTGCAAGTAGGAATGGTTGCATAGACTTTTGTGGAGAGTAATTATGATAGTTGTGAAAAATTATCACCATACATAATAATGGAAGAGTATTAAAAGACATTATACATAATTTCATTACACTTTAAAATGTTACAAATTGGATCATAGTGATTGAGTCCTCATAAGGTGTTGCAAGGATATTTGTAACATGTCAAAAAATAAAGTTAACTAAAATAATTTAGCATAGTTTCCTAACTATATCTATACAATTATATAATTATAGTAACATCATCATGGCACTCTAACAAATATTTTTTAAGGAGTGTTATGCATTAATCACTTGGCTTAGTAGCTGGAGAAAGATGATTCACTTATTGTATGAACATTACAAAGAGCGGCAAATAAAATTACAATTCTTGTAAATAAGGATATTAGTAACAAAGGTAGCTGTATTTTAAATTAAAAAGGTCAAGTGTGTGCATTTTAAAATATAGTAAATATTTATATGAAAAATTATTATAAAGAAGGATATTAGTAAAAAGGTAGTTGAATTTTAAATACAAATGGTCAAGTGTGTGCTGGGTTTTAAAATATATGAAGGTTACAAAACATTGAGATTTAGTTTAGCATTGTAAGATAGTGTAATTTATGTTATAAATAATAAGGTTAGTGTATTGGGTCTTTTACCCAATATGGTTTTCAAAATCATAATTATTTTTGTGATTATTTTTATCTTTATCTATGTAAGGTTTAGATAGTCTAACTATCCTCTATATTTATTTTTTATCGTGCACGAGTTTATCCCAACGTTTTGATATCTAATCATAGGTCGTAATATTTGTACAAGATGGAATAACTTGTGAAAAATGGTTTCCTTAAAGTGGATGTATCTGCTAGAGTATTTTGTAAATAAAATGATTGGATGTATATGGATAGAAAATGATAAATTTAATTTTCAAAAATTTTAGTTATGGAAAAATAATTTGAAGGATCCCTTGGAAGACATAGAGCAATAGATTGTTATACTATATATAGAACCCACAAAGGTAAAGGTAGAATAATTGTTAAATTTGATACAAAATATAGAATCTCTATCAAATTATGATTGTTAGATTCATTTCTAATAAAACTTTCCACTGAAAATTCTAAAAATCTTCTCTAGGATATGTTATATATGTTTTACTAGGTCAATTTTCTAGTAAATAAACATCTTATGTATAATAAGTTGTATTAATTTTGTATAAAATATGGTGACTCAAATACATAGAACTTGAACACCTTCAACAATATGTTAGGTCAATTTTCATTTGTGAATGCTTAAATCATTAATGAATAAAGTTATAACATGTTGAATTTTTTTATAGACTCATGGGATAATCTAGTAATAAAAATCATTAGTACTACATTGGATCCAAAAGTGGAAGATATAGTCATAGATTTATTATCAGAGGAGATGAGGCACAAGTTTATTGATGTGTATTTAACAAATGATACCTTGACCATGAAAGGTCACTCTTAAGAAATAAGCAAGTAGAATATTGAGATATGTGCTAAAGTTTTAGATGTACATATAATATTATGTATATATCCTTGAAGAAGTGCTAGAATTATAAAAAGTCAAGGAATTTTAAAAGGAATATAAATCAAAGGTGGAAAATTGATAATTATGTGTCATCATAAATTAATAAGTTCTTCACTGATGGTGATGGAGAGAGTAATGTATATATCACATCCTGAAGGTCTCATGAATGCAATGATGAATAACTTATCAAATATAGATCCTCCTATCATATATATATTTTGAGTGAGTGGTTATGGGAATATAAAAATTTGATGATTGTGATGTATTTTTTAGAGATAACTCAACCTATAAGGGACCTGTGGCTAGAGTAAAATTAAATTTTTAATTCAAAGATAGGAGGATCAAGACTCCTTATGCTTTTTTACACATAATTGGAAATGTTAGGACTCTAATATCTATGAGAAAAAATGATTTTTACAATATACATGTGTCATTCAACAAACATGGGTGAAAAATATTTTACGAATCCATGATATTGACAAGAGACTTGTACATAAGCACTTTTTTTAGGCTTATTTCAATTACAGTAAGTAATACATGTAATGAAATTTTTGTTCTTGAGGCCATGGGTGATAAAATAATTTAAGTATTACTTATAACAAATAATATAATTTTATAGAATCAAAGGTTGGGACATATTAGTGACAAATCTTGATGCATGTTAAAAACTAAAGACAGGGAAAAATGATGGATAAATGTCCCTTGTTTTTTTTTAATTTGGTGAACATTTCATCTACAGAAAGTAGAGTTGGGTGAAACTCCCTTAAATGTTTTTGAGGGAAAGTGGAATATTCTAGGTAGTTCATATTGATTTTTGAAGGAAATATACATTTAAATAAAGGGAGTCCCTCCCCCTCCCTAAATACCTATAGGGACAGGGGAGTGCCAACTATCAACTAAAGTGTATAGTCTATATTACATCCACCCTCCCCCCCAATAAAATTGGGAGAGGGCATATACAATTTTTTTATAACAAATCTAGGCCATCATTCTTGGATAAAGTTTCTCTTGAGGTTCTTGAATCTATTTATTTTGAATTAAGAACTTCTACTTTTAGAATTGTTTTTTGGTGAAGATTTAAATTTGGGTTTTCTTTGTCAAATTTTATTCCATCATGTATAAAAAAATATAAACATATTTATCCCTGATATGAAATGAATGTCCTCATGGATCCATGGGAATATCTAAAAATATATAAGTAACTTCCACAAATATCATATTAAATAGAAGGACACCTTTATACAAATTGTTCTTCACTTTTAGATTATATAAAACAAAATTTTCATATTCAATCATCTTGTGGGAGGTAATGGTCAAATTCCATTCAAAGGTGATGAGAAAAAACCCATAACTAATCTAAAGGGAAGTTTAATCAAGATGGAATCATCTTATTCATCTACTTGGTAACTGAAATTCAATCCTTGTAGAAACACAAATAAAACTATATTTAATGAAGAAGTTTTGGTTTAAAATGATAATTTGGATTACTCCATATAAATTTCAATCAAAATTTATTAATATCTTTAGAAAATTCGTTTGCTAATTTCTTGTTTTGTGAGATAAGGAACACTAATAAATAATCTAATAAGAGTGAGTATTTATATATTAGCTTCCAAATTTTGGAGGATATACATAATTATTTCATACCATCTAGATTAATCCATATAAGTTTCAACAAAAAATTGTTAAAATCTTGAGAAAATATCTTTGTTAATTTTTTATTCTGTGAGCTAAGTAGCATTAATAAAATATCTAACACGAGGGAGTCTTACTATATCAACATCTCAATTTTGGATGATATCCATATCTATTTCCAAACATATAGAGATAAAGAGGGGGTAATTGAATAATTCATGAAAAATTATTTTTATTATTAATTTTTATAATGTTTTTAATAGTATTTTAACAGATAATCATTATATTATTTTAAAAAATTATATCTTCAAATTGATCCATAATACATTCTTATTATTAAAAAGTTAATTAAAAATATATATTTTCTATTATTGATAAATTCTTTTAAGCATGAACTATGAACCAAAAGTGAGGGTGTTGACAAGTCCCAAAACTTGATCTAATAATGAAGGGTTTAATGAGCGGGTTGAATTTAGGGAACTAATATTTATTCACCAATGCATGATGCTCAAAACTTCATCTCCTATATTGAATTTATTCCAAATCCTCAATGCAATGAAAAGGCTTTTAGCATTCATGTAAATGTATACCTTGCCTTTCATAAATGGTAGCCACTATTTAGAAATCTAAGCATAGAGGTGCGATAACTGAGGGAAAATAGAAATAAATATATAAATTATATCATGGAAGAGAACCATTCCTCCCCTTAGATCACTTCTTGGATTTTTTCTTCACTTAAAAACATAATTTGAGTTGAACTAGCAAGGATGAGTGGCTTTAGAATAGATCTGGGAATTGGTCTGAAAATTACCATTGAAATTTTCTTTTCAGTACCCCTTATTCTAGGAATAAGATTATTCCATTGAATATACCCTATTAGCTAGTTATTTCTATCTAAGCACCATTACTCCTTACTAGATGCAGGCCCATCCACATTTTTACCATGTAGGTAAGTTGAAGATGGTTTATAGACTTATAATCCTTTGTTGGTAATGATATGGATCTACTAAGTTGATAGATACTTGGTCACTTCCTGAAAATCACTCCCATCATTTTATACTTAAATAAACAAAGTGAAGGTATTTTCCTTTGATAAAAATCCTATATAATCTTTCCCAAGCTTTGGATCAGTTGTATAATTTTCAAATTATCCATAGGCAAGAAGAGGAGTGGGTAGATGGAATGGAAGAAAAAAATTATAATAAAAAAACATGTTATTATTAAAATATTTTAAAAATAAAAATTAATCAAAAATATTATTAAAATAATAATTACTCAAAAAAATCATTTTAAGACAACTTAAAATATACTCAAATATTTTTTTTAAAAATTAATATAATATTAAATTTTCTTACACATATTAAATTTTAAGCATTTAAATATTTAAAATAAAATATTACTCTAAAATTATTACCTATTAATTTTAGTTTATATTCTTACTCAGTTTTTGAATGTATTATTTTTTGTTTTCTAATATCTAGAGACTGATATATGTGTTTCATGCCTATCCTACTCCTACATTATTAGTCACCATGTTCAAGCCCTAAATTTTATTGTTGTATGATTGTATTTATGGTTTTTAGCTGTAAAATATAATCAATTTTTGTGATAAATTGTATTGGATGGATGATAATTTTTTTATCTTTCTCATGATAAAGTAGGTATGGGGTTTATTAATATCTATAGATTGAGAATTTTTTATGTACCAAGTGGGTGTTTATATCTAATGAAGGGAATCATGAGAAATACTTCATCATTTCATATCATTTGGATCTCCTTATGATAAATATATTTTGAAAAAAATGTTTTTATAATCTTCTAATTATGACTACTCCATCGAAATTCAAGGCTTTTTTGTGGCATAAAGAATCTATAAATCCTATGAGGCTATTGATCCTCATGTAAAATGGGTTCAAGATGGATTTCATACTGGTATTCCTTCAATGATCACGACCTCTAATCATCTCCCATCATGACCTGTACTTATCTTCTATTAGATGAATTTCCCAATATAAAAGCCTTGAGGATTTATAAAAAATGGATAAAAACTATGAAGGTTTCGGTTTCCACTTGTGACTAGGATCCCTAGTATATGCTAAAAGTGAGATTAATTTGAGTGATTCTAACATAATTTCTATTCTCTACATCTCTACATGTAGGATTTAATGTCAAATGTCATGCTCCATAAACTAGGTCTACAACCTTCAAGTTCATTGTGTAAATTTTGGAGATGGAAATATGATAATCAATTCAAAACTTATTCTTTAGACCGCCTTTATCAAGGGATGAGCCATTTTTATTCAAAACCTAGTGAAATCAATAGGCACTAAAATAATAACTCCTCTCCCAATACATGATTTTCCTGGCTTGACCAAATTTAGAATGCCAATATTAAACCAAGCTAGCTCGTTTCCTATGGTGTTTAGTTTATTAAGGCCTCCCACTTGGGGAGCATATTTCTCATGTTTGAAATAATCAAACTAAGTGCTCAAATTATGGAACATATGAATCTTTCAATGACACCTTTTGGATATGTCCCAAGGCCTAACTTACTTGTAAGTGGATACATAGTATATTTTAGCCTACCATCATGAGCCTTTCTCATGGAGCTTGGTCTTCTTTAGGTATTCTAATAATTTGACGGTTTTTATAATTTTTTTCTAGATTTCTTCAAAGGTGTTATTTTATTTAAATTATGAAAAAACTTATTTTATTTATTTATTTAACATTGAGGAATATTCTTTCATTTCTCTATTAATGACAAGTTCTTTATATTATATTTGGCCTTCATAGATTCATTTCCAAGTAAAGAATGTTTCTATGGAGGTCATAGATTTACATGACCCACTTTATTATTGGGGAAATGTTCCCTATATTATGAGTTGTATCTCATTGGATCTTCCACTATAGGGCTAGCCACCTCCATCACCTAGATGCCATTGGATTCGATCTCATAAACATAATTAGTTTTATCCTCTACGTTAACATGGGATGGAAATCATCATCACTAAGTGAAATATATTATGTTGGTCCTTCCCAATGGGGGTCACCAATTGGCCCTTTTAACATTAGGGTGTAGCCTCTTTATGGATGGGATATCACTATTTATTTAGATCCTTCAAACCCCATGGTTGGTTGGGTGGCTTTGGATCCTCCCTAGGAATATCCCTCCTCTTTATTTAGTATGCCATCCTTGGATCCACCTTGACATATTTATCTTTTAAATAATAAAAAATATAATAAAACAAGTTTTTTTAATCAATTTTAATAAAAAATACTATCTTTTTAAAATTCTAAAGAACACAAATTTTATTATGAAATAATCATTAAATACTTTCAAATATATTTAAAAATTTCCTCTATCTCAAAGAGAAAGACATATAATTTCCATTGAAATAAGACAATTCAATATAAATATATCATAATATGCTATATTACCTCAAATATTTGAAACATCTAAACTTGTCATTATATAGTTAAAATAGTTACCATTGAATGATTAAGTCAACTCTAAATCTATAATTTTGAAGCATCAATTAATGTCAAAAATTTAATTTTGAACAAGTCTTTATAGTTCATAGTTCAATTCACATATAAAAAAATAATCATCACAAAAATATATTTTCTTAATAGATAAATTATGTAAGAATGGTTCAAATCTTCTGAATAAACTTATAACTAAAACTTTTCAAACTCTTCATAATGCCCTATCTATATTGTTTCATTAAATTTAAAGAAAAAAATTGACCCAACTATACATGAAGGCAAATAAAATCTAATTATTTACAATTATATCTAGAATAAACTATATAATTTTGAAATTTTATGAACTAATATGAAAAATGGATGCTAATTATTATATCTTATCATTTTTATAATTTCACCTCTAGAATAAAACCCTATTTTATTTTAAATTAATTTAGAATTAAAGAGTTTTATGAATTGAAATAATATCTCAATATTGTATCAACCCCATTGAAACTATATATCATCTCAAAATCAAAAGACACATTAAATTCTAATCTTTAAATCCCAAAGACATGCAAACATGTTTTTAAAAAGTGTTTTCATTGTAGGTTTATTTGATAAATATTGACACATTTATTTAGAAATTAAAATGAACTAGATGATGGTATTTATTAATTATGAAACAAACCAAAATTATTATCACAAAAGAATGCATGCAAGAGTTAAAATAATATAAAACGGAATGTATGACTTAGATTCATCACCTCCACATGCATGCAAATTTTCATTCACTTAAGATTTTATCTTTACCACTTTATTTTAGACACAAAATTTTATTTTTGAAACCCTACAATATTTCAACAATAATTTTTTTTCAATGAAAATATTAAAAAATAATCTTGGAAAATTTTAATTTAAAACGAGAACTTATTCAAAATTAAACTTCCACGTATCACACAAACATTAAAACCAACCAATAAAACCATAAAAACCACTATATATTCATGAAATTTCACTTTGAGAACACATGAAGAATGGCAGGGATTTTTATCTCACAAACCATGAAAGGATTTAATATTTTTCTCAATTCATGCAAACATAGTATAGATTTTTGAAGCTTTCATGAACAAGTTTTTTACTTTTGTTTAGTTTTATCTAGTTATAATTTTTTTCTTGTATGGAAAATATTGAGTATAATAATTGATTTTAAATATTTTGAGGGTGAAATACATAAATAAAATCATCTCATCCGAATAGAAACCATAGGAAAAATAGCCATCGATATCTAAGAATGTTTAAAACTTTAGTGAAGTACAAAGGATCTATGAAAATTAAAATGATAAGTATTTCAAATTACCATTACCATATATATTTATCAATTCATACACAAAAATAAAATAAAGATTATATTTGTAAATAATTAGATAAGGAGAATACCAAATCAATAATATCAACAAGATATCATCTTTCAATTCTTATTTGAAAATAACTAAATGCAAACCCTTAATGATATTCACACTCTTTCAAAATTATTTGTTCTATGATTATAAACTAGGCTCACCATCTCTTTGAAACCAATAACATACTTGTATATATAAAATGAACTTATTTGAAAAAGTTTATGCTAGATAGTTTAATGGAGACCCATGAATTCTCAAACACCTAGTCTATCAACCTCTAGATGCCACAATATTAATTAAAATGTCAATAAACTTACTAAAATAGAAAATGCCATGGTGCAACTTCCACATAGATCTTGGAAGCATATGAAAAAAATAACCTCATATTGATATGGCATTTAATGGGGGTCTAGAGATAGGTGGCTGCATTTAAGGATTATCATGTCTTGTGTTTATCCATATGGTCTAACCACAAAAAATATTGATTTTAAAATTATCACTAAACATATCGACACATTTAGTAACTTCAAATATTACAAGATTTAATATATTTTTTAAATTTTTATCAAGAACCTTATTAACTTCCTCTAGATTTACAATGTTTTCTAATGAAATGACCACTTTGTATTTAATATCCCTTTCAAGAGCATAAACCAATTCCCACTACCCAAATAAAATCTTTGAATTAAATTTCAATTATATTAAAATATAGTTTGAATGTACTTCATCTTAATTTTAAATTTTTTTCCAAACATATGGTTCAAACTTATAGATTTATTTCAACGTACATCGAGGAACCTCCATACATATTAGACAATTCAAACCTATAGGAAATAATATTAGATGATTTTTAGGATAGGATTTAGGGTTTTAGGTTTAGATACAGGTTTAAATATTATAACTATGGTTTTGAAATTCAATTATTATTTTATAGTTTTCAAATGATAATAAAACCTTAAAAAACACATAAAACCTTTATATTTCAAACTTATGTCACCCAAGGAAACAATTATGATAAAACTATCATTTACTATTTACACTATCCACATTGACGAATGGAGAAATTAAAATTTGATTGTAGCGAAACAAAATATAGACTTACCAATTATGTCATTTACATAAGTCATATTGATTTCATTAGTTTCAATTCATCATTACACAAATCTCAGCTTTACAATGTGTAAATCTAGCATTGTTTTACAAGTTACTATTCAAAAGGACTATATATACAAATTGATCAAAAAATTAATATAATGAATTTCATTTGAAATAATCCATATATTTATAATCAATCATAATACAAACATTATCTTAAAATTATGTTAGACATATTTGGATATGATAATAAACTACAATAAAAAAATTAAAATGACAATGAAGGGTTTTAAATCAAGTTGCCCATGCCACATGTAATAAAATATGGTATGGGAAATAATATTATAGCTATCATTTGTAATATTTTAAAAGTTTGTGGCAAAGCTATTAAAACTAATGATAACAAAAATATCTTACAGTTGTCTTAAAAGCATGAAGTACATACAATAAGGCATAGTTGAAACATATAGTATACATGACTAGTACATTAGGAGCCAATTTTTTATTATACCTCCCTAATTTGAAGATTTTAATCCCTAAAATCATTAGGAATTATGTAAGTGAATAAATTTATTCTCTACATCTTCTCTAGAATACCATTTGTAATTTCAAGGTAGCCAACCTTTTAACCTAACTAACTAATTTTATTGCACTCCTCTCTATATTTTCATTTCCTTCTTATTAAATATAACATCCTTCTCCAATTATAACTAACTATACAAAGTCAAGTATTCAATTGAAGTTAGAAATAACCACTCATGTTAATTATGTAACATATAAGGCTAAAAAAGACATAAGTTATCAACATTAACAACTAAATATATATTTATAGAAGAAAGATAATAATGTAAAATAATTCTTTCCCATTTATTTCAAAATTTCAAATGGACCATGAGTAAGAGATTTAATATTATTAGACTTATCTTGGAGCCTTTCTCTGTTCAACTACGGGTAGATTCAAGATAATGGGGGATAAAAGGGCGAGTATAAAGTGACATTTTCTTTCTAAAAATAACAATAATTTAACTTAGAGAGAATTTTAGGTACACTTACAAAATGAATTTGAAAATGACATAAGAACATGAATTGTGGAATTTTGAATGTAGTTTATATACATATATATATATATATATATATATATATATATATATATATATATATATATATATATATATACATACCTAAATGGTAAAAGTGTGTAAAATAGATGCATTTATGACAATAAATTAGTCACTTTTCATGAAAATATAATGAGATTGCATGTGTACGAACACACTTTTTTTGAGTAATTGAATAAATTTTTATATGAAACTTCATATATTGATAGATGAAATATCAAAGATTGTTAAGAATTTTTTTTATTATATATATAATATTTAAATAATTTTACAACTCAAGACATATGGAAAATTTAAATTGCAAGTGTATGAACACAATTTTTTGACTTTAAATTCATATATATATATATATATATATATATATATATATATATATATATATATATATATATATATATATATATATATATTGACAATGTGCAAATTATTGAGATATAATTTTTATAAATATTTGATTAATATTCAAAATTTTTAAAGAGAATTTATGATGATATGTATATAGTCCATAATGAGGTATGTTATGTATAAATTAAGTAATAATTATAAATAATATTTTAACATTAAAAAAAGTATTTATTCTAAAACTACACTTTCCCTTCTACAAATACATATCATTTTTTTTAAATAATAAAATCTATGTGATTAGATGTGTCGACAAAGATGAAAAACTCATAAATTTCTTTGAAATCAAATTGGATGGTCCATGATAGGGTTTAGACTAGGTTTGGGACTCCCCAGGCCTAAAACCAAGGAAATTTTGGAAGAAAAGTGGCAAAGATTTTTTTTTAAAAATTATAAAGGGTGTATTCCGTTTCCAAGCCAACTTTTTACCCTATTAATTAGTTTTGCTTAATTTTTCATGGATCAAAAAGGGTGTGCATGATTTCAAAATCACGTAAACCCTTTATGATTCATGAATTTATCTTGTATTTCCCATGAAATTTGATTATATTTTTTATTCTTTTCAAATTATAAAATGGTTTTTTTTTGCTGTAACTATGTGAATTTAGTAAATTCTTCATTAACTTTATTTGAATCACTACAAATTCTTTAAGTTTAAATCTATAATTAGATTATTTTGGTAAAGATAAATAATGAGGTTGGGAAATCATCAAAAAAGACCAATAAAAGAGATATTAAATGAGAAAATTGAAAATAAGAGAAGAAAATAAAGAAAAAGACAACTAGATAGGAGAGCATCCATAAGGGATTATAGGTAAGGTGAAGTTAATTCCTCCACACCAAGTAATATTTGAATTGAAAATAACATGCCCAATTTTATGTAGTTTAGTTTAGATATGTCTTCAAATGAGATAAAAGAAATCAATAAATATTTGTTGCATGATGAAATTCAAAATTTAAAGTATGTAAGTAGTGAATTTGTAATGAGTGATGAAACATATTGATAAACACATTATAATGAAACATCCATTCATAATGAAGTTTTTGAGTATGATGATAATCAACATCAAGTAATGACCCCAAATCATGTGTCTCCTAATGAAGAGTAATTCAATTCATCTATAGTGTATAATGTAGATAATCAACCCTCTACTATTCCTACTATGATTGAAGTGGTAACACCACCCAATTTAATATAAAATATATCTCCTAGACCCACTCATCCAAGGATAATAAGATGCACACCAAGGTATTTGGTTGAAATATATGAGAAAATAATTGAACCTATAGAAGGCAAAATTTGAAAAACATCATTTCAACTTCATGCTCAATGTGTACAAAACTTGCATTTGAGAATAAAACCCATATAAAATGATGTCAAATATTTATTCAATTAATGAAAATGATAAAATGTGCCTTATGATGACTAATGTAGGGTTAATAAAATTCAACATGGAGGGAATAAATAGTACAATTTTAAAGGATATCTTTAATGTATTTAAGTAAATAGGTAATAAAAGTTTGAAAAGATAGTAATGTGGGAAGATGATTAAGAATTGAATATATAGTGAATAAGTCAACATATAAATCTTGAATTCTTAGTGAAATTAGTAAATCCTTAAAATTAAATAAAAAATAAGAATAAGGCCTGATGACCCTTTACGCATAGATTGTTAGGCATTTAGTGGTAGACCCCCACAAAAAGATAAGGTTTTAGTTGAAGGAAAAAGACATTTGATTGATTTTTTTTGGCACGACATCACAAGGGTCTCATCTAATGTAAAAGATGGTAAAAGAAGAAAATGATAAAAAAACTATCAACCACATGCAAAAAATTTCTTAGACATGACCCAAATATAATTTTATAAAATGTTTATTGAAAACTTTAATGGTCCATTGATAATTAGCCAAAGGTCATTTGAAATGTGCAATCATTTCTATTTTAAAATTAACCAAGCACACACTACATGTTGTAGAGTACATGTTTAATTTCCTATGTATTTCTATGTTTTTTGTCATATACATTATAATTTACATATTGATGAGATTTTGCAGGAATGTATGGTTTCTACCCCACCTAAGACATAAATAAAATTAATCCAAAGTATTTTCTATCAAGTATTTCAGGGATAATTTTTTTTGCCAAATAATGTTTAGATGGAACATGAAATATTTGTGGTGGTTTGACAAATTTGATGAGTTGTATACATGAATGAATTTCACATGAATTTGGAAAGTAACTAGTTAATTATAAGAGGTACAAATATGTAAAGTATGTGTTAAAAATTTGAAAAATGTCATCAAGATGTGAGTTGGTAATGACAAAATTTTTAGTATCTTATTTTATATTTGAATTCAAGAAGAATATTATCTACCAATATGCAAGACACACACATAAATTAAAATGGTTATATAATCAATTCAAGGTATGCAAGGACAAATTCCCATTTGGCACCATTGTTTTGATTGTGAACTTTTCTAAGAATTACACACTATAAACACAAAATGAGATTCAATCCCTATACTATAATTTAATTCAAATTCAAATTTTCATTCATATTACATTCAGACATGCACCTAATAGCACAAATGATAATTTAAATATTTTGAGGGAGTACCACTTTTATATGAGTGATGATAGATAACATTATCCATAGTTTGTCTAAGGTTATTTTTATATTTTTTATATAAACATGAATGCAAGAGAAATCATGCTTGATAGACACTACATTCGATCAGACAATCATGTAGGATAGTTTAAGAATTATTGAATATTTTAATGGCTAATAAAAATTCATAAAAATAATGGTGTTCAAAAAATTTGGAGCTTCTTTGAGGCTGGGCATGGAAAAGGAGAACCTGATGGTATAGGTACATGTGTAAAAAGAGTAGGGAAAGCACAAGGATGGTGCTAATTTGATCGATGTTGAAAGTATTTTGACTTGGTGTAATGAAAATATTTGTCATAGATCAGATAAACATTCTCATGTACCAAGATTATTTTGTTTACCAGAGGAATAACACAAGAAAATATATAAAGAATACATTAAAATATTTGGATCAAGTGTTTTCGACTCCATTCAAAGCTCAAATTCTAGTTCATGGGTTATTTATACTAGGGACATGGCATCTATTTGTTCTACATGTATTGACTATAATTGGAATGAATGGGTTTATGAATGTCAATATAGACCCATATCACCTATATAGAGTATCCATTCATTTAAATAATTGATAGATCATGATATGACATCATTAGTTAACTTTTACCACATATAAGATCTTGTACAACTAGGTACAATTTATTATTTAATTAAATATACAACCTTAGTGAGATATTAGTGATAGCTATATTTTTTTATACATGTGCTTACAATTTGATTATAATTTAAATGCAAGGCCTATTTTTGTATTCATTTCACTTGAGGATAATGATGACGGAATAAACTACTACTTGTGTTGTTGTGTAGAGGCCAAAAACATTAACTACAAACATATAGATGGAGAAAGGATAATTTATCCCACTAGATACACAGTGGTTATATGACTTGGATTCATAGGTACTATCATTAAAAATAAAATAATTATTATTTGAGGACTTTGAAACACACAAAATGGTGCTTCATTATTCAAATCTGGTTATTGCTACAAATATCAAATGATCAAATATCATGAAAATCCTCACAATAGAATTTTGTGGAAAATGCATGAATCTGATGAAGAAGTGATTATTAAAACACTTAAAAATAAATCCCATATTGAAGGTACATTATATTTAAATGGTAAGTTTATCTTTTATTTCAAATTAATATAGTTAACTTATTTGATTTAATGTATTTTAATTTTCAATTATTTTATTGTTATGTGTTTATTTATATTTAAATTTTTTACTAACAATTTTAATGTAGGTTAGTGGTACTAGATGAGCTTCCACATTCATGTGGTTGGTTCCATGAGTAGAGAAGATTATCTTATTGAAATAAATTAAAGTGAAAAATAATTTATATTAATGTTATCTACCTTAATTTAATAGGTTTTCACATTCTCTTTGTTTGTCCTTTCAATAAAACAATAAAATAGTCTAATCTATGCCTTAATTATGGTTTAGAGTTGTAGAGAATCCTCTAAATATTTCTTAGAGGAATAGTTCATACATGTGTTGGAGCTGATAGGTCATCTCTATCTATTATGGTTCTATTACAATGTGCAAAGTAAATTTTCTTAGTTTGTACTCTCAATGATGAGGAGATTCTCTAAAGGTATGCATCTAATCAACTGCAACCTTTCATCTTAGAGTGTGATTGAAACTAGACAATAGCTATTCTAGTCTTAAAAATCCTATCTAGACATGTTCACATAGATATTTTTTGACTAAGCACTCATAGATGAGGAGACTCTCTCAAATGATATTTTATTATAGGAGTCATATATGCACATGTAAGAGCTGACAATTTATATCTAACCCTCATAACTCTCTTTCAATGTATGCTGAAAGTTCAATTATTTTGCACACTCGAGGATGAGGATATTCTCTTAAGGGATGCATCTTATAAACTAAAAACTTGAATCTCAAAGTGTGATCGAGATTTTTTAATGATCGTTCAAGCCTTAAAATGATCATCAAAATATTTCTACATAGATGGTTCACTAATTAGGCTAATGATTCATGATATACGACCCTTGCTAACCGACTTTTGGCATGTTCTAAGAGATTTAGCTGAGAGAAAAACATCATTACCCTATTTTTCATGTCTCAAGTTAGATAAAATATTCCCATACTTTCTTAGAGGACTCATCTATGTAGGTGTAGGCATTGATGGTTCATATCTATCCCTCATAGTTCTTACACAATACATGATTGAAGTTTGTTCAGTTTGCACACTCAAAGATGAGGAGATTATATTAAGGGATGCATCCAATCAATTGTAACCTTCACTCCCATATATAGACCAAAACTAGATGATGGTCATTTTATCCTTAAATCTTTTATTCAAACTTGTTTTCATAGATGGTTCATTGATTGGGCTAATGAGTCATAATATAATGCCCCCACTGACCAACTTTTGACCCATTTTGAGAGATTTGATTGCAAGACAAATCTCATTACTGCATCTCACTTGAATAGAGTTAGAGAGAATACTATTGGTATTTCTTAGATAAGTAATCCATGCATGTGTAGGAGTTGATTATTTGTCTCTATCCCGCATAGTTCTCTTATAATTTAAAATCGAAGTTTGCTCAGTTTATACACATAGGGACAATGAGATTCTCTTAGGGGATGCATCTGATCAACTATAACCTTCTCTCCTAGGGCATGACTATGATTGAATAATGGCTATTCAAGCCTTAAAATGCCTATCCAGACATTTTTTCATAGATGGTTCATTTATTGGGCTAATGAGTCACAATATATGACCTAATGACTAAGTTTTAACATGTTATGAGAAATTTGGATGCAAGAGAAGGGTATGCATATGGAGCTGGGGCACAATTTTGTGGACATAACCCATTATGTATAAGCATTATAAAAATAACATGTATATGTTATGTTAAATCATAGAAATGTGTAAATGTAATAAGAATGCGTACGTATTCTTATAAGTTAACGTAATGCGTACACATTATTTAAACTATAAAACACAAAAACCCCTTACCTCTATCATTATTTCTTACTTCACAATCATGTTTTTCTAATTACCATTTGTGTTTTGTCTTGAAAGATCACATTTTTACCTTAATATCACGTTTTAGATTGCAAATAATCATTTTGCTCTCCATTCATGAGATCGATGATGCTACCATGAAGAAGAGGTAGGTTTTTTGTAGACTAAATCAATTTTTTTGTGAATGTGAATTTTATCTAGTTTTTATTTTATTTTTCACCAACATGTCAACATACTTAGCATAAACCCTCCACCTAATCATCTACCTAACCTTCTGCCCAACCCTCTACCTAACCCTCTTATAGTTCTCCTAGATCCCCAAAGTTAGGAGGATATACTTGCTCACATAGTGGAGAACAAAATTTAAATTGCATAGATAATTATGAGAATGGGGGAACCCACTTCCATGAACACCCACTGAACCTATTTGTCCAATAACTTAGTGTTAGTATTAGGTCAAGTTGACTTGATAACGAGTCAAATTGATAGTTGGAGGTCATATAGGGATAGTTGTAGGGCTTATTATGTTGATAAATTATCAACATATAAGATGAAGAATACAAATATAAAAAAAGATCAAATTTGTGCCTTATTTATCAACCCAACTACTAATGCCCCATTTTCTATAATGACCAAATGTTTCCCAATCCACTGATCCCAACATGATTTGATTAAAACCAATTTTTAGGAGTGATGGTGGATGGTGTTTGACTATCCCCCTTGTAATAACCATGAGGTCCCTTTGTACTTTTTGAGAAAACTCTATTATGAGTTTGTCCTCAATCAAATTCCAAACTGCTATGACTATGATGCGTTTCAAGGTTGAGGAAAAGGCTCCACGTAGGATCAACTAGGTGCATGTCATGTAACTAATTGGCATACAAGGATCCCTACCCCAAAGCCACTTCATCTAGAGATTCCCTATGTAGTGACAAAGATTTTGGGGATAAAAACTTTGCCTATGCTTAATGTGCTTATTTATACACTCATTCATCATATGAGTAGACTTTTTAAGGTAGATGCTTGAGATACTCTACTAGTGGTCGTATCTGACCCTACCCATGTAGATGTTGTGGTGTTATATGTACTATACTTTCAAATGATGATGGTGGTGCTTCATGGGGCTTAGAGGATATGTTCTTAACTGATGAGTTATTGGCACACATATTTTGTTTGGATACATTGGGAGTCTCTACAAACATGTAGGTATCTTTTATATAAATTTAATGTTAAATTTTTAAGTTATATTTGAAAATTAAAAAGGTAAAAAATAATTTACGTATTTAAATTGAATACTATATATGTATTCTTTTGTGTTCTAGGAAGAGACATTACCTTTGACATCACAACTAGGTAGTGGGCCAACCCAAGATACTACATCTATATGTGTCAGTATGATACCATATACATTTATAGAGTTAAAATTTCAAGTGAATCTCATATACTCTAGATGTACATTCATACACCTTAATTGCATCATTGGTATATTTTGTGTAAGAAAATATAAAATAATCAATATAATTTTGTTGGAATTTTTATTATTTGATGTATTAACATGGATTGATGCAACTTATAAGAAACTCACCCTCCATCTCAACTATGTTTTTAATAACCAAAATAGAAAATTGAACATTTGCTTGATATCCCATTATATGTAGTTCCCTTAACGGGTCAATCCCAATCAGTAGGATTGGATGTGTGTGTGTGTGTGTATATATAATTCATTTGATAAAATTTATTTGGTACAATATATTTATATCAATTTCCCAATCAATCATAGCATGTCTTCATAAATATGCACACCACTCATTTATTTTAAATACTGGCCTCATAACCAGGTACTGGATTCCTTGTTATCCTAATCACATATATCAATTCAATCTCTATGATAGATATCAAAAATGGTCATAGCTAAAAATTCAATTACCATCTTGATTCCATCTGAGCATACTAATTTCATCTTTATCTATGGATTTATAAATTTAGATAGCATAGCCTTTTGATCCCATTGTGCCTAGTCAATTCCATTGGTTTGTTGGGAGAGTGTCCATTAGATCCCATTGGTTTGTTGGGAGAGCATCAAATATAAACTATAACTTATATGTATATGGCATAGGACTTGCAAACATATACAAATAGGGGACCTAAACCACATATAGATATATGGGGTTGAGTAGTTTGTTACCACCACCTACTTAGGGGGCCCAAAGATGCATATCTAATTGGGGTAGATGCCCTATCTATATCCATAAACTTTTTTCACTCAAGTGACATGCTGAATCTATAAGACTATAACACCTTTCATCAGGAAAGTCCCCCTAAAATGAATATTGAGTGTTGACAAGACTATAACACCCTTTGTTGACCTCAACCTACTTGTACTATATACATACATACTTTCCCTTCTAAAAATTGAGGGCAATATAAGGATAGATAGTCAACCTAATGTCACTTATATGGAAATTAAAATCATGCACTTATAAAGAAGACTGTCTACTCACTCTTATCTTTACAATATTTAGTTCTATTTTCTATATGTTTCTTTAGATTTTGATGAGACCTATTTTATAATGTTATAGACACTCTTAAAATGATCAAGTATAGATTTCCCCCATAAAAACAACCTATCACTCTAGGTGTCTTAACCTGATTAAAACTCAATTTACAAACTTCTCAACAAACACCTATATAGGTTACTTGTCTTATCATAATGATAATTTTTAAGGGATTTTTGATCACACCAATACTCATAAGAGTGTCCTCAACTATACCAAGACATTTAATTAAGAAAATTATAACTAATTATCAAGTAATCAAGTCAAAATATGAAATACACCTCAACAAAACTATACAAGCATCCAAACTAGTGTATATAGGTACATATCAAGGATGTTTTAACACTTAACTGCATTCAATGACTCAATTTCACAAAATTCACTCAAAAATCCCGCCTCATTGCTTTGTCATTCTCCTTCATGAAAATTACATTTATTACCTTCAGTGTGGTGTTACAAGTCACATGTTGAACATATCCACTTGTCACATTCATGCTTCCCATGACCTCATTAGATTTTTTCATATCTTATGCAAGACTAAGTTTTTTAACGACTTGTTTAATCAATGAACTGACTAAGTTATTAATTATTAGTTTTTTTGTTTAGATGATGAATAGGGTGGAAACTCCTCCATCATTACGAGTTGAGATAAACTCTAGCATTACTGCTATAATGTCATCTACACAAACATTCACTAAGGTATGTATATTCACTTGTAATTTTGAATTGTAATTTAGTACTTTTGTTTTAATAATTTTACTATATAATTTGACAAATATAACTTATATACATAAATGTATTATATATGCAGGGTTGCCATATGACATTTGATATTCTGAGTCAGATGACTAATATGACAAATCCTCATGTTCTTCATCATTTAACATGTTTATTCATGTAGCTAAACTTAGCACTGAACCAGTCGAGCATCAATGAAAAATTAAGGAGGACCATGAGATTGATGTAAGTGCATTTTTAAATGATTTTTTTTAATTATAGTTTAAAACATGAGTTTATTAACTTGGTTTCATGTATAATTTTTAATTTTATAATAATTTTTGTATTTGAATAGGTTCGGCTATAAGCAAGCTATGAGTGTAGTACCTACAGTCGAACCTTGGAGTAATCCAAGGCATTTAGGATATCTCCATCTACAAGCAGGGCATCTCAAAGAGAAGATTATTCAAAGAAGAAAAAGAGAGGAAGACTATTTGATGATTGTGCTTTTATAGATGATGTACTTTTTTGTATGCCTATATGGCAATGTACACATTTTTGGTATTGTACATGTGTATATGATGTATTCACCTAACATTAGATACTATGTTGTTAGACATGCTGTAATTTTTTGTATGCCTATGTGGAAATGTATGTATTATTGACATTATATACTTATATATGGCATTCATACATGGAATTCCTATTTTGTACATGAATATTTAAGAAAACCAATGAAGTAAATCTTGTTTGAATCACTTGTGTTCAGAGTATTATAAATGATTGGTTTTGAAGTATTATTAAGGATTACAAATGTTATAAGATTAAGAATAACTTGTTAGGATAATGTTACAAATTATAATCTTGTAAGAAATTAAGAATATTAGTGATTTAATTTGAATTATATTTGTATGTTGATGTAGAGGTATGGAGGAGAAGTCTAAAAAAACATCATTATCTAGTTCTAAACACAACTGATGACATTCACTTACTATGGTTTAATTCAAATCTTCTTTCACATGTTGGCTCCTCTTTTGACTCTTTATAATAAATTTAGCTTCTTACACCCAGTACTTATTCCTTGTACTCGTAGTATCACCTCCTTTATGTCATTAACCTCTGTCCATGTTTGTGTCAAATTTCATAGCCAAACTCCACCTCTAACTCTCACTTCCTTCATCATCCTACCCTCATATAGTCCTAATTATCCCTATTCCAAACCCTCAATCCTAGAATCCATACACATCCATAAATTATTAGGTTAAAACCTATTGATTAACCTTGTACATATATAGGGGAACAAGATTACAAAGTTTCATTAAATTCTCATGGCTAAATCTCTCGAAAATGCTTGAAGCTAGTTAATCTAGGGTTTATCATGCCCTGTACTTACTCTACAAAGGAAAAATTTGACCTTCCCACTGATCTTTTTTTTTAAAAACATACTCATGACATCTAAACCATCTCATAACACCTTTCCAATGATAAAAAAACAAACTTTACCTTTATGCCTTTGATACTGCCTATGGGGATTTGAGCCTGCCTATGGAGAATGCATGAAGTCTAGAGTGTGAACACAATTTAAATTTATTTAAGAGGTTTAAAAAAATATTACCATACTTCTCAAATACTTATATAATCTTGTAACCCTCAAACACACCTTAAAACTCCAAAAACTATGCCTGCACGAATAGTGACCATTATGAGACATGGAGGGGACTATGATAAAACAATAAGCATTTAAAATTGTCATATGACATTTTAAATATTATATATGGGTATAGTAGGTCATTAATACAAATCTTACCAAGTTTAAAGTCATTTGGATATGTACTTTATCCTATAGATTCTTTTTACCATAATTTACCTTGAGCTACCTGCATGCTTCCTTCATGCCAAAACTAGTCTTTCTAAAAAATTTTGCATGAAAAATATGAATTTGATCACTTATATAGGATAACATATGTTTCCAACATCATATTATATAATTTTGAAATATTTACAAGGCCTAAACTACTTCCTAGCATCCATAACTGACAAAATTTATAAAAATCTCTAATGGTTACCTTCTTGACTATAGAATATGATGTTGGAAACATATATTGTCCTATATAAGTGATCACATTATTTATAAGTTAGAGAGATATTAAAACTTAAAGGTGAAGTAGGTTTGGACACTTGAAAAAGGTTTGGCAACATCATATTCTTTTGCCTTAATTTTTGATGCATAGAATTGAGGATAAGTCTACAACTCATCATTCCAACTAGTGTCAATTTACTTCATGACTTGATGCTTGTAGTATCTTCACTATTTTTGACTAGGCACAAACCCCTAGGTTCCAAGGAACAAATCTCACTTTAGGTTTCAATAGCACAATCAAAATGCTTGAATGGTATTAAATGGTCAAAACATGCCTACCCAAACCTCTTTCAAGTGCCCAAACCTACTTCACCTTTCAATACTTCTCCTAGGGTGTTCAATATCCTTCACACCATGTAGCCCATTAGGTATCTAGGACCATTCCTTGGTTTAATATTCTAATAATTAAATTAATTACATTGATGGTCTTAAGTGATCATTACACACTTGTTTAAACCTTTCTCAAGTGATCAAACACTTTGTTCCATTCTTGCTACACCTCAAAGTCACAATACTCTATCTAGGCTTGTAGCCCTATTTTCTCTATTTTTCCCTTAGTTTTATTAACATGTTTCTTTTCTTGAATATGAAATAATAATTTAGGGAACCCTCTATCGCCCTTCAACTCTTCAAAAAGTTACAACACTTTACTCTTCTATTGGTTATCACTTGATTTGATAGAAACCCCTAACATAGGCCTATTCTAAACAAAATTTATATATCTTGAATAAGCAATCACATATCAAGGTTCAACTCACTCTAAAATCTCCACTCTCCTTTTGCAATCAATCTTGTCTCTCTCTCTCAATACACTTTCTAGGCTTGTCTAGGCCTATTATCATCTACCCTATCAATATACACTCAGAGTCAAATACAATAAATTCCAACCTCCCACCGTATCCTCAAACATGCCAACCAACCTTAATTGAATTCCCCAAGTCTTCCTTGTACCTATTTCTCACTTTTTCCCAAGTAGGATTATAAGGCCTAGGAGCCTAATTCATGTTCTTAAAGATTATTTTTTCTTGTATGACCTTGTTTCTCACTCTTAACCCCAATCTCAAACTTATAATACGTATTTAAATATTAAAAATTTATTCTCACAAGCTTAGACATCCACTCTTCCAAATTATCCACTTATTTCCCCTTGTTGGCTTTAAAGACTAGGCCTAAAAGCTACACTCTATTATAAACTTGTCCCACTAGGGTTTTAGGCTTCTTTGGGACTAAAACTTGGCCATATATCCTCTCATATAATTTTTGTAACCTCCAAAATAGATTTAACACTTGAATTAGGGAAGCCATACATTTAGTTATCATAATTGTCATTACATTATGTTAAATTTATATGTTGTGTACAAAGAGGGTTTGTGGGTACAAGTTTAGTGGATTGGCATAATTGACCCATATTTACTCTCCTTAACCTAATTTAGATGATTAATCACATGAAAACTTTATTTTATGTCTAACTCCATAAACAATCCCCTCATTTTCATAATTAAAAATATTACAACATTTCAAAGGCTCAAATCCTCACTAAAACTTCTATCATAATATCCTCTACCTCCAACTAACAACTTTACCTCTAAGATTAGCAAGTGAAAATACACCACTTTAAATGCATCTAAATAGGAAAATTACATGTGTTCCAATGAATGTGACACCAAATTTCACCCATAGGTGTATTTTCACTACTGTTCTAGAGCACAAAAACACTGACAATAAATATTGTCAAAGTTGAAGTTACGGTCAAAGAACTCAATTTTCGGTGCTTATTGGCTGAAAAATGGCATTTCCAACATGTTTATAATGGTGGATAAAATTTAGTACCAGGTTCTTAACCTTCCATCTAGCCTGAATGACAAACCCACCACCCATTCTGGGCTCAAGAATGCCCTTCCCAATAGAAGAAAGATACTATTTTTAGCCTAACTTTAGGAATGCATAAAACCAAATATGTAATTCATATGGAAGAACCATAATATCCATTGTGTGCATGGTAAATCCCTCTAATTTCACCCAAATCTAGTTTGAATTACATCTAAGATCAATCCGTGGTAGAAGTTGTAGTAAAGGGTCCTAAAATGTAACTTTTTAGTATTGAAGAGACAGCTTCTTGACCTTCAACTAGAAACTTTGCCTCTAGGACCGGAAAGTGTAAATAAACCACTTTGAACATGTATATATAGGAAAATTACATGTGTTCAAAAAATTGTGACACTCACTTCAACCCATAAGTGCATTTTAGTACTATTTCAATGCATGGAAACACTGACAATAAATATTGTCAAAGTAAAAGCTACAATCTAAGAAATCAATTTTTGATGAATTTTGGTTATAAAATGGCACTACCAACACATATGGATGGGATAATAATGTCCAAGACCAGGTTAATTACCTCTCATATGGCTTGAATGACAAACCCACCACTTATTTCAGGCTCAAGAACACCCTTCCTAATACAAGAAAGATGTTGATTTTTAACCTAACTTTAGGCATGCATAAAAAAAAATTTAAGTCATATGGAGGAACCATAAGATCCCTAATGTGTATGGAAAATTCATCTAATTTCACCTTAAATCTATTATTAATCACCTCTAAGAGAAATCCATGGTATAAGTTGAAGTAAAGGGTCCTAAAATGTAACTTTTTGGCAGTGAAGAGATAACTTCTTGACCTCCAACTATCAAATTTACCTTTGGAACCGATAGGTAAAAATACACCACTTTTAACACACACACATGCGCACACGTGCACACGCATGCACACGCGCGCGCACACACACACACACACACACACACACACATGCAAATTACACATGTTAAAAAAACCATGACACCCACTTCCACCCATAAGTGCATTTTCACTACTATTTCAGAGCATGGAAACATTGACAACAAATGTTTTCAAAGTTGAAGCTATGATTTAATAACTCAATTTTCAGTGCTTGTTGGATGAAAACTGGCACTACCAACACATCAAGAGGGGTAAATAAAATCCAAGACTAGGTTCATGGCCTACCATCTATCCCAAATGAAAAACCCACCACCCATTCTGGGCTCAAGAATGCCCTTCCCAATATAGGAAAGATGTTGATTTTTAGCCTAACTTTAGGCATGCATAAAACCAAAAATGTAAGTCATATAGAAGAACCATAAGATCCATCATGTGTGTATAGAATTCCTCTAATTTCACCCTGAATATAGTTTGAATCACCTCTAAGAGAAATCCATGGTAGAAGTTGCAGCAATAGGTCCTAAAATGTAACTTTTTGGTAGTGAAGAGACAACTTCTTGACCTCTAATTAGCAACTTTGCCTCTAGGATAGGCAGGTGTAAATCCACCAATTTAAATACACACACACACACACACACACACACACACACACACACACACACACACACACACACACACACACACACACACACACACACACACACACACACATGAAAATTACATGTTTTCTAACAACTATGACACCCACTTCCACTCGTAAGTGCATTTTCACTACTATTATGAAGCACATAAATATCGACAATAAATATTGTCAAAGTTGAAGCTGAGAACTCAGTTTTTAGTGCTTGTTGGCCAAAAATTGGCACTGTGATCATGTCTAAAGGGGTGAATAATATCTAGTACTAGTTTCTTGGCCTCTCATTTGGCCCTAATGATAAACCCACCACCATTCGGGGCTCAAGAACACCCTTCCCAATACAAGAAAGATGCTGATTTTTAGCCTAACTTTAGGCATACATAAAACCAAAATTGTAAGTCATATGGAGGAATTGTAAGATCCTTTGTGTGCATGGAAAATATCTCTAATTTGACCCTAAATCTAGCATGAAGCACCTCTAAGAGCAATCCATGGCAGAAGTTACAGTAAAGGGTCCTAAAATGCAACTTTTTGGCAGTGAAGAGATAACTTCTTGACCTCCAACTAGCAACTTTACATCCAAGATTGGTAGGTTAAAATCCACCACTTCAATCATGTCTATATACTCAAATTACATGTGTTCTAACAATTTTTACACCCACTTCCACTGAAAAGTGCATTTTCACTACCATTTTGAAGCACGAAAACATCGATGACAAATATGTTTGGAAGGCTACAAGGAGAAATAAATTTATCATGAGAAATTATTCAAGAGTGAAAAATTCCAAGTAATTTAGTAAAATTTTCTTAGCTTCAAGAAAATGAAATTATTTACTAATGGTGCCAACCACATGAAGGTGGAATTCAATTTGGCACCACTAACTTACAAAAAAATGTTAGTAAGTAATTAAAGATAAAATTTATACACGTGCTACCTATAAAATCAAAAACATTTGGTAAAATTGATTACATATACATTTTAAAAGTCAACATACCTACACATTTCAATCCAATGAATGACTTGGATATTCTCTATTCTTGATTGTATCAAGAATAGCTTCATGGTCTAACTCGTGAAATTTACATAGATTCTTGTTTCTTGGCCTCCCATGATATTTTTGTAATTGATTATTCATTACAAGAACCATATTTAAATAGTGTAAAATATTATCATGAGTTTCAAATTATTCAAACAACCATACATTTGAATTTTTTATAGGATATCATCAAAGCCAATTTCTAGTGACTACCACAGACCCAATGGGATAATCAATGTTTTCTCCATCTACTATTTGGGAAGTCAATTTTTTCTTTCTATCTACACACTGACATAAGTAGTAATATATTCCATCTTCATTGTCCTCATCTGAAATAAATACAAAAATATGGCCTACATCATTAAAAAATTATTTAATGACATTATAAAGATAGATTATGAGAATAAATAGTATATAAAGATAATCTTCTACCTAGTTGTACTAGATCAGATATATGGTCAAAGTCATGTGAGGATGTCATTTCAATAATTTACAATGTTGGTGGACACTAATATGTGTTTTTTGGAATTAGAGGTTTAGAACTCTAGTCATCTACCCACTCTTGTGACTCACACTCATTCCAAACAAATTCCATGCATGCAAAATAAAAGCATGCCAAGTGTCATGTATGAATTGTCCAATAACCTATATTTGAGATACAAAATTAGTGTATCTCACTTGAACTTGTTAGATTCATACAATCCTCATAGCTTACCAAGTCATTTTTCTCCATCAACCAAAAATATCTACAAATAGTAAAATTTGGTTGAGCACCATGACATATGTTCTCATTATACTAGTCAACCACAATTTTTGCATCAATCAAATTAGCAAAATTATCATATTTTAATTCCTCCCTTGTAATGGCTCTTTTTACATAAGCTACGCCACCATCATGTTCCCATTTTCCATGGCTAGCCTCAGTAAAACTCTAAATATGTTCTACACTAGTTGTAATGTGCATCCTACTCAATTAATAAAACATTTATGCATTCTTAAATTATGATGTGCAATTTTCTGACCAAATATAATGTCATTTGAAAATAATGTTCCTCTGAGTCAATTGTCTATAGAACTTATAGAAACAACCTTGAACATACTCTATACAATAGGATAGGTCATCACTGATATAGAAATGGTACTCCTTTAATATTTTTAGATATTTCTCTATACTATTAGGTGCATGCATGAATGCTATATGAATGCATATGACAATTTGTGTTGAGTTTTAATATTATGATTAAATTTATATTTGTGGTTTGAATGTGTAATTTTCAAAAAATTCAACTATTGAAATAATAAAATCAAGTGGGAATGTGTCCTTGCTTATTTTTAAATTTTCATCCAACCATTTATACCTATGTGTGTGCCTTGCATACTCATAAACAATTTTATCCATGAATTCAACCATAAATTCTAAAATAAGTATCTCTTTCATAGCAATCTCACACCTTTTAGATTCTTTGCCATCTTTTACTTGATAAATCATATATTTTTATTTATTGAAACCAACTAATTCATATCCAATTACACTTGTACACTCCTCATGGATATATTTTTTCAATTTTGGCAATCCATCATAAATGCTACAATTTCCATCCAAACATGTTTTCTTATAAAATTCAACATGTTGCCTACAACAATAAGTGGTGCGTGTGTGATTTAATTTTACATAAAAAAGTTTAGCCATCTCAAAAAGTATTTGACTAATAGTAATTTTTGGATGTTTTTCCAAAAACATGGAGTACAATTATGTTTAAGTCATATCGAAGAAATGTTTTGGATATGGTTCATGATTATGATAACCAAATATTCTTTTCACTACATCTCTTGCATTGCACAAAATTCTTCTATTATATTTCCAAAATTGTACAAGTAAGTCTTTTAAAGCATCAGCTATAACATTGTCCTTTCATGGAAGTATACTAGAGAATGCCCATAACTTTTTTGTATTGGGTTCATTAAGTCTTTCATGTCTTGTAATTACTTTCATTAATGTTTTTCTATTTATATCAAGTGTTCAGCTTCTTGTTGAAATCAATCATTTTTTCTCTATTTAATCACTTAATACATAAGTTGTCATTATACATCAAGAAATATTACAATCTTTTTTACATGATTCTAACCCTAAAATATGATATGCATCATGTAGATTTTCAACAATTTCATCATTTTTATTATCCATGTTAGATATTGTTAGTTTTAATGTATACATTATAGGTCTCATCTTAAGCAATTTCATCAATGAAATAAATAATTGACATCTTTGACTGTCATACTCAAATCTATGAAAGAAACTATCCCAAATTTTTTGAGCTAATCTTCTTGAATGGTGGTCAGACATTTTGTTATGCATTAGTTTCAAAATATTTTCATCAACTTCAATTAAGTAATTATCTTTTCTATTCACAATTCTTGGAGGTGATGTTATTGGTAGAATCAATTCAGAGGGTGTTTCAAAATCATTATATGTTTCCATGAATTTTTTTTCATTGTTTGTAGATAAAGTATCATGCACAGGATCTTCATCAACATAATAAAAAACTTTAAACTTTGAATGTGAATTTCCAACATTATCTAATTTTCTATTATAAATTTCATCATATTTTAATTAATTATTGTGAATTTTATCATGATTCAATTCATTATTATAAATTTAATCATTATTCAATTGATTATTATCAGTTGTCTCATTATCTAAGGCATTTAGCTCATTAGGGTTAGTGTTTTTACCTTATCTAGAATAAATTGCTTGCATTCATAGCTTGTTTTTTCTCTCAACTCTTCTAATTTCTCTAATGTTTTGTTCTTCACCTTTTTACTCCTCCCTGAACATGAATGAGAGCTCATTTTGATATAAGTTACCAAGTAAGTACTTCAAATGTGGGCTCCAAAAAAATTGCTACCAAGAAAGTATGTAGAGTACGTAGGGAATGTCTATGGGGAAAACAATCTTGATTAGGGATAAAAATAGATGTTGAAAAGTGAGTTTTTGTTTTTACTTTAAGGAACACGTACATGTTCCCATAACGTGTACATGTTCCTTGAAGTATAGGCATATACTATACAAACAAGCAAAAAGGCTCATATTCAAGCATTGTTTCCACTATAATACTATAATATGATGCAATAACACTTAATAAGACTATAATATGATGTATAAATCCCTAATATGATGTAATAAGACAATCATATATTGCAATAATGCTATCATATCATATAATAAGGCTAAATATGATGCAATAAGACTATCATACGATGTAATAAGACTATCATGCGATGTAATAAGATGATCATACAATGCAATAAGACTATAATATGATGAAATAAATCTCAAATATGATGCAATTAGGCTATCATATGATGCAATATGGCCAATATTATGTAACTAGGCTATCATATGATGCAACAAGGCTTAATATGATGCATGAATCCCAAATATGATGCATAAATCTCCATTACATGATGAAATAAGAATATTGATAAGAGTATGAATCAATAAGACTAATTAATTATACAATGAGGTTCAATATGAAATATGAAATGAGCTAATTTTCCTAAAATCCCATCATAAGTCTTTACAAAACTAGGTGAATAACACATTCACAAATTGACACTAATCATATTCATGAATTTATACATGTGTGATGAAATCAAGGAACTTAGGGGTTATGTTTGTTATAAAATTAGGATTTAGGGTTAGGAGTTTAGTGTAATGGGTTTATACATGTGTATATGTCATGAAATTAGGGTTTAGGGGAACTGTACATATTAAATTGATAAAATTAGGGTTTATGATCAACATGACATGAAACATGACCTAATTTAGCCCTTTCAATCACATCGTAGACTCCAATTTAGGTTTAATGGGTTGATATTGGCCACATTTGCATTCATATTTTCATTTTTGATTAAATTAGGGTTAGTTAAGTCATACATGTTAAATCTAGATTATACAATTGATTAGGCCATAAATTTGGTTTAGGGGCTCAATTTTTCCCAAATCACATTCCTAATTGAACTAATTAACTAATTGGTTTAATTCATGATAGATATAATCATACTTAATTTTGTCCCAAATCATATATCATGATCTTATAGTTATGTCAATAAGGGGTTCAAATTGACCTCCCATGCCTCCTTGATTATATTGCCCTTATAATTAAACCTTGTTGTACCACATGTGTACCTTATACACCCAAAATTGTTAAAGCTATCAGAGATACATCAAGTCCTAGAAGTTTCAGAGTTGACAATGCCTCAAGAGGCCAAATCACATTACATATCACCATGTGTACCTCATACATTCTCAGATGTGTCAAAACTATTAGAGGTGTCAGGTCTTAGAAGCATTAAAGAGCTTTATCAAATCCCTATGAGGCCTGATCCAATTAGATACATGCATGTATGTATCTTATATAAACATATATTTATGTTAGAGATCTAACTACCACTTATCTTAGAAGCATTAGATTTCTCAGAGCCTTAGGATACCCAATCCAATTAAATATTTTGACATGTGTATGTCTAGTACACTTGGAGTAGTGTTATATTTATTAGATATGCAAATTTTTTATACTTAGACATCTTCCATCACCGAGCCAACCAATCCAACTAAGGCCTATTCATAGATTTATCATACATACATAGAAGCCAATAATGATTAGAGATTGAAATCTATCCAATAAACTCATGCCTAATCAATGTGAGCCTCTAACTTTCCATTACTATATAAAAATTATAATTTAGATCCCTTTAAGGTCCCATCCAAATTGAGAAATCACGGAACGTTATCAATTTTCTACACGTATATATTTAAATTATTTATATCCCTCTACCTTGAATTACCTCTAAATCCCAAAACATACATTTATATTAAGTCCTACACATAGGAGAGAACACAATCTAACAATGGATGAGCCTCAACCTCAAATCCCAAGTTGAAGCAAGAATTCTGAGACATGTACTACTTTCTTGTAGTCCACATCATAAGGTTTAAGCTCATTACAATGAAATATGCAAAAGATGATTGAAGATATATGTACAAAATATATATAATCTTTAAACCTTAGATGAGGGTGTGCACACTGGTATTCAATTCTAATCAACCATCTATATGAGGTGAGCAATTCATCATCCACATGAACAATTATTGGGTCTCTCTACTCAACATCATCCTTGAGGGGAAGCAGGGCTCAGATTTAGGGGACATAGTCACATGTTTAATGTATCTTGAATAAGTTCAAAAGAGTTTAAGTTGGGGTAACTTATACATATGTCATACTTGGTCAATGCCAGGTCTATGCCATCCCTTAATGGTTTCAAAAAAATTCCCTAGTGTATTTAGATATTTTCTAAGCTATACATTCAACACTATAGACATGACATATTAAAACAACATCATCAATAATGGATACATGTGACCATTTCAAGTTTATTGTGCTCAAAACCACATCTTATATAGAAAAAAATGTATACCCAACTTAACCAAAATATTTAAGAATTTAAAATTTACATACATTGTAGGTCCATCATCCTACTTTCATATCTTACCATCCCAATTACATAGTAATGTATAGAACTATATAGTATTGATAAGAACCAAGTGTTGTCTAGCTTGATTTTGAGATTTTAATTTTTGCATCCATGGTGTGGCTAGGACTAGTCCCATGTCAAAGACACACTCTTTATATTATGTGGGAATGGATGGAGTGGTTGATGGTTATCCCATGTGTGATGGAAGGATAGATAAAGGAGGTGCATGAAATGGAGGATTAACCATATTTTCACAAGAGATATTAATTTTAGGAAAAATTTAAATAATATATTTGAATACATTAGGGGAATAAAACTTGAATAATTGTAACAATAGAAGACTCCTGTTAGACTTTCAATTGGGACCTCAAAATGAACCTATTGAATTAGATGCACTAAGTGACCTTAGAAGAAATGTAAGGAATTTTATTCAACACATTTTATGAATGTTTTTGGGACAATCCAAGGCATGATTCATAGGTATTGGGCTCTATTAGATATCATTCTTGAAATAGATATCCAAGAGATGCACTATTACACCAAGGGCTCAATTCTTATTTCTACTTACACAAGATTATCTATAATACATAGTCTAATTCAACAGGTTTGCCACTTAAACAAATTAGTTAAAAAATTATAAATAAAGGGGTTTGGTCAAAGATATCAAAGAAACAACAAAAGGTTAAGATAGTATTTTAGGCAAGTAGGATAATATCATTAAGAAACACAAAATTTAAGGGAAAGTAGGATTTTAGGCAAGTAAGTTGGTAAGGTATATCCTTGCTCTACTAGGAGAAAGATCCCAATAGCTATGCATGTTTCAACTTTTGAACAAGGCTTTTGTTAACATGTGTTCTATTGATGAAATATATTGGTGTATATAAGTATTAAAGTGCACCATAAGCTAAACATGTAATATCTAATACTTGTTTAAAATTTATTCTATAAAATTAAAAGTAACCAATCACATCTTGATAAGAGTCAATTATTGATACTATAATGCACAAAAATTGGTACACTAAAGGTTAAGTTTTGATCAAAGGTTTAAAAAATGCATTTTATGACCTCTCATGATAAAATTAGTTATATTATCAAATATATAATGTGTTAGACCTTTAAACCTTAGTTATAAGTAGTTAAGACAACATATTGAAATGGGTAAATTTTTTGAAGTCTAATGCGATGTTATGGCACCTTAATTCACTTTCCAAAGCTAAAGGTACCTTTCCTCTATAAGAAACACAAATTTTGAAATTTCCCCTATAAGGATGCATGAATAATGGGACCTTTCCCCCACAACAAACATAAAATTTGTTTATTTCATTTTATGTCAAAGAAATGCATATAAATTATATAACACGTACACGTTCTCTATTTCATTATATAATGCATACATGGTATTTGAATTTGAATTTAAAACTGAGCCTTTAGGCTTAAAAATGGCTTGTATTTCCAAGCCAAAGGATTGGGACTGGGCATCTACAACTGAGACCAAGAGTTTTAGGAAAAACTAACAAATTTTAACTTCAATCACCAAATATGCTATGGATTTGAACATTAAAATTCAAAAAAATTATTAACGTTATGATGAGCACATTATCCTCCTTCTAAATGTATTTTTTTAATAATTTTTGGGTTATTTTAAGGGTTAAAACTATATTTATTTCTAACAACACCTTTTTAGGCCACTACATGTCTCACCCATACATGCATATTCATGTTTATCTAATTTATTTTTCATTGATGCAAATGCAAAACAAATTATATGATAACAAACTAGGCCTAATTCTACACACATTCAGAAAAAAATCAAAATTCATTTTTTTTAGGTAGTTAGCGTGGGTCGCACAGACAACTATCCATTTTTTGTTAGTTTTTGGGATATACTTAATTGAAAAATTAATAAAAAAATGTTCATCAAAAAAATATTAAATTTTTTCATAAAACACTAAAAGAACTAATATAAATATTCACTAAAAGGTTTCTAACAATATTTAATGATACTCAAAAAATGGTGGGGCACATGGAATGGTACAATTCAAAATTTCTTTAAAAAATAGGAGGTCCTCTTCAAATTTTAGATGTTTGACCTATTTATACTTAACCATTTTTCAAAAAAATAATAATTTGGAAACTAGACTCAAAATTCTACAATTCATGTTTTTATATCATCTCCAAATTTTAAGTGTAGCCATCTCTAATTATCTATAGAAGTTCACATTTATGAAATTTCAAAAATTCCATGTCCATGGGTAGACCCTATTTTATCCTCCAAGTTGGTGCATTTACCAGGAAACCTCATTTCTATGTATTTCCCATCTTGAGTTAGATAATAATCTCAATAAATTGAGGACTTATATGTGAATGTGTGGTAGCTGATGGTTCATATCTATCTCTCACAGTTCTCCTACAACATGTGATCAAAATTCACTTAGTTTGCACACTTAGGGATGAGGAGATTCTCTTAAGGGATACATCCAATCAATTTCAACATTGATTGTCAAGGTACAATTGAGACTTTACAATGGCCATTTTAGCATTATAATGTCCATCTATACATGTCTACATAGATGGTTCATCAATTTGGCTAACGAGTCATAATATACAACCCTCACTGACTAACTTTTCACCCATTTTGATATATTTGGTTGTGAAAGAAACCTCATTTCCATACTCACCCATCTCAATTTAGATAAAATCCTCTATATATTTCTTATATGACTCATCCATGCACATGCAGACACTGATGGTTCATCTCTAGCCCTCATAGTTCTCCTTTAATATGTGACTAAAGTTCACTCAATTTACACACTTAGGGATGAGGAGATTCTCTTAAGAGATACTTTTGATCAACTGTAACTTAAAATACTTATCCAGATGTGTTCATGTAGATGATTTATTTATTGGGTTAACAAGTCATAATATATGGACCTCATTGACCAACTTTTAGCCCGTTCTAAGAGATATGGCTCTAAGAAAAACCTCATCATCGTGTCTCACCCATATTGAGTAAGAAAAAATACACCCAAGATTTATTATACTCATTCATACATGTGTGCAAGATGATGGTTTGTATCTAGCCTCATGGTTTTCTTGTAATGCATAACCAAAGTTTGCTCAGTTTACAAACTTAGGGATGAGGAGATTCTCTTAAGGGATGTGTTTGATCAACTGCAACCTTTATTCCTGAAGCACGACTGAGATATGACAACCATCTAAGCATTATTTAAAATTTTACAACATCTATTTGTTGGAAATATAAGAACAAAACCCCATTTGGGTTAGAAATAATTTTATTATTTGAAAGTGAAAAAATAATGTGCATTATTTTTTAGATAATCAATATGTGGTCTATTGTTATATGTATAGTTAATCTTGAGTTTGTAAATCTCAAATATTTTCCTAACTATAAATATTCATTGGTATTTTTTTTCTTGATCATGCACACTTATATATTTCATAGTATATTAATTTTTAATGATTAAATTTTTATTTATATCTCTATGAAGATAATGCCTATTTCTAAATAAATAATTTATATTGGGTTGAAAAGTTCATTAGATATATCACATGAAAATCTTATATTATTCCATATAAATAAACATGTTCCACTAAGAAATAAAAAGGAGACTTTTAAATTTCTTTAAGGTTATAAGGCACAAATAAATTAGATGGGAACAATAAAATTGGATGGAGATAAAAAATTCACAAATTTTGTAATATAATGTATAGGATATTACAAGAAAGCTATAAGTCTACACTCAAAAAATAAAAATTCCTAAGACATAGAATAAAATAGTGGAAATTATAAAAATATTAAAAAATAATATTTATAAAATTAGATGGTGTTAACTTCCAGTATTGCAATAATCATTAAAATATTTTATCATATCTTTTTATAAATAAAAAGAATGTATTTTTTTTTGGTGACCGAGGGTGTCCCACAACTTTTCTGGCATGACATTATCACCATGTTGGACCCAATGACCTAGCACACACTTAGGCGCATTATCACAGGGTGAGTCCAATAGACTAATCCATCGAGCTTACACCAGTGCCCCACTTGACGCTTGTGGTTCAATCAGGGCTTGAACCCGTAACCTAATGGTCACTATTGAAATGGATTACCATTGAGATATAAACCTAGGGGTAAATAAAAATAATTTATTAAATGATAATAATAATAATAATAATAATAATAATAATAATAATAATAATAATAATAATAATAATAATAATAATAATAATTTATAGATAATTAAAATAAAAATATTGTTTGGGTTTTAAAAGAATGTTTATAGAATATGAAAGATGATATTTTTTTTAATTCTTTTAAAAAAATCAAATTAATTATTAATTATTATTTAAAATATTTTATTATATAAAAAAATTACAATATAAAAATTTAAAATCATGATCATACTTTTTTTTAAAGTGCCACCCTCTACCCAAAAAACTAGAAAAGATTATTTATAATGATAAGATGTGTTTTTCTAAGTTCAATGCTATAATGTTTTTTTATGAGGTCAAAATCTTAGTCTGTGCTGATATTCAACATGGTTCAAGGTAAATTTCAATCCAAGGCTATCCAAATTTATGTACATGTATGTAAGTTTGCTTGGTATGAATACATTTATTAAAAATCTTTCAATATAAATAACTCAAAAATAGAGGGGATATAAGTCTTAAGTAACCAAAAAAAAATGTTACATGTCCCATTAATCCTAAATAATGGTAATTTTTGAATAGAATGTATTTTGATCTTTTTACATCATCTAAAGAAGCATTGATGACATATATTGTGATAATTCTGGCATATATAAATGGGTTTTGTGGCAAATGTTTTTGTTGTAAGAATATGATATCTTCAATAAATTTCAAATGAAATTTATTCAACAATTATTGGATCCAAGGATCCTATTCCTCTCCTTAAATGACTTAAATGCATTTTCTATAATTTTAATTATACAACCAAGTGCTTATGGTAATTTTGTGTATATCCAGGTCAGATCTTAGTTATGGCTTGAGTTTCTAGAAATGGTCTTTTGTTCCTGGGCTATTCTACACCTGAAAAGAAATAGATAAAGAAGATTGTGTTCATTAACATATGTCCATTTACAAAACTCCCACATGCAAATTGATAGCAATATATTTACAAATTTAAGACTTATGCATCCTCTATTTATGATAATGTCTTTAAAGCATTAAAGATTTTTTCATTCTCACCAAAAATAAACAAAAACAAAAAACAAAAACTTATTAGTCCCAATTTTTATAAAAAAATCAAAACATGTTTAATAGGATATAACAACAAAGCTATACCCCCCACACACAAAAAAACCATTACTATTTATAGATAAACATAACAATACCAATCTCATGATCATTTACAACTCACTCAACAATACCAATCTCATGATCATTTACAACTCACTCAAATTTTATTATTAATACATTATGGGCAAAAATGTATGGCTCAATAGTGGAGTTTCCCATAGTAAAAACATCACGGTCTTGGCACTTACTTATTAGCATATCCATTGAGAGCTTGTTTCCTGAAAACATATACAATTTTGGTCAGTTATAATAGTTAGAGAGAGTACAATATTCATTTTATAAAAATAATTTTATCTATGAAAATGTTATTAGATTCATGGGCTTTCATAAATGAATGGATCCATAGAACCTTATCTAGAACTTAAAACTCAAACATAAAGTTTATACATTCGATTCTTGATGGCATGTAATACTAACACAAAACTCCAAAAACACTAGGAAATTAATTAAAATTTGATCTATAAAACTATATGTGTATAACAAAAATAATGGCTTTCCCTTTGTGGAATCAAATAATATGGCTTTTCTCCTTCCCCTCTGTTTGGTGAATCATCACCAACTACAATGATGTAAACAATTTTTATGCTTCTACCATTAGGTCCTTAAAGCTAGCAACACCTTATACAAGAAGATAAAATGATTTTAGGTTTTTCTTAACCCTTAGTATCTTATTTTAGTAATTTCAACAGTAATTAAGACTATAAAAATGAAACAACTAGGATGTGTGTGATTCTTTCTCTCATTCACACTCTTCCTGTTAGTAAAAAGAAAAGCATAGGTTGAAAAGTCAGGGTAGTATATAATAACTTTGATAAATAGTTGAACAACGTAACCTATATCAAATAAATTCATATAATAATAATAATAATAATAATAATAATAATAATAATAATAATAATAATAATAATAATAATAATAATAATAATAATAATAATAATAATAATAATAATAATAATAATAACAATAACAATAACAACAACAACAACAACAACAACAACAACAACAACAACAACAACAACAACAACAACAATAATAATAACAATAATAATAACAATAATAACAACAACAATAATAACAATAATAACAATAATAATAATAATAATAATAATAATAATAATAATAATAATAATAATAATAATAATAATAACAACAACAACAACAACAACAACAACAACAACAACAACAACAACAACAACAACAACAACAACAACAATAATAATAAACTCGGTGTAATGTGTAACTGTCATGTCATGTTGAATGCATAACATACTACACTTAATTCATGAATTAATGTGTAATGCATGGTGAAAAATTATGGTTTCTTAAGAAGTGTATAAACTTATTTTTGTATGCTTTCTTTGGAAAGGTATACAATGTAGATCAAGGCTAAGTATTTCTGTTCTGACATGTTTCACTCACTGAGAGAGGTTGACCAAATGACAATAAAGGATTGTGCAAAAAAATATATATGTCTTATTCATGCTCTAAATATTATGATAGGGAAAATATTTAAAATGAATTTACATTTGTATATAGCATTCTGGTGTTTTGAGTGATATCATTATGGATGTTGATGGAAAAAATAATTCATTTTAAAAAGTTTTCCTATTGTAATACTCAGAGCAAGAATAATGAATGATTTTTCACATTGTGAGTATATTTTAATGTATCTTGAAGTTATGATGTGTGAATTATCAAGTGAATGCATGTGGAATAATAGTCATAGATTATGCTTGTATTAATTTGTACCTTCTATAAATGATATTTATAATACTAAAATTAGGAATATACCTACATATAATTCACTGTAGTTTTTTAGAAGGCCTAGAATGTATTGTTATGCATGTTTAATTTTACAAGGTCTAATAAAAAGTCATTTTATATGATAAATGACAATAAGTAGTAGAGGAAGGTCTTCATGCAATGGTACTCATTGTTAGTTATCATATATGATGACATACATGACAATGATTATGGGTGTTTGTGTATTTGACTCAGTAAATTAAAATAATATACAATACACTATTTTTTATCACTTATTAATTTTTGTATCACTTGTATTTTACCCATCATAAAGGGAAGGGCCACTCCCAATGGGGATGAGTGTGGGGGACCATTGATCTGTGGTTGGTATAAAATCACCTAGATGATGCCCTTTCTCACTTGTATAACTGAATCTAGTTTACTTCAGAGACATACTTAATGTTATTTTTTTATAGTGATGTAATATTTATTAAATGAATTATTTATTTTTAAAAAAATTTACAATCATGTTAAGACAGTTGAGGATAAATGTTTTAAAATCATTCTTTATACTGATTTATGGAAGTGGTTACATTATTTACTTTTATATTATACCATGTTTGGTTGTGACTGGATTATTATTTGAGTTGTACATGAAATGTACATTATAAGAACCTCCATAAGAGTGATTATTGGTACTTAAAATAATACTATGCATAATAAATTCTTCTGTAAAAAAATGTTTCAAACTATACAAATAGACTTGTAGTTGTGTGAATGGATATTGCAATAGATCACAATGTTAAGACCAATTCTTAACATTTTCAAAAGTTTAATGTTAATTAAAAAACATTTGGAGTAATTTTATGGCTAGCTTCAAAGGGTTGTAATAATTGAGGTGTTCATCACATATGGCCCTTTGTAATTCAGTCATAGACTCAAAATATTCATAATTGAGATATAATATTTTTTGGGGGAGTAAACCATGGGAACCAATTCATGTAATTGTTGCAGTATTTAGCCAAAAAATACATCCAATGTCTCTAGACTATATTAAAATTAAGCTCGATGAATATATGTGTCAACAACAAATGGTTAATTCTGAGCATAAATGTTCATCCAATAAGGTAGTTTCTCTACATTTTAAATGTGTGTACTAATACAACAAGCTCCAACTCATGAGTCCTATATTTAAGCTCATAATATTTGAGTTTTTTAGATCGTATTTAATGCCATCATTTAAGGTCTAGCTAGTTGTGCAAGGATTTCTCATAAGGCACAACACAAAAGTAAACACTTATACCAAATAATAGAATGGTCACACATATTAGTGCATAACATAAATTTGATGTGTAGATCAAAGTAATTTGAATATGATATTCTTCAGATGATTCTTTGGCTCCAAAAGTTTATTAAATGGATTCCAAGGACACATGTCACACATCCATATTTTTGTCGGAGGAAATCAATACTTTCAAGCATGTGTTGGGTTGTGATAATTTTCATTAATATTTATTGGCATGTTAAACTTGAGAGGAGACTTTATAACAACATGAAAAGACCAACATTTTAAGAACCTCATGGCTTTGGAAGAGATTATACCAAATTGAAGAGAAAGATCTTGAAGAAGAAAAGGACATTGAAGACTTTATATATGTACGAAACTCTCAATGACATAATTATAGAGACTAATAATCTTGAATATTTCAATTTGAGATCTGAGTATAGATTTAGCTTATGCCTTAGAAGAAATTTATATACCCTTATTCTCATAATAATGTAAATGATATATTTGTTTGTTTTATCTTGCAGGTGGGTTGGTGCATCTTTTCAATGGAAACCTTGATATCAGGGCCTATTCTATTGATGAAAATCTAAGAATTATTTAAAATTTTACACCATCTATTTGTTGTAAATATAAGAACAAATCCCTATTTAGATTAGAAATCATTTTTTAGTTGAGAGGAAAAAAATAATATGCGTTATTTTTTTAGATAACTATTAGTGGTCTACTATTATCTGCATAGCTAATCTCAATCTTTAAATCTCAAATATTTTCTTGACTATAAATATTCACCACTAAATGCTTTCTTGATCATACACACTAATATTTCACACTGGATAATTTTCAATGATTAAATTGGCATTTCTATCTCTACCAAGATGGTGCCTCTTTCTCAATATATAATGGAGATTTGGATCTAAACTTTCATTAGAGATATCACATGAAGATCTTATATTATTCCGTATATATAAAAAATAGAAAGGAGACTTTTAAATTTCTTTGAGGTTCTAAAGGAAAAAAAAATTAGATGGGAACTATAAGGGATTAAAAAATTCCAAATTTTGTAATAGAATGTATAGAAAAATATAAGAAAGTGAATAAAACAATAGAAATTAAAAAAATATTACAAAAGAATATTTATAGAATTAGATGGTGTTACTTCTAGTATTACATTAATAATTAAATACTTAAAATGTTTTATTATATTTTTCTATAAATAATGTATTAAATAATGATGATGATGATGATGATGATGATGATGATGATGATGATGATTAAGTATCTTGAGAAAAGTTTATAAAATATGAAAGATGATAATTTTTTAAATTCTTTTTAAATAACTAAATAAAATTTTAATTATTGTTTAAAATGTTTTATTATATATAACAATTACAATACAAAAATTTAAAATCATTATAATATATATTTTTAAAAAAAACCCACCTCCCTACCGGCGTAATAGAAAATATTCTTTATAATCACAAGATGTGGTTTTCTAATTATAATCATCAATGCTACAATTTTTTTTCTAAGAATTATTATTGACGTGAAAATTTAGACTTGTGTTTGGTATAAAGTATGTGAAATTTATAAATTTAGAATAATTTTATAAAGTTTTTAAATCGTCTTAATTTCAAAACATATATTTAAATTATTTATTGAATTTCATGTTAATATTTTTAAATAAAAATTTATTTTTATATATATATTTCGTAAGAATTTAGTCTTTTCTATCTTTAAAATAATTATTAGGATTTTTTTCCAATCTTTCTCTATTTGAATTGCATTTTTCTAGTTAATATTAATACGAAAAATTAAATTTGGATTTGATAAAATTATCAAATCACGTGTATATATATAAAAAATTACCGAATCAATCGTCCGCTCATACTTTAATATAGATTTTTCATTTGATATTTATTAAAGCAAATGAAAATTATTTATATATATATATATATATTCACTGAATGAATTTTCTACTACTTTAATATAGATTTTTTATTTCAGATTTGTTAAAGAAAATGAAAATAATAGAAATGCGTACTCATTGCATTTTCCATTTGACTTCCATTTTGTCAATAACAGAATAGCAGATTTACGAAGGAAAATGAAAATAATGGAATAGCATATCAATTACATAGTAAATGAAAGAATTGTAAACGAAGCAAACGAAATTATAATAACAATTAAAACAGTCAAAAGACTATTGAATATGATCCTCAGAATATTAATTTTTATTTAATCTGTGACAGAATTGGGGGCGAAGATTTGATTAGAGTAATCCTCAGCCCATTCCATAGGAAAACAAGCATATTAATTGTTATTATTATCGAACAGGACGGATTGGCAAGGTCGAGGTGGAGGTCGAATGCAGGGAGCACCGGGATGTAGTTTATATGAAGGTGTGTTAAACATTTCAATCCCTTTATCACAACTCTATGGATGTAGTTTAGAGATTTGCATAGCTCACCTGGTTGACTGGTATGACATTCATATGATAGATTGACCGTATGGTGTTCTATGACTGTACTCTCATGGAGATTTCTTGGAGAATGAAAATTGAAAGAAGGGTACCAAAAAGACATTTTATACATGGTTATTAACCTATCTACACCCTCTAAAACCACTAACAAAGCATGGAGGTCCATAAAATGGTGAAAACCTGCCTATTGCATAGAAAAGTGCTTCCTCTTGCAACTTAAGATATTTGGATCATCTAAACACATTGAAACATGAAAAAAAGCAATGGGAACATGAGGGGATATATTAAACATCATCTGGAAACCACATCAGCAATTTGATTGTATGAAACTACTCAAACCAAGATAAAACTTATAGGGTACACACATTAGCAAGTAAAAAAACACAGTCAACTTCATAAGGATAGCTCATAAAGTAAATGATACCATTATTCAAAATATTATTGTGAAAATAGATTTCTTTGAGTGTATTTTCCCTTACCAAAGGCATTTTCCCTGTAACCTCCCTTGCTGGCCATACCAAGTACAAACTTGAAGACTGGTTCTGTGTGTCTAGAAGAGTGAAAAAGGAGCATAGCAATTTTAGCTCAGAAGTGGCACTCCTAGAACATTTCAAATGTGAAATTGAGCTTAAGGAAGTTGAAGAGACATCTCTTAACCTTATCTAATGTGTCACACTCCCTTGTGGGCTGTACAAGTGTCAAACTCTTCTCTTTTCCTATGAAATCTATCTTTTCTTCTGAAGAACCTACCACTTTCAATTACCAATAATTTATTAAGACATATTAGGATACAAGGGACATGAAATCAACTTTTGAAACATTCACATTTCCCAAGGAGGCCGTACAACTCATTAAATGCCCCTTTTTGACCTCAAAATGACTCCTAAGACTAAAAAGATTAAAAAGACTAAGGACCAAGTATAATATAACATTAAATGACATCAATTAACCTATAATACACCTCATGACATAACATTATACCCCTAATAAACCTTTAAAGATGAAATTTTTTCCTATAATGATCCTAATTTGACCTACAGGGTCAAATTTAGTCAACAAATTGGTGACTCATAGGGGTAGTATGCCTTCTATATTAACTAGACCCATAGCTTTATCAGTCTGTTGGGCTTAGGGAGTCATCTGAAGTTTGAAACACATAAGAGGACTTTGACCATTGAAAACAAGCTAGACCAAGACAAGACAACTAATTACCTTAAACACACAAAAGAAAGGACACACACAAAGCAAAGCAAATGTACTAACAAGACACACATATGCTCAAAGCACTTAGGGGAAACATAAAACAAACTATTATTCACAATTAAAAACTAAACATACCTCCTTTCCAAGATCAAAAGATTTTTTTTTGAATCATCTTCTTTATGAGATGAATCATAGTGCCAAGCATGTTTCTCTTTAAATTGGTAATAGAGGGAGCAGAAGGAGGGGGAGAGGTAATTAGTGAAGTGGTGTGGACCTATTGGAGGTTGAGACCCTTGTGGTAGATGGCTCATGTGTGCATTTGCACTACCACTACTACTTAACACTACAAAAATTATCATCATCATCATCATCATCATCATCATCATCATCATCATCATCGTCATCATCGTCATCAGAATTAGCATCGCCTTACACTTTGCCATCTTTCCTATTTTTTCTTCCAAATTCGTAATTCTTTCATAGCTTCCTCCTTTAGTGATAGGGTTTTTAGTTTTGATTGATTGAGATGATATTTAGAGAGGTTTCAGTGATAGTAGAAAACTTTTACGAAAATAATAATTCAATTTTATGCAAATACAAAGTCATAATTGTGTAGGATGGCACATTTGGTGACATTTGTTATCTCTCTCTTCCTTTCTTTGGACTTTTTCTCTAGCACTGCTGGTAACATTTGTCCCCTTTCTTGTGGACTCTTTCTTTATGCATAATAATTTTAAATGCAACTAAATATACTTGAAAAGTTCTTATATCTTTTATAATCGTAACCCTTGTGATTTTTAAGTTTCTCTTTTGGGCCATTCTCCCCATGTTCTTGGCCCACTCTTTGTATGTTTAAATTAAAGAATTCAATCATTTTATTTTAACTAGGTGAGAATTCATTATATATATTATTATTAAGTACCACCAAACTCTTGTTATATATATATATATATATATATATATATATATATATATATATATATATATATATATATATATATATATATATATATATATATATATATAATGAGAGTTTGGTGGTACTTAATAATAGTATATACAAAATTCATTTAATTTTTTATGAAGGAAATATTGTAAATTTTGAATGTTTTCAACATGTCTATGATGTGTGATATTAAAGATGATTAACATTTTGTAGTATCATACTTTCAATTGTGAATACATAATACAAAGAATAAACACCACAATGAAGGATAATATCTACTGATAATATTGAAAGGAGTTTGATATATATATATATATATATATATATATATATATATATATATATATAACAAGAGTTTGGTGGTACTTAATAATAATATATACAAAATTTATTTAAGTTTTTATGAAGGAAATATTGTAAATTTTGAATGTTTTCAGCATGTCTATGATGTGTGATATTAAAGATGATTAACATTTTGTAGTGTCATACTTTTAATTGTGAATACATAATACAAAGAATAAACACCACAATGAAGGATAATATCTAGTGATAATATTGAAAGGAGGTTGAGATGAATTTAAATACTTGATGGATCGATTATACTTCTTATGTAAACTTTGTATGTTATAAATAAACCATTTGACATGAAAATAATAGTGCTAAGTGTTACATAAATGCTTATGTTATATAACTTGTGTATGTGGATTTGTGTTTCACTATAGAAAATTCAACTATTCATTCTATATAGCAATGGAAGATAAGGCTCAATAACAAAGAAAACTTTTAGGATACTAACATCTATATTGTTTTGGGCAACTTGGAAACAAAAAGAGATTTCCTAAATAATATTTAAGCATAATAAAACTTGATGATATGTATGTGATATTTCATCTTATCTTAATTTTTAGATTTTAATAATCTTGATTGTGTTTGAAACTGGGATGGTTGCCAAATGAATTGATTCAACCTATTATAGTCAAAAGCTTATATAGTAATTAATATTGTTGATTTATATCTCTTTGGAGTTAAGGGAAATCATTAATCTTAAATTTAAGCAACTATTGTCCATAGAGTTCAATGCATGTTCATATTCGAAATATGAGGATTATCACTTTAAGGGGTACACAATCTACATTATATGTATCTTGGGTTGTAATATTGTTTAAGGCCAACATACCATTTTGATAAATGATGGTTACACATTATTGTAGCTAGGCTTCAACAAATGAGTTTGGATTGAGTCACTCATGTCTTTATCTTCAAACAAGTATGTTTTAGTTTTAATTCATTATATGTGGTTTGGTGGCCACAAAGATGAAATATGGTTGTGGCCACTCCATTTAGAAAATAATATTATGGAGATCTTACTTGTGTCCCTTTGTAGGTGTATTATTCTTTAAAGTGGATCTCTACATATATATTAAGTGTGGTGACCCTTCCACTATCTTTTTGTATCCATGGAAATAGGATGGAGCCAATATAATTTTACAATATCATGTATTCCCTTTTTCCCTTTTTCTACAAAGGTTACAATATTCATAAGTATTACCATTCTATAACTCCTATATGATTGAGATATACACTCTTTACAAATTTCTTGATAATATATGTATCTCACATTGTGTACATGGATAAGCTATTTTCTATAATATTATCACCTTATATATACATGGTGTATACTATATTTCTAGTTCTATTCTCCATTGATGCCATTAGTTGTACAAAGTAGACTAGAATTTTGTTTGTCTTTTATGTATGGCTCTTGGCCCTTTTGTCAAAATTATTTGAGCATCTATATGAGATCTTTATTTTTATGTTCAACATGTGAACACATCTATTGATTGTGGCCCTTTTCCCTGAATTTGTGACACAATTGAGCATGTCCCTTATTTGCAACATTAATAACGTCCTATGTGTGTGGCACTTGGTATTTTTTGTAAATATTTTCTTGCATGACATTTTAAAAAGTCTCTTGGCCTTATTTTTATGGCATTGCACTTGTTTTGATTATGTGATTATTTATATTTTTAATTTTGACGAGTGATGTGATCTATATCATGCACTAGTTATTACATACACTTCTATTAAAACTATTACTATGAACTTCATTGATGCATTTATCTACATTTAACACTTTAGGCCTTATCTCATATGTTACAAACATGATTTGAATGATATGTAACTTATTATGTTGACATGATTTTAATATATGTTTTAGTATTAAATGATTATATTTTTATACACATGATGTAATAAAATTTTATTTCAAGAAGAGTGACTTTGAAGATACACATTACCTCGACTCAAAATGCAAGAATTTAATTGGAAGTTTTAATGCATGAGCTAAGCCTCCATGAGAAAAATCAAATTTTTGTATATAATATAGTTTCAAATAATGCAAAATTATTAAGAAATTAAACCATTCATAAAAACTGTGAGGGTATATGTCATACACATGCACTCACATTAGACTAATATGTTAAAATTTCATATAATTTTTTTCATGATACATACTCATGCACAAGATTCAAAATAATTACAAATATACATCTACAAGTAGTAACATATTTTACATTAATGATAATGGAGTCATAATATAGATTCATGCAATACTATTGTCTATCCATGGTCATGGTGGGAGCATGTATGTTCTCCCTTATCTTTTGATCATGTACAAAAGAACTAAGGAACAAAGTGAAAATTGAATCTATTTGCCATATATAGTGGTTGATTTAGTTAAAGTGCATAATTCATAACTTGGAGGTTCAATTCCCTCTTGTGTTATTTTCTTAAATTCCATTTTGGATTGCAACACATTTATATCTTGGGGTTAGAAAGACTACCAATAAAATTTGAGCTATGTTCATCCCTCAACGTGTTATATTTTTTTATATATGTTCAACTCAAATTGGGGATTGATCACTGTCAATTCACCATTGGTTCTATTATTTCCCAAACCTATCCTAAATAATTTGTGCCCTTTCCTAAGATATGAGTATATGAGAGTCTAAATGTTGCCCTCTAAAGGAAATCCACAAGAAATGTTCATCTAGAACAAAGTCCCACTCTTGCAATCATATTGTGAAAACCCCATAAAATTTGGTATCACTAATGCTTAATCATTTTCATGTTTTTAATGTGACATTAATAGGGTCTATGGTGGAATCAAGCCATGAAGATTAAAAAATTGACTAACAGTTAAAAATACTAAGTCTAATATTTTCCATTGTAAAAGATAAGAGTTTAGAGATTCGGGATGAGATTACAATGTTACATTACAACTTTAACTTATAAATTTTCATTATGCAAGTGAAAATTTGAAATCTACAGCTTTAACATTCAAATTTACATTTTGCAAATAAGAGTCCAAAACCCACAGCCTATTCTGTGTAAAATTGCAACATGCACATGAAAGTCCGTAGCCTAGAATGTGTCATTAAAAGGAATCCTTGGGCATTTTAAACCTACACTAAGTCTTGTGTCAAAATGCATGTAGAAGTTTAAGTCCAAAATTTAAAAGCAAACCATCAAAGGGAGTTGACTTAATGAACAAGCTTGAGAATGTGGAGAAGGTATAAAATTTTAAAAATGTGCAAAAATGCATGTGAGTTATCCAAACCTGTAAAGTGTAAATGTGCATATAAGTTCCTAAATCTCACCAATCTACAAATGTGTACCTGAGTTTTGGAATCTCACTAATGTGCAAATGTGAACCTAACATCCAAAATCTTGCCAATGAACAGATGCACACCTGAGTTATGAAATCCCACCAAGGTCCAAATATGCATAAAAATTCCAAAATATTGTAGGAGGTAGAATGGTACATGTATCATTATTAGGCTTGGTGGAGAAAGGAAAAATAAAAATATTGTGAATCAAAGAATGTCATGGCATCTGCTTTATTATATCATGAAATGGGCCAAAGAACATCTTTCTAGTCACTCCCTAAAGGTATGAAATGCTCTAAAATAGAGTATGGGGTAGAACAGTAGAATCATTGAAGTAATTTCATGCTCACCAAAAGAAAGTAAAGATGTAGAGGCACAAAAAAAAGTTGACAAATCTTGTGGAGGATAGTTTGGTGCTGAAAACATGTTTGTGACTAAGGTATATGATGATGACCTTAGTTTATTACAATAAAAGAGGAAGGAAGACATCATGGAGGCTCTATTTAGAAATGATTGGAATATTGACAAGTAATTTTTTATTCTTTATTATTCCCTCCATTCTTTTGTTCTTTATTCTTTGTGGAGAAAATGGTAACTAGATCAATAGTTGGCATGCCATCGTCAGTTTGAGTGGGTAAATGATTAGTTGAAAAAGAGGGCAAAAAGGTTTGAAATAAAGGCAAAGTTTGTTTTCACTGAGGAAGAATATAATCCTTCAAGCTCAAATATCTTCATGATATGGAAAACCAAGTTACCAAAATGATTACCTTGCAAAGCATGAGAGTCTCCAGGCATATGCAAAGACATCTTATAGATGGAGCATATTTTTGGAATATTTTGGGTGAGAAAATTTTGTATAAGCAAAGAGGGTTTATCCTATTAATAGAGGCTTTTTATATTTAAAAAATCTCCTCTTTATAGAGGATTTTTCATTTTTAGTGATTTCTTTATATGTTTTTAGCTTCTGTTTCTAAGATGATTGTTGTGTATAGTTATTAACAAACTCTAAGAACATTTATGTATATGTCTCCCCTATTGAAAACCAATTCCACTATGATGTTCACCATGTTATCATTTTTGAACATTGATGTATGTTGACTTAATTTTAGGTTAATGGAAACCATCTATGATTTCTACGCTTTCTTGTCAATGAAGTGTAGTAGCAGATTCTTTATGTATTATTGAATGGGTATTGGGTTTTATGTCTCTTAATGGTAGTCATTTTGGGCATGAAATTAAACTATAAACTCCTTTCTGCATTGTGATTTGGGAATGTTTTGTTGATAATCTTGTAAGGATATCCTATATTTATGGATTTGATAAGAGAAGGTGCTTTAGACTTTCTTTTATAGTAGGTGTTTTGAGGATTTCAAGGGTCATTTGAATGTTTGCATTAGATTGGTATCTTTGAATGCAAATCACTCTTGATAGTTTTATCATCTTATTTATTAGTCTTTTATATCCTAGAATGAATTATAACATGGTAGTTTAAGGAATTCCAAGTGTTGAATGCCACCATAACATTTTAAAATATATCTAACTCATCATGACTGTCTTACCCCTACAAGTAATACGTGCTAGTGAAGATTTCAAGTGTTATTTTCTTATAGAGGCATATATATTGTAAATATTAAATGCATGTATGATTCATCTTTTGAATATTAGCATTATAATTTTCTTGTTGGCTTTTGTCAATAGTTTCTATATAAATGAAGATCGCAATCACATTCTTTCTTTAGTAGATTGTGTTTGATTTTAAAGCATTTGTTTAGTTTGTGTGATAACTCTTCCTAAGTGGAATGTACAAGTTTGGTTATGATTTGATCAAATATGTATGTGTGAAAATAATTCCTTGGAAATTGAACTATAGTATCCCTCTTTATGACCAAGCTGCCCCATAGGTCCTCTCACCTTGGTTTAGGAAAATCCAAAAGTAGTAAGAAACTAACCATGACCTTTGTTAGTGTCCTCCAGTCATTATTTGTGTTCAATCCATCCATATGTTAAACCCTTCCCTAGACATAATGACATAACTAAGGTTTATCATCTTTATTTTCCATCTTTTCAAATGTGCAATGCTGAATTATAAGAGGTGTACAAATGGGAACCAACAATTCACTAGTGTTGTTTCTAAGGATCGATGATACTAGGGTCAATGGAACTAATCTTAACACCTTGAACATGAAAATTAATTTTGGACCATCAACTGTGCAACACCTTATTGGCACCTTTTATAGGGACTATTATTGTTTAGGTTCTAAAGTTATCTATCTAAAGTTTTGCACTAATTTGATACTTTGGGTTGTTAATTGCACAACATGCAGCTGGTGCCTTTGCTAGGGACTAAAAGATTTGATGAATTAACCTCTAATTAGTAGTTTTAGGCAATGCTTACTCATATTATCTAATGTATTTGAAATTTGAAGTTAAGAAAGTGTAATTTTAGAATGTATCAATGTATGTTTATGATTTTTTCTATCCTAGAATATTTTCCTAGTGGTGACTCTAAAATTTTATCTCATTTTGAAAGATGAGTGCCAATTTTAATTGATTAAGTTTTAAGTGTTCTCTTGTTTACAAAACTAGAAGGATTGATATCCTCCTTTAGATGTGATTCATCAAAAAATCTTATGTCTAAGTTAAGTGTTCATCATAAAAGAAGGAGACAAGTTTGGAGGCCAATTGAAGGATAAAGTTTTAAAGGAAAGGAATTTCTAGACCATAATAATATTGTCACACCTAAACTTCTTTGAAATTCATTTGGCTGAAGATTATCATAGTTATCCTAATAACCTAGAGTCTTATAGTCCTATTTATTACCCAACATCTTCTCAACAAGCTAAGTTTCCATTTAGGTCTGATCTCCCCTAATTCCACCTCACTCACTCCCTCACAACCCTTTGTCATCTAGTCTTGAGTCCATCATATAACTAATCATGAGGCATAGTGATCAAGATGAAAATGAACATCCTAAATTTAGGACTCTTAGATATAGACCAATTAACTTTAATGAAATGGAGGGTTTCCCCAATGATGTTCTAAATGATGTAAGGAATCAACTTTGTAAGTTTCAGGGGAATAATGTAGTGATTAGAGAACAACATTTGATGCATTTTAACATTATAATTGAAGACTATGAGGTTAATCATGAGGATGTCTATATTAAACTTTTTGTGCACACACTAGAGTAAGATGCATGTGAATGATTCAATTCTCTTCCCCATAGATGCATAGATTAATGGGAAGAAATGAAGAATGTTTTTAAAATAATATGGTGATAGAGTTAATCTTGTTTTTCTCCTAGAAGAATTTGAAAACATAAATAAGAACCCAAATGAATGTGTGCAAGAATTAAATACAAAGTTTAATAAGACTATGATGAGATTGTCTAATAATATCAAGCCAAGTGATACTGCTTGTTTAATCAAATATGGTTATGCATTTGATAAGAAAGAAACACATTACTTGAGAGATAAGGATCCCATAAATATGAGGCTGGAATTCAACAAGGTCATTCAAATTGAAAATAATATAAAGGTTGTGGGGAAGCCTTTGAATAAAATGGCTGATGTAAAGATGACCAATCGTAAGAAGTCTAAGTCCAATAAGACTACAAAACTTGACAAAAATGTGAAAACCTTGGTGATTGTTGTCAAAGAGATGTTATATAAGTTGGCCACAATCAAGAAGGGGCTTCTTCATGGATATTGTAGTCAAGAGAGAGCCCAAAACTAGTGATCCAAAAATTGAAAGATTTGGTTGAAAGATAATTCAAGAAATAAGAACAAGACAATTCAAATAATTCTATCTCTGAGAAGAGATGTTTTATTGATCAAATTTGCAGACCCCAACATATGCTTATCTTTGAGAAGAGATGTCTGATTTTCATTTTGGGTTACATATTCATTTATACATGTTTTGAAGCTGGGGGCGGGATGTGGAAGGTCAACAATATTGAGGGAGATTAATTGGTTCAACTTCCATGATTTACAACAATACAGAATTCAAAGAATTGTTATTTTTAGAAATTCACTATTTTTAGACTGCACTACTAAAATTGAAATTTGGGTAACTTCTATTGGGTTTTCATGGGTCAAGCTTCATCTATAAAATATCCATACCATCTCACCACGTTCTCTTAATTCTTAGCTTTCCAATGGTTCAAATGATGAGTCAATTGGAGCTACGGTGCAAAAGTTATGGCTCCCAGAAGTTCTGTCATCAATTAGGGTAGACCTTTCACCTAAATTATTGCTTGAATTGTTACCCGGATCAACTAGAATCAAGCAAAAGGGAGATCCTCTTTCCACAATAGAGATAATGATAGAGGGAAGAGACCTACCTAAGATGAGATAAATGATAGAAATCAGAACAAGGGATCTAGGAAGGAGGTTCTTGATCCATTGAATGCTAAGGTTAATGTTATATTCTATGATTTTGACATTAATTGGTATGATAAATAATTGTTCCCCCATACTCCTTGTGATAATACTAAAATAGTTGATGAATATTTATAAAAATGTGAATCTATGTCTGAAAATGATTAGATTATGATGTTTGATTGTTAAATCTTTTGAAGTAAAGTGGTTGCCTCCATAAAATTGTCGAGTGCTACTACTGTTGATAAATTTTGGAGTGTCATGAAAGAGGTATGTGTTCTAAATCCTAAATTTGTTTATGATATTAACATGACACAAGCATATGAGTTACCCAATCAGGACTTTGAGTTCTTGATATCTAAGATGATTAAAAAATATGATGGAGGAACTCCTTTAGTTGAGGATAGGAAGGTGTTAATTAATGCTATGGTTGCACAAGAGAAATAATATAATATGAGAACCAAGAAACAAGGTGTTTCTCGATAAAAGATTACTCTCGCAAATCTAAAGGTAGGGTATAAAATTAAAGAAGTTAATAAAATTAAAGAACTCCCTGGTTCTTACAAACTAGCACCTGCTTCCCAAATTGTCAAACAAAAAGGTGATCCAGCCAAGAATAGATAACCTTTGTTATTCAATATTCCTAAGGGTGTATATGATGTAATAATAAACCCACCTTTGAAAAATGTTGTAAGGAATGCTAGTTCATCCCATCCTACTCCCCCTCTAACTTTAAATGATTTTATTCCTTCTAAAAGTGTTGTCACTCTTCCTACAAATACTCCCCTCCCTTAGTATAGTGTTTGTGATATGGCCTAATTATTGAGTCAATAAGAAATTAATGTCGCACTTGTTGAGATGCTAAGAATACTAGAACACCTAAGGAGTCCATTTCAGTATTTGGATTTTAATGAGAATATAGATGCCAATGAGATTATTTCAACCCAATACCCTTAGATGACAATGAAGATTCACATGAGGTTATTGAACCAACCCCAGATGTTTATTTTGGAACTACATTGATAGAAAGTTAGCTAGATGTTGACCCTTTTTATACTACCTTATTGATTAATGGTTTCATTATTCATAATTGTGTGTTTGATTCAGGAGCCTCTTATAATGTGATGCCCTTGGGTGTCCTTAATGATCTTGGAGTTAGAATACCATCTTATTTTGGAAAGTGTTATGCCATTGACTCAAGATAGGTACCAGTTGTTGGACTAGTTAAAGGATTGGTAGTGTAATTGGTGGTTCATCCAAGTAAATTTAGGAACATGGATGTGATAGTTGTGGATTGTCCTCTCAAGTGGGGTATGTTATTGTTAAGAAAATGGGTCACCAACATGGGTGGAAGTATTCATATGAACCTTTATTATTCCACCATTCCTTTGGAGGTAATATGGTGAAACTTCATAGAGAGCCTAGAATGTTAGATGTGCTTGAAGATGCAAGACATGATCTAAATGCGGTTCTTTACATTCATGTGGAGCTAGATAATTTTTTTGGAAACATAGATTTTATTGAACAATGTAGTATTATTAATGTTAAACCTGATAAAGAAAGTGATGATGTTTGGAGAATGTGTTTTCACAAGGCTTGCTCCAATCTTAGAAATGGATCTGGGGTTGTCTTTTATGCCCCTAATAAAACATATTTTAAGTTTTCTTTTAAGTTATATTTTGAGTGCACTATTAACATTATAGAATATGAGGCACTCTTGATTGGTTTGAGGATTTCCCTAGAACATGAAATTATAAGTTTGCTTGTAAAGGGTGATTTGGAATTAGTGGTTACATAGGTCTAAAACACTTATGAAACTAAAAATAAAAGGTTAAAATAAAATAGAAATTTTGTATGGGACTTGTTATAATTATTTGACACTTTTAATATTTTCCATCATGATAGAAGTTTCAATGAGGAAGTTTATAGACTTTTAGGGTTGGGTGCTCAGTTTGAAAGTGAAAATATGAACCCTCACTATTAGTATCAAGTGAAGGTGCCCTTCATACCTTCAGTCCCAAACAACATTCATCATTGGCAAATATTTTATGATGATGATCAAATCAAAAGGTTTCACAATTGTGATGTAGAATTTCAAGGTCAGATCATAGACTTGGAACCCGTGGTCCAAATTTGTGATAGAAAAGAAACCTTACTTGGGAAAGACATCATTCAGTTGAAGACAAACACCATCCCAAGAGGATTAGTAAAATTAGAGGCATCTTTTGATGGAAAAAATAGAATTAAAAGTAGAGATCTCTTTATCTCAAGAGTTGTGACTGAATGCAACTTGGACACTAAAGGAAATCCAAGAAAAGTCTAGATGATACTCACTTAAGTGCACAAGAAAAGCAAGCATACATGAAATTTTCAAAAAGTTGTAAGGATTGCATGGCTTGGTCTTATTTGGAACTGAATGCATATACAGAAGATCTATTTCAACATGCCATCCCATTACAATCGAGTATCAAACATTTTAGGAAAACGTAAAGGTATATTAACCCCATATTAGCCATCAAGATGTGGGAAAAGTTAAATAAATTAAGGGATGGTGGGATTAATCAACCAATCAAGTATTCATCATGGGTGGAAAACTTTATCCCTATAATAAAAAAGAATGGTGGCATCCGCTAGTGTGTGGATTTTATAAATTAAAGTAAAGCTTGTTTTAAGGATAATTACCCCTCACCTAATATGGATAACCTATTGCAGAGTGTTATAAGATCAAAGATGTTGTCTACATTAGATTTTTTCTCGAGGTATAACCAAGTTATACTAAAAGAATCTAAGAGACCCAAAACTACATTTTCAATGCCTTGGGACACTTATTTCTACATGAGGATGCCTTTTATATTAATGAATGTCAGTGAAACATTTAAGAGAGATATGGATGTTGCATTTCGGGGTAATTAACAAGTTTATTACTATGTATCAGGATGATATCATAGTTTACTCCAAAAATAGAAAAGAGCATTTAGAACATCTAGAAAAGTGCTCCTTAGATATAGGGAGTTTGGCATTTCCCTTAATCTAAATAAATGTTTCTTTGAAGTAAAAAATGACATGTTACAAGGACACATATTGTCTAAGGATGGGGTCATTATTGATTTAGAGAGAGTGGAAGCCAATGACAAAGTGTCTATTTCACAATCTATGAAGGGAATTCAGTATTTCATTGGGCAAATCAAATTTATAAGAAGCTCTGTGACTAAATGTTTAAAGACCACTGTGCCTATTACTTCCATATTAAAAAAGGAATAAACCATAAAGTGGGAGGAGAAGGCCATATAATAATTTAATGACATCAAGAGAGCCTTGAAGTCTGCCCCTATCTTGGCTAGTCTTGATTACACTGTGAAATTTTAAATATCCTCTTTTACATCATAGAGTATTGTAGCTATCATTCTCTTTTAAAAGAATAATGATGATCATGATAATCCCATAGATTTATTTAGTAAAGTTATGTAGGGATCTGAATTAAACTGTACTATTATGGAAAAATAATCCTTTACCCTCTTAAAAGTTATTAAAACATTTAGACCTTACATTTTAAGTTCAAAGATTATTGCATATGTCCTATATACAATGGTCAAGGACATCTTGACTCAAATAGAAATATAAAGTAAGAGGTGTATATTGGTGAAAATGTTGAAAGTGTACGACATGGAGATCCAAACTACCAAGTTGGTAAGAGGGATGGGCTTAGCCAAGCTCATGGTTGAGACCAATTTGTAAGTCATGGATGTAAATGATACTATTTTTAATATTGATGATTCTTTGAGTACATTTATCATGTCTCCATGGTATAGGGACATTGTTTATTACTTGCAAAGTTTGAATTATCCCCATAAATTGGATAATAATCAAATTAGAAATATTAATCTCATATCCCAAAAGTATATCTTGATTAAAAATGGACTAGCATGGAAGAATCTAGATGGGATTCTCTTAAGATGACTAGTATAATAAAAAACTATTGATTTTATTGAAGACTTTCATAGTGGAGTATGTGGTGGTCACTCTACACCTAAAGTCACATCTCATAAAATTCTAAGATCTGATTATTGGTGGCCATCACTATTCAAGGATGTTGCATAAAAAGTAATAAAACATGAGAAATGTCAATGCTTTGCTAGAAGGTTGAAATCTTATGGATCTCTCCCCTTGTAAGTTGTATCGATTGAAGGCCCATTTAAATAATGGATGAGTGATTGTTTTTGTTAGATCACTAATACATCAAGTGTTGGACATAGGTGGATATTGGTTTGAAATTACTACTTATAAAAATGGTTCGAGGTAGTCCGTACAAAGAAGGACATACATCAGGTGATCATGAACTTTCCATTGAATCATGTTATTTGTAGATTTGGTGTGCCTATCAATATAATTGTTGATAATGCCATGAGCTTCACATATAAACCTTTGATGGCATTATGTAAATAATATGGGATGATATTAACTTATGCTTCCAATTAAAACCCTTAGGGGAATGGGCAAAAATAATCTAGTAATAAGAACTTGCTCAAATTCAATAGGACTTAGGAAGTTAACAATAAAAAGTGGGGTGAACAACTACAATTTTCTTTATGTGTTGATAGGATCACACTTAAGAGAGATATAGGAAATATCTATTTTTATCTTGTTGATAGAGCTCAAGATGTTTTAACTATGAATCTACAGTTTCCAACCTATTAATTCATGCAATATCTAAAATAAGATGATGAAGTTAACCACTATGAAAGTATAATTAACTAGACACTATTGTCTATGAAAGGAGAATCTAAAAAATGAATATAATTAATGATTAGTACTATCTATATTTATAAATAAAATAATAGATTCCATGTTGTCAAATGTATATTATTGTTAGAAAAATTTAACCTTTGTTAAATTTACTATGGGATGGAGAGTGAAAGCCTTAATGAAATTACTTATGCCAACCTAATGGGAATCCCATCCCCACTAATGGATGCACTATCTATAACCCTATTATAAAAAAATTCAACTTTAAATAAAAATCTAAACTTAGGACAAGGATTAATAGATGATTGACTTTTGATTATTTATTTCTCCTAAGATAATTCATTTAACAGTCCATTACTATCAAAATAATTTAGTTGAACTAAAAAAATATACTTCATGGGTAATAGATAAAATTTCATATCATGAAATTTGTCTCATCTATGATTTCTTCGAGGAAATCCATTCCTTCCAAGGAATCCATTCTTAAATCTAGAAGAAAGAATAAAGTAATAATAACAAAGGTATAACTTAGATTATATAAATGGGAATGACATAATTATGATATGTTTTGATACATGTGTTTGATGTATTACAAATCCATTTAAAATTATGTATGTTTAATAAACCTATAATACATTTGGTCACTATTTTTCTACACCAAACAACATAAATCATCTTTAGTCAATAGAATAGTTAGGATATACACTGTATTACCTATATGATACATGTAATATATCTAAGATAAAAATTAGAACATATTATATGATGTGGCATCTATGAATAATGAGTAAATTTGAAATAGGTAATAATTAATAGTTTAAAATTACTGTGCATGAGGTTATTTCTTACCCATTGATTCGTAAATAAGCAGTGTCCAAAACTACACCAATTTCTCTGTTATTATGAAAGTTTTATAAATTCTCAATTTCTCATTAACTTTAAATTGGTATAATAATTAAAATCAACATTTAAAATTTATAATAAACCAAAAGCATGAGCCACAAAGACAATATGTAGACCAGGGTTGATAACGAAGTTCACCCAATCTAGGCTATATCTTTGGGTCCTACTCAAACATGAAACTGATCTCTTATTGATGAAAAATCATTTTGTACATCAATTATCCCTTGTAGGTGTTCTCAATCTACAAATAAATGTTTTGATGTCCACTGGCTCTGGCTTTGGCTACTAGTTCTGGCTACTAGTTCTGGCTCCAGATCTAGATTTGGTTCTACTTATCTTTGACAAGTCTGATGTAATGTCTCTACCAAAAGAGTTATATATAATAACTCAAGGCCTACAATTGCTACTCTATAAATGAAGACATACAAACTTGCTTACTCACTATGCAAAGGGCTATGCTTCAAGCTTTCTTACTCTTTATGCAAAGGGATAAGATATAAGATTTCTTACTCTTTATGTAAAGGGATAATCTATACACTTTATTACTATCTATACAAAGGAATTTTCTATAAGATTTCTTACTCTCTATTACAGATAGAGATCTCACCAAATTCTTCTGAAGATCTCTCAATCAAAACACTTTCTCCTTCTGGATGGATGCTTGGCTCCAAAACATTGGAATGGAAGAGTTGTAGAACTTGCTTCTCAAATAATTAAAATATAAGTGAGATCTTGAAGTTCTCTTGGAATGAATTTAAAAATGAGGTTCATGGGTTTATATAGTTTTTCAAAACCCACCAATTATGGATTTCTTCACTATCCATCCCCATGTACATGCCTTTATTTAAGTTTCGTAGCCTTATCTCCCAAAATGGGGTGTGTAAATTTGATGAGGGTCAATGGGTCTAACCACCCTTTATATCTTTCTATTTGGATAAACATCCCATGCATTTCTATGGGAGATATCCCAATTTCTATGGAAAATATCACATATTTGTGGGGAAAGAGATATTCATGGAGTTAATCCCATTTCCCAAGCCTTAGGAAGTGATATTTGTCTAAAATATTAGATAATATTTTGGAGTTATTGTAAACACTCTAAATATGAGGATTTCATTGGTCCATGTTCAATAATCTATTAGACCATGTGCATGTCCAATCACCGTACTTGCACATTTTTTCCCTATTGCTTGAAAACTTCAACAGAGCATAACTTCTGCATATGGAGTCTATTTTTCAAACTATAAAATGATTTGGAAATCTCTTGATGATATCTTTAATGAAAATAATTTAGAAAAAAATTAACACCATATAATTCGGTCACTATTGGAAATCCTCCTAGATCACCCATGGAAAGCATGAATGCATTGTACATGTATGGATAAAATTAAAGAGATTAATTAATTTAAGTTTTTTACCAATTCTAAGTCTATTCAAGGGTATATGGTAGTCAAGTGATAAGTTTATACAAGTATTTAATTTTTAATTTCTAGTCATTTCAAACATTATTGTGCAAAACAAAGTTTTTCATTATCCATGGAAAATAAGAATTTCATGTGTATAAAACCCTAACTATACCCACAAAACTCCTCGCATATATTTAATGATATGGTTTCATGGTAGCCAAAATAAAATTTATAACATACTATAGGATATGAAATCTTTGAAAAATTAAAAAGAATGTTGAATATGTCACAAGTAGCACTCTAAAATTGATTATGCATAACAAGGTTATTTCTTACCCATGGAAAACTATATGCAAGGTGTTTTATAGGTATTGTGTGGGTGTAATAAACATGAACCCTAACTATATCTAACAACCACAAATATATGTAAAATTTTAGGTGGCATAAGCTAACCACTTATTCTAAGTAATTGTAAGGGAATATGTCAATACAATCATAATTTATATAGGTTGTTAGTTTTTTAGTTTCAATCCATTATATATATATATATATATATATATATATATATATATATATATATATACACACACACGCACACACGCACACACACACACACACACACACACACACATCTTTATATATATATATATATATATATATATATCTTTATCTTTTCACAAGAAGGATATTTCTTACCCATGCAAATTTAGAACACATTACATATATATATATATATATATCTTTTCACAAGAAGGATATTTCTTACCCATGCAAGTTTAGAACATAGTAAAGGATATGTAATCTATAATAACAAATAAATGTTAAATACATCACAAATAACTCTCCAAAAAACATCCTACACTACAAAGTTTTTTCTTGCCCTTGGAAAACTATAAGCATGGATTTTATAGACATTATGTGGGTGTTATAGACATGAACCCTAGTTGCATCTAGAAAGAACACATGTATGTGGCATAATCTAGCCTCTAATTCTAACTCACTTCAAGGGAATTTGCTAGTCAAATGATATGTTTATACAAGTATTTAGTTTTTAGACTGTAGTTAGTTCATATGTATATATGCACAATAAGTTTATCTCTTATAAATTAAAATTTATAACATACTATATTATATGGCATATAAGAACAACAAATAAACATGAAATACATCATAAATAACACTCAAAAAATTGTATTCAAAACAAGGTTCTTCCTTACCCATGGAAAACTATAAGCATGGGTTTTATAGACAATGTGTGGGTGTTATATACATAAACCCTAACCTTATTGAACAAGAAAAATGTATGTGGTAGCTTTGGTGGAATAATCCAACTATCAGTTCTAAGTCACTTCAATGTATAATGTCATTCAAGTGATAAGTAATTAAATTACACCATTATTTAATAGAGTTGAAGGCTCAAAATTATGCACAATCACTTAAATTTTTTTTTTGTCAAATATACTTATTTTATTAATCAAAATTCATACAAATATATATGATACATATATCTTATAATAGGGGATGATCCAATCTCTATAATCACTCAATAAACAACCTCTCAACTATATATAATATCTACCCATCTATTAATAATGTTATTGACATAATAATTTACCAAATAAAAAATACTGACTTAGGTCATAGTATAATTACTATTTTATAAAACAAACTACCTAATATAAATGATAATACTTAACATTCCCTCCTTAGTGTTTATATGGAGAGAGAAGGAAAAATGACAAATCACTATATTACCTTCCCATAAGATTTGCATGCAGATGTCAAGTTCGCTCAAAAAATGCATTCGATACAAAATTTATAAAAATTAATTAAGATAGGAAAATATTAAAAAATTGTTTCTAAACATAGGCTTATTTGAAGCTTGTGACAAAAACTATGATTGAAAAAATTAAACCTCCATAATAATAACTCATGACATAAAACTATTAACTATTATTTGGATTAATGACATATAATGGTTTTAGCTTATTTGAAGCTTGTGATAAAAACTATGATTGACAAAATTAAACCTCTATAATAATAACTTATGACATAAAATTATTAACTATTATTTGCATTGATGACATATAATGGTTTTATTGACTCAATTATAATCTTGACTCTTAAATTTGATAAGATGCCATAATAACAACAACAACAACAACAACAACAACAACAACAACAATAATAATATTTAAAAAAAATTAAAAAATGACTTTAAACATAAAAAACATAAAAATAACTCACAATAACCTATAACAACTAGACCATGAAAAAGTAATTAAATATTAATTTTCTCACATTCAAATCTTAAAAAATTTAAAAGATTAAAATAATTCTTAAAAACAAATCTAAAAACCTTTAAAATATAAACTATAAAAAATATATATATATCTTAACAAAACAAAACTAGATGATTTGACTCGATACATGACACCAAATTTAAAACATTAATAATCTAAATTTAAACAAAACAAACTTACAAAAAACAATTAAAAACATTAATTAATAAATCATTAAATTACTAATGCAAACCTAAAAGACCCTAAAATAAAACTAACTTTTTAAAACTTACAAAACTTTTATCTTTATCTTCCTTTGCCTTGTGGATGACGAAGATAAACGGTGGCCGACAAGGTAGGTGTAATGAAGTTTGACAGTCGTGTAGATTTAGATTTACAATGAAAATTCCATAGAGGGGTGGTACCAAGCTGAGGAGGAGACTTGGTCTGTAGGAGATGAAATCACCATTTGGAATGGTGCAATATGGTGGTGGATGGATGGCAGGAGAGAAGCCAACTGAATAGATAGATGGGAGAAATGGAGGAGATCAATGAGTGGATGAAGTGTTTATTGTAGTTGGGCTAGAAGTTGCAGCTATTAACAGGTGCGATTGACGATGCCAAGGAGTGAAAAGTGAGCTGAAGATGGGTAGGAGGTATTTGGAGATCTGAGCTAAAATGACATGGAATGGCCATGGAATGACACAGCTAGATAAAAATACGGAGAAGGAGCTCGTGATGAGCCGATATGGAAGGAGAACTTGCCGAATTAGGAATTATTCTAGGTATATAAGTTGTTAGATCATGCCGACGTGAAGAGAACCAATGAGATGGGATTTTGATTATTGCATGGTGCACAATCAAGGTCTGTAATCGATGTAGGAGCTCATCAAGAAGATGGGAGCCATAGTATGTGCATTGGTAGATCTCACCGAATGATGTATACTACGGTGGAAAGTGGAGATTTAACGTCGAGCAGGGGTATGTTCAGGTCCACGAGCCAAACAAAGGGAGTCAAGTTGTGAAGAGACGATAATTGAATCTGTAGTCGCTATCAAGATATTGAAACTGTACGGCCTGATCTGCAATGTAATAGTTTTTTTTCTTTTTATAGAAAAATATATACTACCAACAAAATGTATATATATTTAATATACTGCCAATAGGACTTACAGTGGTCTGCATTGTACATCTATTGATCAAAATAATAGGGATCTATCGAAACAAAAGAGAATTCAATGTGGTTTATATTCGAAAACTCTTATTACATATAAGATTTAAATTTGTAGAAAGGATTAAGGTGGAACTTGTTATGATACTAGAAAATGAAATGACATCATTATTTGTAGAACTAAAGGCTCAAAATTGTGCATAGACATACAAAACTCCAGTCGGTTAAATACACTTCTTTTATTAATAAAACTTCATACAAATATGTAAGAGACATATATCATATAATAGAAAATGCTTTAGTCCCTATAATCACTTAAAAAACAATCTCCCAATTATATACAATATCTATCTTATATAATTGTTATTATTCACAATAACAACATACAAAATAATCAATTCTAACTTAAATAATAGTATAACTACTACTTACCAAAGTAAACTAATTAATATAAATACTAATCCTTAACAATAAGTTTATAATTTTTTTTTTTTTTTCATTTTAAAGCTAGTTTATACATATCTCCTCATAATAATGTTGTTTATTACCCATGCAAAGTATATGACATCTGTGAAAAATAAATGAATATGAAATACATCACAAATTTCAGCCAAAAAAAAATAGTCTACACTAATATTCTATCTTACCAATGGAAAATTATATGTATGGGTTATATAGACATTAGGTTGGTGTTATATCCATGAACCCTAGCCTTTCAACAAGCACAAATGTATGTGGAATTTCACGTGGCATAATCTAGCCACCAGTTCCATGTCACTTCAAAGGAAATATGTTACTACAATGATAAGTTCATGTAAATATTTAATTTTTCAATTTTTAATTAGGTCATACATATTTATGCAATAAAATTTTATTTCTTACTCATGAAAATTTAAAACATAATATAGAATATGGCATTTATTTTTAAAAAAAATAAATTCAAGCTACATTACAAATAAAACTCCAAAAAATACTATGCACAACAAAATTGTTTCTTACGTATAAAAAATAATATGCAAGGGTTTTATATACAATCAGTACATGTTAGAGAAATGGATTCCAATCGTATCCATAAAGCACAAACATATGTAGAAATTAAGGTGGATTAATTCAACCACTAACTCCAAAATACTTACAAAGAATATGTTAGTCTTGTGAAAGCAATGGCTATAAAATTCTAGTATTTCCCCCCCTTAAGAGTGTGTTCATGCATAAGATAACACTTTTATATGAAGCTTTCATTTACTATAAGTAATTCTTCAATTTCATTGAGGAGGATCATGGTAAACTCATGACTAGATATATGAATTCCTCAGAGCTAGATCCACCCTCTAAATAATATTATTATACTTATTATCAATGAATTTATCATGATTGATAACACTATAAATAATTTTTTTTAAAAAGAATCTCCCTAATCATGTAGAAGCTTGAAATTTTAAACTCCACAAATTTTCTTTACATTAATGAGTCCTATGTATAAGCTATTATATTTATATAAATTTATCATTAATAATAGGAATATGAAAACAATAATTTCACTATATATTTTTAATGAAAACGCATTTGATTTAAATAATCATGAAGAAATGTGAATTCTAACACACTTAAAATCTACAAATTATGTATTTGATAATTTTAGATCTCTTGCATTATTATATATGTGTAATTTTCCTTTGGACACTCCAAATCATGTTGTGGGAAACTAATTTATTTCTTTCAATTGAACAAGGTGGAATGTGTGGCAGTTAAAACTTAAATCACTCAATAATAATTGTTCAAAAATAAAAAGATAATATATATTCACATTGATAGTGACCCAAGAAGTATCCATTTTTTGAAAGATAGAATCATCCCAAAAAAAATAAAATAAAATAGTTTCATAACTTTTTCTTCATGAAAATTAATTGGAATCTTAGAGTTTATTGCATAAGTTTGTGTCATCAACTTAGCCCTAGTCCCTCAATTTTAAGGAGGGACCCTAATGAAGATAATGGGCTTCCCACCCTACTAACTATAGGTTTACCTAGTCTTAAGCCATAACAACCATATCATGGTTTTGGAGAGTCTTAGTATACTTAAAATATTAAATTTTCTATATGTTTGGAAATATTAGTTTATGTGTCGCATTGGATTAATAAAATATGGTGATAGTCATTTATGTAATAGAAAAAACTATTACAACATCTAAACAAGACCTTACTCCCATACACTAGATGTCAAACACTGCTCAAGTAAGCTTGGATGGTCAATCTCACATCAAAGTATTAATCATTTCCATTCCTCATTTTTAATCATCTGCATTTTCCTTTTTTATTAACCAATAATCTCACTTTGTGTTTTTTTGGGTTTGTTGTGCTTCAATGGAGAATAATTTGGTCTTAGTTTGCAGATTCGTATAAGATTTACTCTCAAACAATGGATGTAAATGATGTTAAAGGCACTCCTTATGCATAAATAGTATCAAATAGAAATAAATTATACTAATAACCATGAATGATCATAGATATGTCACTGGAACTTGAGAATACATCGAATCATAATAGAAATTGATAGGATTTCATGAAGATTAAGAAGAATATTTTGGATGGATATGGTTAAGAACTTAATTTGAAATGATAGATTGGGAATATTTTATATATAATTATATTTTATCATAAATATTATAGTAACAATGAAAAACAAAACTATATTTTTCTAGATTTTCAATTGTGTATCTAGATAGATAATACTCATCATTCAAAAGGGAAATTGAAGGTTGTTTATTATTTAAAGTATGGATGAATGCACATTTTTTAAAGAATCTTGCTTCAAAATATATCATAGGTGATATTCTATTTTTTGAAGCATGCATAACTATAAATATGACACATATCTCAACAAAATAGTTGATAAAAAATTAAAAATAACAAACCTCAATCTTTTGAACTAATGTAGATGTTGTTTGTGAAATCACACCACATGAGTTTGGTGGTAAGTCACCTACAATAGAGACTTATATTGTGGACTGTTGTGCTTAGAGAAAAAAACCACATTTAAAAAATTCTAAATAAACCTAAATCATAATCGCCTTAGATAACACCAATGATATCATTTTTCCAGGACATTCAATACATTGTGATACACCATTAGAATTCATTGGCCCATTAATACCAACTTGAAGTATTGCACTAAAATTAATTGTATAAATTTAAAAAAGATCTAAGCATAAGATTTTCATTATTTCTTGTACATTTCCCATGTTCCCAGTCAAAATAGTAGGTTTAGTTATAGTTGTTGCATTCTCATGACTTTGGGATCTATCAACAGGATTTTGCAAAACTTGAGTAGTTGCCTCCATCTCTATTATTGTCTATTGGGAAAAATCAAAATCGTACATACATTATTCTGGAAAATCTATCATTTATTAATAAATTATATTTAAGAAGTTCATAATAAGATTTTGTAAGTGCATTTGTCATCCCCTCTACATTTCTCTATATTTGATGTTATGGGCACATAACATCAAACATATGGGAGAGGTCCATGCAAAACTTTATAAATAAATTCATCATTTCTTCAAAAACTTTAAAATATAAATTCATTTAAAGAAGAAATTCAAATGCCCATAACATATTTGAAGCTCTATCTACCATGACCTTCATTTCTCCTAATATGTCAAAATATTTTGAGTTGTTCAAAGTTTGTTAGCTTCAAAGTTGTTTATTTTGCATATGTCCATGCAATTATCAAGATCCTATATCTATCTATCTATCTATACATACCCCAACCCCATCCATTATAATTAGCCATATAAGTACACATTAAAAAAACTTGGGTTCGATGCACATAGGAAGTAAAGCGGTAAGATAATGGTGACTAACGCGACTCCCCACTAGATTCTTCTTGTCACTTCTTTGAATTGAAGACTTCTATCCTCCTATGAATGTTAAACAAACCAGGGAAAATTCCCATCCTACGTATTGAGCTAAATTGTCTTCGAGATTTCTTTAGTTTCGAGCCAATATCAAATAATGATATTGAAAAAATTAGTATTGTCAAAACAATGAACATGAAGTTTGAAATGCGACGAACATGTAGACGAAAAGTAAACGATGGCATGGGCGTCAGTCCACATTGTAAAATCATTTTGGTCGAATCCACTTTCATTAACGGAAACTGACCAAGATAGAGCAGGGAACGGAGGAAGGGCAAATGAGAATAAGTAAAATTATTAAAGACCAACCGCGTGGATTTCTTGTCAAAAGGCCAACCAGACCTATCCCCTTCCCGTTGGTACTGCATAAAATTTCCTTCCATTTCTACGTAAAAACTGGTGGAATTAAAACATCCTTTGATTGATTTAAAGCAGCGGTCGACGACTGAGACCTGTCCATTGTGATGGTTAAAGGAACTTCCGGTGGCGCCATCAACAATTATAGAAGATGGAAAATCCGGTGGCGCCACCAGTAATTCCTCCACCGTCGTGTCTTATTCCATAATTCTCCCCGGGTGAAGTTGCAGCATTGAACGAAAGGAAAAGGATGGCTATAACTGTTGCACCCTAGTAATAGAAAAATTTGTGGACTACATATTCTGGTAATAGACTTTGTAGGAGTTCCTCAAATGGGATATCCAAGATTTCATTGGGGATGTCGGTGGTGTTTTCTGCGTCTGCTAGCATCACATGCGTCCATCCTAAAATCACATGATATATAATTATAAACTCATTTAAATAAATAAATAAATTGTCAAATTAAAATCACAACTGTCAGTATCTAAAATAGGGAGAAAAAATCTATGGATTTTTGAAACCAAAAAATGAGTTTGGGGAGCCCGTCTCTCACATGATATTCCATACAAGAAAAACAATTGTTTGATGTATTTTTCAAATGGTGTGCAACTCAATGAGGTTATTTGCCTATTCAATTGAATTCACATCCGATTTCCACCCTGAACGACCATGAATATTAAAACTATCTTGTACATATGTTTTTTCAATTGCTGAAATGCTAACAAATTTAGGATTGGAGGAGATAAAGGTGAAAAAAGATAATTGACATTGGAAAGCAGTATATAAGGAGAGGTATGATTATTTAAATCATTAGCATATTATTGGGAGATGTTTCAATTTTACATGGGTATGTACAATAGAAATTTTACACAAGATGTTTTACATAAGTACTGATTATATAAAATGTTGCACAATTTGATTGTGTAAGCAAGGATAGTTGAAAAGACTAGTATAGAGAATACTTTTGATAGTTGCACCAAATTTTCACCATGAATGAGTAATGGAAGAGATGTATATGACATTATGCAAAGTTTCATTATGTTATAAAAGGTTTTAAAGTGCAATTTAATTGTTGAGTTGTCATAAGATGCAGTGAGGATTTGTGCAAAATATTTAACAATGAAAGGTTAATTGAAAGAATTTCTTACACTTACCTAACTATATATGTCAAACTAAAGAATTGTTAGAAAAATATTTGAGATGTTATAATATGGACATGTTAGGGAGTGTTACACATTGATCACTTAGCTCAGTAGCTGGTGAATGCAAATTCTTCTATTATACAAACATTACAAAGTGAGTGCTAGATAAAATTATGGTTCTTCTAAAGAAGGATATATGTAACAAAGATAGGTGAATGATAAAAACATGTAGTCAAGTGCATGCTTTGTACTATGTAATAAAGAGTTGTGTGAAGGTTAAATAACCTTGAGACATGGTTTAGCATTGTAAGAGGATCCAGTTTATGCTAAAATCAAGAAGGTTAGTGTGTTGGGTTTTTTACCAAAAAGGGATTTCACATGTGAAAATTGTATTTATACGTGTGTTTGTATTGAACTTTAACTATTTAAGGTTCGCATAGAAAAAATATCCTCTATATATATTTTAAATATCATATACTAGTTTATCCTCAAATTTTAGTATCAGATCATAGATTTTAACCTTTTTAGAAGTTGGGATAACTTGTCATAGACAATTTCCTTGATGTGGTAGCTCTATAGAAGAATCGTGCATATAGAAATGACTAGAAGCCTGAGGATAGAAATTGAAAAATTAAATGGTCAAAATTTTGAGTTAGGGGAACTCAAGATGAATGATCTCTTGGTAGAAAGTGATTAGTGGATTTATATAGTACGTATAACACCCATGGGGATGAAACCATAAGAATGTAATAAATTGATAGGAAAGTTAGAAACTCTATAAAATTTTATATTTAGATTCAATGATGTTAAATATTTTTATTGAAAAAACTATGAAACTTCTTTGGGATAAGTTGGATACATTGTAAAACACCTATTTCCTAGTAAATTAACATTTCAAGTTAAATATGTTGTATTAGTTGAGTAAAAGGAAATGACCAAATTGTAGAGCGCCTGAAAACCTTCAATGATATGATAAGTTGGTTTTCATTTGTGGATGACAAAATGGATGATGAAGATAGGTGTATCATGCCAATGTGTTTTTTTCAAGAGTCACGGGATGGTATAGTGAAAAAATTAACTAGTACTACATTGGATTTAGAAGTGGAATATATAGGTGAAAATATATTCAAATTAATATAAACCCAACTTTGACTTGTGTGGAGTCCAGTCCAAAACACAACAAGAGGTATAGGTCTCCATCAATCAACACATACAATGTTAAAAAAAAAAGAATAACCTAGAAAGGATCGACACTAGAAACTAGTCCTATGCACAAAAGGGCCCAAGTCCCCAAAAGGACATCCTAAACAAAACCACCCACAACCAAAACCAATAAAGCATCAAAAGGCATCTTTGAACAAAAGCCAATGATTGAAATGTATGGAGAGAAACTAGTCAAAGAAGAAAAATAACATCTAAATCTAGAATTTTAATTTCAAAATGGATAAAGCTTGGGAACATAGCCCAACATTCATTAGATGTTAGTCTAACCCTAAGAAAGGCAACCCAATATTGAAACACAATAGCCATAACCATCATAATAAGATAAAATAAGGACAAGAATGCTCCAAAGGAGACAAAACCTTCGAACAACAAACAAGACATAAAATGAATCATTGTCCACCACAAAAGGGTGTCTTCCTCATTTACTTTGTTATCAGAGGTGATGAGGCATAATTTTTTGGAAATATGTTTGATGAATGATACCTTAACTGTTTGAGGTCAATCATAGTAAAGATGCATGTGGTATATTAGGATAAGCACTTGAAGTCTATAAGTAGATATAAAATTATGGATAGATCCTTGAAGAAGTGTTAGAATGACAATAATTCAAGGAACTTCAAGGACTATAAATAAAATAAAGTGGAAATGGGCAAACCACTAGATTTTACATAATCCTGAAGTGATAAGTTTTCCACTAATGGAGATGGAGAGAGTGATGTATATTTCACATCCCTAAGCTCACATGAATGCAATGATACGTCATTAAATAAATATAGATCTCCATATCATATGAATCCTATGAGTGAGTGATTCTATGAATATGAATAATATGATGGGCATGAGTAATTTTTTATAGACAACTTGACATACAGGGAACTTATGGATAAAGGAAAATTAAATATGTAGTTGAAATAAAGGAGGATCAATACTCTTCAAGGTGTTTTGCACATTC